>OY987216.1:10661914-10902722 GCA_963920805.1 Primula vulgaris | reverse complement strand
GATATATTTAAATTACGGTTCTTCAAGGAAGTATAAGCAAACCAAGCTTTATATAATTCAGGGTTCGTTTAAAGAATGAAATGTACGTATATGTTTAAGCTATAAATATATGCATTTCCATAAAGTGGAATACATGTTTTGTAAGCTGTAGTGTATTTACTTTTATAGGCTAAAAACGTATGCAATTTATACAGTGAAATAAATGAAGTTTATAAGCTGAATTTTATTCAACTTATAAATTGAACTATATGTATTTTTATAATTGTTTGCAGTTTGAAAGTCTGAAGGGTATAACTACTTCATGAGGCGGAGTGTATGTACTTTTAAAGTATGTACAGCTCATAAGTTGTAGTTACTTGTATATGTTGAAGTGTATTGTATGCCCTTTACTAGCGAAATTTAGGGCCGGTTCTCTCGCTGGACGAGGCAAACGCTGAGTTTGGGTGCATAGCCACAACGGCGCGCGATGGCCAAGGTCGTATTTTAATTAATAAAAAAATAACTGCTATGATTCGATTAAAGAAACATATAAATATATGATGAACTAAATAAATTTACCAAGTACCGAGAGCAAGAATTTTTAATTTGAACATAAAAAAATTCCCAATTCACAATCATCTCTCTATGCAACCATATTCATACACGACAGATATAACTTATGACCAAGACGACAAAAGTGAAAGAAATGAAAAGTACTTAGTAATTACATATGAGTCCCTTATATTCTAAATGTAATTACCTTATTAACTTAATTGAGACACTTTTTAGTAGGAAATTCATATTACATGCAAGTACTGGAGTTATATTTCATTTGAAATAAAGTTACAATTTTTGAGCTAAGGATTTAAATTTGAAATAAATTTTCAATGTGTGTATATACATGCATCTTTGAAACAAATATGGTTTTATAACATAAGACGAAGTATTTAATTATGATGTTTTTTTAAATATAGTTACAAATATAATTGTTTTTACGTGTTACGTTTAAAAATCAAATTCACTTAAAGTTTTAATTCTTTACTGTTAAAGCTAAAAAGGGCACAACACAACCAGTCATGGCTAAAGTGTATACTTTTTATAAACTGAAAAGTATTCACTTTATAACATGATGCTCATGCACCTTTTCATAGGCTTTGCGGATTATCGCATAAGCTATTGCAGGCTTATTGTAGATGTCTAGGTCCTTTTGAAACTTTTCCGATCTACCGAAGGCTTTCATGAAGCTCACCGGAGCTGTTGTGTACTTTTTGGACAGCTTTCGGACATGACAAAGCACTAGAAGATTTTCTAGAGGCTTTTAGAATCTGTCGACAATCAGGGAATACGAACCTTCATTGGTGAATGATTGGTAGATTGTGGTTATCCTTCGACCGAAAGAAAGAAAGTTTGTTAGTGTTTCGAGTTAAGTAAGTGTGTTTTGCAATTATGGTCAATAATTCATAGGGTGGTAGATTATATCAAAATAAATTCTTTTGTTATTTCCTTTTATTTGAATATTACAATTTTAATTTTGAATTTCTTGGCCTTCCGCCCTAATACAATCAAAAATTCAAATCTTCATACATATTATATATGTGTGTGATTCAAAAAATTATACCGAAATTAGAAGTTACTGTTATACTCAGATTAGCATAAGACAATGCGTTCAACCGGAAGAGTTTTATGTAGGGGTGGAGCGAGAACGTTAAGTTTGAGATTGCAAAAAAAACAAGTGGATAGGTTCCGACACTCGTACTGAATATTTTCTCTTAAAAAACACTCTTTTGAACAGTTTTTCAAAATAAAAACATTTTCATACCATCACTCAGTTGACTGTCCATTCTGTCTAGCTAAAGAGTCGGCTCTGCAAAAAAAAAAATAGACATAATTTTTTTGATGAACTGTATAAATAACCACCTAAAATTCAATCTAGTTAATATAACATAAATAGTCATATATTTAATAGGCATGTTTCCAAAATATTGAGGAAATAAAAGCTATATGTTTTTTAAAGTTGCTCAAATTGTTAAAAATTAGAAGAATTGATGAATTTTATATTTTATTCTTGTCAAATTTCATAATATATTGCAAAAAATTTAGATTTATAACTTTATTATTCTCTCTTACTTGAAATATGATTGATTCTGTTCCAGATTTAATTGTTGGAATATATAAAAACATATTTAATCTTAATTTTGAGTTTTTATCTAATATTTTTAAAATAAAAGTTTAACTAACTTATATACGAGGTAATAGAAGAGGGTAAACTGAAAAGAGTAAAACCATCCGAAATCGTATTAAAGTATTGTATTTGACACTAATAGTTAATAAGACATTCGCCTTAACTGTGACTATTATAAGTCTAATTCCTCCACTCGTTTTTGCTTTTTTTTTTCTTATCAAACTTTTTTGAATTTTGATAATTTTTTAGCCTTTTATAATTATTCATCTTTATATAGCATCACTATACGAAACATAGTACTAGTTTTTAATTAAAGAGAATGTAGTATAATTTTAAAAGTAGTTGTAAAAAGTAAAAATACATAGGTTGGCAAAATACTCTACAAATTATCTTTTTATGTGATTTAACAAAATTTGGGTAATTTAAGGAGACAACATCTGAACTAAAGGTCAAAGAGTTGTAGTTGTAGAACCAGGTACAATTCCAGCGTGAAAATACTATTAAACCCTTTATATAAAGAAAATAAAGCTATCCTAAATTCACCTTTTTTAAAGGATAAAATTGTACTTGGTTACAAATCTAAATTAGACTTTGCGGCAATACCATTCACATTCGGATAAATTACCAATATATATCATTTTACACACCTAATTACATAAACATATTATCACAAACCTTTCTTACATGATACAACTAACTAACTAATAACAGAGAAATTTCAAAATATTAATAACAAATTAAATTTTTTTTTATTTTAAAAAAATAACGTTTTTAAAAAAATTTAACATTTAAAAAAAACTTATTTTGAAAAAAGAATTATTTTTTTTAAAAATTACTTTTTAAAAAAAAACTTTAAAAATCACGTGCATATTTGTAGATGCGCATTTCAAAAAGTGCGCATACTTGTAGTTATGCACACTTCAAAAAATGTTATTTTTTTTAATTTTCTTAAATAAAAACTTAAAAAAATGCTTGCATAACCTGTAAGTATGCGCATTTCAAAAAGTGCGCATACATGTAGGGGTATGTATGCACACTTCAAAAAATGTTTTTTTTTGTTAAAATATTTATTATTTTTATAAATAATAATTTTTTTTTATAATAATTTCAAAAAATGCGTGCAATAGGCACACTTCAAAAGGTGTACATACTTGTAGGTATGCACACTTTAAAAATGTTATTTTTTATAAAAAATATTATTTTTTATAAAACTTCAAAAGTGCGCATACCTTTAGGTATGCATATTTTGGTACTTTTGACTTTTTTTCAAAAAGTAATGTTTGTTTTTTTTGAAAAAAAATATTATTTTTTAAAAAAATACGTTTTTTTAAATAAAATATTAATATATTTTGATTTTATATTTTTTTTAATTTGTTAGTCAATTAGTTGTACATTTTGGAAAGAAATGTTTGGATTTATATGTTTTGGTAATTAGGTTTGGTCAATCGTATGTTTTGCACATACGTGATTATTTTGCAAAAAATTCAGCAACTTATTCTTGATAATATTGCAAAATAAAGTTTCACATAGTTTCCTAGCAAGCAATAATTTTTAATAATGAAGTACTATTTTCAGATTATTTTCTAGTAAAATTTTGGGGCAGGTGTAACACTTCAAATTAGTAAATATTTTTGTACTCCCTCCGTCCGAATTATATGAAACTACGTGCAATTTTGACCGACAAATAACTCATATGTAACTTGTCGAAATCGAATTTTTCAAAAGTTAATCACATGGTTCAAATGTTAAACTATATGAACAAATTTAAAAAAATTATATTTCAACAATTTAAGCACGAGATATTTACCGGTCAAAGTTGCACGTAGTTACATAGTGTGACAATATTTTGGTACGGAGAGAGTAATATTTTATGTTTCCCCGTCCATGACGTCTCCCTCTTTGTCCTCGTATACGAGTTTTCTTTTTTGAGTCACAGATAGCTTGGATGGCACAGATACTTTCTATTTCCGAGAGAGAGAGGGAGGAGAGGGGCCGCTGCCGCTAATTGAGCTGGATGTTGATCCAGATTATATTTATTGAGTCATGCTCGAGCTGCTATTATATTTTACGGTAAAAGCAGAGAATTTCTTAATTAAATTAAATATCAAGCACACATGTATAATAACACATCACAAATAAGCAAAAAAAAAAAGAAAGAAATAGGTTATCAATTAATTTGGTTATTATAGACTTGTATCCATGATGGGGACTTTTTTTCAATTACACAAAATGGTAACCACCAAGTGGTGCAACTTAGCCGAGCCATAAACTAAATAACCTCTGTTCGTTTAATTGAAAAATGGTCGGATCTTTTCTCTCATGGCTAATTTTATATCCTCAAAAACACCAACTTCGATTTTTCAGCATTGTCTGTCACTTCATTTTTTACCGAAGCTCCTCTGCGTTGAATTTATTCCAAGCTTCCTGCAATATTGCCAATAAAAAAGATAAGAAATTGACAAGAGAGAAGTTGTACCTCTCTTCTAACAACGAAGACAAATAATTTTCAATCCTAAAATTAGGGTAAAACATCAGATATAGTAACTATTTCGTCGGAAACCAACAATCTAAGATAATCTCAACTCTCATCCTCGCGTACGACGGAATAGCTCGACCGCCGCTCAAGGCTGGTATGACTAGAAGATGTTTTTTCTTGAGATTCAGAAGAAAACAAGGTTCACCAGCTTAAAGCTGGCCAAAAACCCGGAAAAGCTCAGCTTTATAAGCTGCTAACCAAATGCAGTCTAGCTTCTAAGCCAAAAAAAATAAACTGACCTTTAAAGATGCAATTAAACACAGCCTATGTGGAGGTCAAATATAACTTCAGTATCTATAGTAAAGGCTTATAAATTTAGTGAGAAATACCGGATGTAGGGAACTCGAAGTGATTGACTTAACACTTCACAGAGTTGAGATATGTATTCAGGGAAAGTACGAAAAATAATTCAGAAAGTAGCATCAACATACCTTGAGAAGATCAAAAACCTTCTCGGCAATGTACTTCTGTTGAACAGTGGCACCCTTTTGTTGAACTTTATCAGGATGGACACACAATGTCGCTTTAAAATAAACCTTTTTTACTGAAATCGATGTAATCAGGTCAGTCAATGATACGGGCTGCCAACCACAGTCAGGCCACAACACCTGGAAATGATACCAACAACACAAACATTTAGACAACTTTTAGAATTATTTGCATCATCAATAAAAGGAACTTTCTTTTATTTGTGAGAAAAATGTAAGAAAAATGGAAGTACATGTTGCAGTGATGATAATAATGCACGCAGGTTGCCTTCTTTCCCTGCTGCCCAACTCTTTATATTATCGTTCATGGTTTCGGCAACCCTCTGAAATATAAGACGTAACAGTTAATAAACCTAAAAAAAACACGCCTGAGAAATCTCAAATATATAGGAAGAAAGTTGAAAGATTTCAACCATCATTAGTACAGGAAAGTTCTCATCACCTTTTAAATGCAGATATTAAAAACTTACATGCTTCTCTTCTTGCTCTTGCTGGGTGAGATAGTCACGCTGATTCTTCTCTGCCAAAGCTTTTGCCTAAATGTGCAAATAGGGTTACAAGAAGCATTGTGAACAGCTAATAATTTTGGCATATTATTAGGATGATGCAGATAAATCCTCACAAGAATGAAGATTAATACTGTCCTTTTTGAATAAATTTTCAAGCATACTTGGATAAATCTAAAAGAAACTTCATAATGCTGTTTTAGGGCAAGATATACAACAGTCAGCATATTGAAGATCTTGTCACAGAAAAGTTGGTACAGTATTATGATAAAACAGTATGCCAATAAGCATTCACTTTTTCTTGCTATAAAATAATTGTCATTTAAAAAAAAAACATGTAAGGGTCGACATAGTTAAAACAAATTGGTTTCATAGAGAGTGGAAAAATCATGGGGTTCAAATGCACAACACTCGATCATTTGACGAGATCTGGGATAAGTTACATATGCACAGCTTATTATTCACTTGATCCTTCTATCACCTATTTGTTTTTAACTTTACAACTTTTGCTTCCACGAAAATTTACATATACACATCAATAAAAAGTGGGAAAGTTAGAAGCTAATCCTTGAAAAATAAAAAACTGAGAAGTTCTAGCAGAACTTGCTCCGAAAGAAATAGCAAGAAACATATTACCAAAACAAAAACTCACCATTCGTTCCTGGGTCTTCATATGCTGATTCAATCTAGCTTTTCTTCTTTCTTCACTTTCCCCTTTCACTTCTTGGAAAACATCAGATGAAGGAGTACCTTTTGGTAAACAAAATTGCAATATTATACTAATTAATCACACCAAAATTGAACATCTATAAACACAAAAAATGGGTTAAATACCGTTTTATACACTAAATCTCAAAAAAATAGCTATTAGTACAGCAACCTAAGTCCTTATTTTCCTTTTGTATACTAAACTGGGGACCAAAATGGAAGAGCATGATAGAGTAGTGTACATAAAATTTATTAAATCATTGAAAATTTACAATAAGTATGGTGATTAGCTTGGAGACCACAATAAAAAATCTGATGATGTTTTAATGTTACTATTGTTAATAACCCATAAAAAGGGCATGATTGTTACCTCCAAAAAACAAAAAATCATCCACATTATTTGTTCTGGATGTAGCCTGCTTCTTGCTGGTTGACGTCCCATGGGTTTTTCCCACTGTAGTCCCTCTCTCTTCCATGCTTGTGGATTTTTTGTTTTGAAATAACGAATCATAAACTGGGTCCTAAAATAAATAGAAAATAGAGGTTTACCTTCATATTCTAATATCTTTCAAAAATATTTAAAAGGGTATCATAACACCATTCAAACTAACAAGTCCTGAAATCTTACCACTGTTGTAGATGTAGTCCTTGACACATTGGATGATTGGCGACCAATGTTAAAAATGGAGTCTAAATCATTTGCAGCATGTTCATTATGGAAAAGATCTGACTGGTGATTTTGATTCTTCGTCTCCCCACCCATAGCGAAAATATCAAAATCATCCATGGAAGAAAAGGTTGTTTTTTTACTGGCATCTTGTCCTTCTGAATTCGAGTAATTCGTAGAAGTAGAACTCTGAAAAGAAGATTGGTCTAAGACAATAAAAGGGTCCCCTACAGAGCTGAAAACTGGTTTAACCGAGTCACCAGCTGACGGCGGAGGGCGTAATTTTCCTGTATTTACACTGGAAGAGGAATATAGAATTAAAATAAATACTACAAAATAAGAATTCAAGAAAGATATATATGATTTTGAAAAACAAAAAAAAATCGAACTGAGAAACCTTTTCATGTTGTAATGATTTGGTAATTTCCATCTCTCCAAATGAATTGTGAACAACTCAATGAGAAGAGTAAAACATAAAGGATGAAATGGAGCACGGAGAGTTCAAAGTTGGTTTCCTCTATTCAAATCCATAATAGAATCATTGATTATAATACATCATCGCTCACATTCAGTCTAAGATCATACTTGAAAAGTATAATGATTTGAGCTGTGCAAAAGAAAAAATATATACTTGCAGTGAGATCCCATCTACTTGGTATTTCCGCTCATTATCCCAATTGGTTGATGGCTTCTTAATTTATGAGTAACATTTATTTTATGACAAGGCTTGATGGTATCAAAAGCAATTCAATTCATGAACCAAATTCCTTATCTGTAGTAAAGTTCCAGTTATATTGAAAGCTAAGGTGAAACATAATAATGGAATTTAAAAAAAGTCTCAATAAGTTCGTCTGTCATCATTAGTGGATACAGCAAGAAAATATTTCTAAAATAACCAGCACCCTATAAGTACAAGAACACAAAAAGCAAAAAGATCGTATTATTATGTGCTCAAACAAGTGGGTAGTGCCATGCCAATTTCTTCAGTAGAACTCTTTCCTCCATTAGTTTTCCTTGTAAATAGCATAATTGCGTATAAACTCGTTATCCAAACCTAATTGCTAACATTTCTCATGAAAAATAATTTCACCATCCTCTTCTTGCAGAATTTTAAGCTTGCTTGACTTTACAAAAAAAAAAAAACTTCTCCATCTATTACCAATATTTACAAATATAAGAAGTTCATGTTGCTTCTAAACACAAGCAAGAAAGGATCTCCTGGAACACGATGCAGAAACGGCATTGCCTACTCCAACTGTTTATCATATCACTTAGCTCTATCTTCGCTCTCTCGGTCACAATATGCTAAACTACTCACTTCTGTTACTAATTACTTAGGTATTAAACTTTCATTCAAACCCAATCGCTCACTTAACGAAACAAAAACGATTCCACCAACCCATGTCTGCAAATACTAAAAAGCTACATACGAACTTCTCAAGACTTCAATATATTCACCATGTACAAATGATGGCCTAGTTTGTTTCCAACTCGAAAGCAATAAACTGCATGCCTTTACTTAAGGATCCAAAACAAGTTGGATTCATTCATCTAAAAATCTCAGATTTTCAAGCAACAAACATAAAAGACTCACTTTTTTTAGTTGGAGAAAGTAAATGCAATACAACCCTGTTTTTTTTTTTTCATAAATTAGGCTGAAGAACCGAAAATACATGCTAAAAAAATTGTAATTTCCTTGCTTAAACACACACACAGCTAAATAGTTTCAATCCAACAATAAAAGCATCTTCAAAAAAATTCGGCATACCTATTTCTAACAGGGTTTTTTTCACCAAATCCCGGTATCAAATCATCGAACCCACTATTATTTTCCGATTTTGGCCTCGACCCATTTGACCCCACACCGATCCCACCAAAACCCGCAAAGAAATCATCGGCCGGGGCACTATGCTGAGCTGGCATACTACCAAATATATCATCATCTGTATATACAGATTTATTATTATGATTATTATTATTAAACACGGAATCCAAATCGTACCCACCGACACCCGAACGCGTCGAATTCGACTTAAAATCTCCGAAAAAACTACTATCACTATTATTGTTAATATTACTATTATTATTATGAAAATGGGGAATTGTGGGTGTGGTGACGTGGCGTTTGTTGTTCTTGAGATCGGAGATCGGTGTTGAGTTTCTTTGGCCTTTGAAACCAATGCTTTGTACCAAAACTCCGAATTCGTCCATTGGAATAAATGATTTTAATGAGGAAAATATGTTAAAAAAGATTTGATTTTTGGGTTAAAAGGGAAATGAGTTGGGAAGAAAATGAGGAGCCTTTTTATAAAATTGGGTTATTGTGGAATATTAATGTATGTATGTACAAAATTTGTGTTGTTTTTTTTCTCTCTAGACAAGCAAAGAGATATATAGAGAGAGAGAGAGAGAGGGAAATAAGGGAGATTTTTTCTAAATAGGCCTGTTTCCGCACATAAATTCCCATTTTAGCATACTTTATTAATAAATTGCAAAATTGGCCTACTCTATCTCGCTTTTCGGATCAGCGAGATAGAGTTTACTCCTATCTCGCTTTTCGGATCAGCGAGATAGAATTTAATATTTTCCGACTTTTTGAAACACTCGTAATTTGCTCGTTCGGACTCCGAATCGACTTCCGTTTGAACCGTTGGCTTCATTATTGAGTGCTCTATCATTTTAAGTCCTGAAATATACATATACATTTTCTCTTTTTCGAAAAGATCAAACATGTTATAGTTTTGGTGAGTAAATGTCGAGCGAAAAATTCGCTATAGTTTTGCTTAAAAATGGATCATCGCCACAAATAAAATTAAAAAAATGATCAACCCAATAATTTACATCTAATACCAACAAACAACACCAATACCGCAATAATAACATTTAATATGATGAACACAACAATAATAACACGTAATATGAACAAAATAACCATTCGACCAAACCATTCAACATAAAATAATAAATAAAATTAAACATTAACATATACTCACGAGACGACCAACTGCTCTTTTCCATTTTTGAGACATACCATTTTACAAATTAAACGATGATATTGCAGTACTTTAAATACGATGTTAATGGTATGTCTTAATTTGTAAAATGATATTGCAGTACTGCAATATCATCGTTTAATTTGTAAAATGGTATGTCTCAAAAATGGAAAAGAGTAGTTGGTCGTCTCGTGAGTAGATGTTAATGTTTAATTTTATTTATTATTTTATGTCGAATGGTTTGTTCGAATGGTTATTTTGTTCATATTACGTGTTATTATTGTTGTGTTCATCATATTAAATGTTATTATTGCGGTATTGGTGTTGTTTGTTGGTATTAGATGTAAATTATTGGGTTGATTATTTTTTTAATTTTATTTGTGGCGATGATTCATCTTTAAGCAAAACTATAGCGAATTTTTCGCTCGACATTTACTCACCAAAACTATAACATGTTTGATCTTTTCGAAAAAGAGAAAATGTATATGTATATTTCAGGACTTAAAATGATAGAGCACTCAATAATGAAGCAAACGGTTCAAACGGAAGTCGATTCGGAGTCCGAACGAGCAAATTACGAGTGTTTCGAAAAGTCGAAAAATATTAAATTCTATCTCGCTGATCCGAAAAGCGAGATAGAGGCTCTATGCCTCTATCTCACTGATCCGAAAAGCGAGATAGAGTAGGCCAATTTTGTAATTTATTAATAAAGTATGCTAAAATGGGAATTTGTGTGCGGAAATAAGCCAATTTAGAAAAAATCTCGAAATAAGGGAAAGTTGTGACAGGAGAGAAAAGAGGTCATTAGTTTAATTAGTTTATTATGTAAATGATCCTCACAGTTTATTTTAAACACTTTGTATGCTCCATAATTAATAACTTACTACACTAAAGTCTAATAATCAATGTTTTTATATGATCTATTTATGTCCTTAGACCGTTTCGCGTCTTTTAGAACATTGGTAATAATATAAGTAGATACTTCTTGACACACACTCATATATACTATTTAATATGATTATTCTTTGAGTTGATGGTTATTTGATCGATATAGACCGATGTGTCAGGATCGAAGCGTATAAATTCATGAAGAAGAAAAAGGTTCACCTAAGGAGTACCATGACTCAAACTCAATACCATGGTAATTGAGATCAATGTTGTTTGGAAATAACAAATACTGATCTGACTTGATTTAGTTACTCTAACTTGTTGCAAAGTAATGAACATCATAAAAATCAATATGGAATATGAAAACATATATTTTTTTCACGAATTGTTGAATTATTAAAAATCCGATAAGACAAGCAATAATGAATGATGTACTACTCAAATGCTAGAAATATTGAGAGGTGGAGTAGGTCATAGAATTGATGTTTAAATTTTATTAAGTTTGAATGCTCATGTTTTCGTCAACCTTCTGATTTTTTTCATACGTATATGTAAAAAAAAATCGCTTTTTTTTTCGTAAATCAATATACTGTTTTATTTTCGTAAAATTTTACCTTTTATATATATTATTATTTTCAAAAAGGTAGTAAAATTAATAAATACTAAAAAATATATATATAATTCCAAAATGTACATATTTTTTTTACACAAACACTTTAAAAATAAAATAGTACGTTGATTTTAAAAAAATCGCAAAAATTTACAAATTCATATGAAAAAACTAAAAATATAATAAAAAGGTAACCATTTGAAATTGATAAAATTTGAACCCATAGAGTTGGTGGTGGTCGGAGGGGAAGTCATGTCAAATGTAACAGGCTAATCATAAGTTATTAATATTAATAGATACTGTGTATGCCTACTTGTTAAGCAAATTACGTTTTATAATACCATGATAAAAAATATAAAAAAAATCTGGTTCATCAGTTTCTCGAATTTCAGAAAATCAATATTCCAATTCAAACCCATAGAACCAAGCAAGTATTAATGTATTATGTCAAAACGTTGTCTATTATCCTAATATACCTTAATCACCAAGTCAGTAGAGCTATTATTCTAATTTTACCATAATCATTATGTGGGTTGATAACCTGCCGGCGGGTCGTGGCAAGTTATGCTTACCAAATTTCCATCAATTACAACTATTAGTAAAAAAATTAGGCAAATGGAGACTTGGTAAAACAAAATTTAAATTAATAATCAATTTACAGACTAAAAGCTAGTTAACGTTTGGACCACAATAAAGCTGCAAACAAGTAAGTGTACATCTTTGAGGGTAGAAGTATGTATATGTGAACTTTTCAGATTTTGCCAAGGCGTTTGTACAAATTATTTCTTAGTTTTATTTTTAGGTTTTATCGGTTTAGTATATCAAACTATATGTTTTTTTTGGTATCCACCTTTCAAATTTTTCAATTTAGGTACCACACTATAATAACTTTTCAATTTATGTACCACCATCTAAATAAATCACGGAATCATGTCACATGACATTTGACAAACATTAATTTGAGAGACTAATTTGACAATTTTGCACAAAAATATGTCATCTTATACGAATCTTTTTCCCAATTTCACACATAACAAAATTTTGGATTATATGCTAATTTTTTTTATGTGTGAAATTGGGGGAAAAGTTTTATAGGATGACATATTTTTGTGCAAAATTGTCAAATTAGCCTTTTAAATTAATGTTTGTTAAATGTCACGTGATATGATTCCGTGATTTATTTAGACGGTGATACCTAAATTGAAAAATTATTATAATATGGTACCTAAATTAGAAAATTTGAAAGGTGAGTACTCAAATCGTTAACAACACTATAATTTTATGTACTAAATGTATTTTTTCCCTTTTATTATATTTATTATTGTTAACGAAACTCGTAAAATTGAGGAGCATGCGTGTAATAATTGCCAGGGATTCTTTATTTATAAACAATGATAATAGGCACGTCTATTTTTATTTTATTTTACAATTATTAGAATCAATGATTTACTGATTTCCACCAGAGAACAAAGTGGGGGTGGTATGTAAACGTACAGCTCATCTTAATATTGGTTTAGTGTCGGTGCTAACATTAGAAAATCCAACTTGTGGATTACTTCCAACATATACAGCTTTGCATATGCCATACGTATATATGTGCTACAACAGTGCAAAAGCATTGGTTGGTTTGAGAAATAAATCAATAAATTATAAGGATATGGAAGTTATGAAAAATAATAATGCATTTTAATTATTTTTAGCTACTGTCAACTGCTTAGTTATTACGGGACATAATTTAACTTTCACAAAAACATGAGCACAAATAGAAATAAAATATGAAATCAGATAAAACAAAACTGCAGAAGCTTTTTAGCTGCAGCATTTGAGCAACTATATTGTTTTTATTCCAGCTTGAAACTTATAGTAGATTGTTCAAAATCATAAAAGCTTAGATTTTTCATCGACAAACGAGTACTGCAGCTTGTGAGCATAAACAAATATAAGCTTAGAATTTACAACCAAACAAGACACAATATCAGGTCTCTCCACATGTTTTGTCATAATGAACGGCTCAAGGTAGGCTAGCAAGGCAACGGACCTGGTATGTCTGGTTTCAAATGAAAATCAATTCATATTTCTGGCTAAAGTTATATATCCACATGAAAAGAAACTTGAATAGCATAAACTTGAACTCCTAGTAACATTCAAGCTTACAAATTTGCGGAAAACCTTGGAGAACTAAACCAAAGAAAAAGTGAAATAAGAATGATAATCCACAGCCAAAAAAATCTGCAACTAATCCTTTTTATAGTATTACGCAAAGCATAAATTCTTCTCGATTCATTGTGAAGGTTAAAAAGGTTATTAATAGAATGGAAATTCTCAATAGAAGTAAAATGTCAAAGACTCAATGTCTCCTTATCTTGGACTCTGTCTTGGACATAGTCATCCCTGAAAGCTTGTTGATCTCGTATAGTAACCCTGCAGAAAACAAGAAGCTGCAGCCAAAAAAGAGAGGGTAAAACAACGTAAAAAGAAAACAATGGATTGAAGTAAAGAAAATAAGACTCAACTTAATAACTGACTACTATGGCAAAACTATATAACTGGGAAAGTTTGCGAGTATTTGGAACTAAACTAAATAGCTTTATGAGGCATTTGGGGTTAAATTAAAATATTGAAGGTGTGCTGGTGTTGAAGGTAGATAAGAACATACGGAGTATATTTTAAACTGAAGCAGTCAAAGCTTTGCAAGAAGTGTCAAAACTCAAATTAGACACTTGGTAAGTAAACGTTTTCCATCAAACAAGACTACTTATGCACTTTTTGTATCCTGACACACAATAAACAGTTTATTCACTTGAGAACTAAAAGATAAACTCCATTCAGAAAGAGACAAAATATTTCATGAAATGAATAGAGCTTGGGTGACTTAAGTAGCTATTATTTTTCACAGCATAACATTGGATCAGAACCTGTGCTCTGGTTTCAGAAAACAAATTCCAAACCGAATATGCGTCATATGGTTGGAATTGAAGAAACTAATCCCCAAATATAGTGTTTCCACCACCAAAAAAGTCCCTCAATGAGTCAATTTTCCTGAAAAGAAAATTATAGAATGCACAATTCATGAGAGTTACCATGTGGTTATACACACTCGGTGAACGGTGCTAGCTGCTATAAGGGCAACAACCTCAGCAAGTATAACTGCAAGGCAAAAAAGAAAACAAGAGTCCCTTTTTAGTTGGAGAGTAAAGCAGATGCTGACGTCTCATAATTTCATGTTCACAGACTATTAAGTAATATATGCACCAGAAGCTTTTGATAAAAGGAGAGCCATATCACAGTTATAAACTTATAATGAAAATGACAAGTTTATTCTTTTACTTTTAATCAGAAGTCCATTTGTTCTTTAGACTTTATTGGCAGAATAAGAGCGATGAGGAATAAAAATGATGTCGATATAATTAAACAAAACATGTAAAGAAGCAATGAACATTAAAGAGCACAATTTGTCTCCTAAGTTCAAAATCTACCTTCACAAAATACTTATCTGATAACAATCCCCAAATCCCTCTCATTTCCTCCCTCTAGTCATTCCCACACACTGCATGACGAGTGTGATTAATATAATACAAGCTAGTAAAGTATTAGATAACATTCTAAAACTGTGTTAATTTTTCTCCT
Source organism: Primula vulgaris (assembly GCA_963920805.1). Taxonomy (NCBI): domain Eukaryota; kingdom Viridiplantae; phylum Streptophyta; class Magnoliopsida; order Ericales; family Primulaceae; genus Primula; species Primula vulgaris. The sequence continues at coordinate 10,887,538 of OY987216.1, read as the reverse complement.
CTTTTTGGTTTTTCTTTTTGATGAGTTAAGAAGATCTGTATATGAAAGTCATTTACAATTTTACAGCATGTATAATGAATAATTGCATACTAGCAAGCGCCCCTTATTCGGACACCTAGCACTATTTCCTTAACTTTCATGGCCTCGTAAGCCATGCCTATTTTAATACATGTATAAAAAACAGAAGCATAAGAGCTACCACAGAGTTCAAACCAATAGTTCCAAGATAGAGAATAATTGAAGTATAGAGGCAATAGACTCATTAATTAGTTATGGTTAAGGGGTACCCCTGCTAAATGAAGAGGAAATAATCTAAATGCGGAAGATCCTCAGGAATCTTGTTGTTGTCAATGTTTAATATGACATCTGCGCCAGTCAGACCTCTAGAAAATGGCTAAATTTAAAGAGTGAGAGGTATTCCAACTACTATATGAGATAATACATGCAAGATTTAATTATCACTTTAAGTAGGAGTATGAGAGAAAGAGAAATACAAATTACTTACCACCACCCCACCCGGTCTTGACTCCAACACTTTCCTGATAGTTTCCTATGAACTGCAAGAAAAGCACTAAGTGAGAGAACCTTTTAGCTCCATACATACATAACAAAAGAAAAAACTCCACAGATAGAAATTGTAATGGAAAAATATAAAAAAACAAGGATGTTATATGCCAGAGAACAAAAAGAAAGACTTCTAAAGCATAATATAATATGGTTTCATAATGGGACTACTAATTTGGTTGTCATTGTCTGTAAAATCGGTAACAAGAGCTAACTGTAAGGCACATCTAGCTTCTTGCTAATTTTGTTTAATAATGATACCAACATAACTGTTCTTAATCATGAAAATGCATTTTAATGAGGACAATTTTCACTTCGAACGGAATTATCAAATGTTACATCCAAAAGCAACACGAGCAAGGTACTAACATATAATGAAAATAACAAGTAAATTTAGAAACTGATGCAGCTTTATTTTACCGTTAGCAACATAACAAACAGTAGAGAACTTGTGAACCCTCCAAGAATTGTGTACAATTCTGATGATGCTAACTTGCCTCTATACATTCCTTGCAGCGAGAGAATTACAATAAATAGTAGGAGAGAATATGACATGGAACTGCCAGTTCCGGCCATGGTAACTCAAGCTGCAGACGAGAGAGAGATAGAAAAATAATAAGATGGACAATGATAAGAAATTATCATCAACATATGGAAGGATGGTGTAATCCGTACAGGCTATGTGTCCAAAGAACACTAAATTTGCTAATTTGGTAATCAAAGTGAATATTTAAATTGCAGATCAAAAAACTAAAAAGAAACTTGTATTTGAGACACCTAGGTGTTTGGATTGCAAGTCTTTTTTTTCCTTTTTCCCCATTGTTTAATTGTACTTCTCCATTTATTCCACTTTTTATGTTAATATTGCATTGCAAACACCGCCTTAAGGGGAGATTTATATAAACTTCTTTCTTGCTATGCTCCTTCCTCCTAACACATCTCTTTATGTTCCCGGTCTTTTGATTATCATTTTCCAGTTCACATACATTTCCGCTAATCATTTTCTTTACGTAAACAAATTCAGTGTTCCTAGGTAACATTAAAAAATCCAACTACACTTACGAGAATAAAAAGTGTGACTTATGTGGCGCGCCCAAATTTTAGAGCACTTCATATTTAGATTGCTAAAGGGAAATTCCATTTTAAAAAAAAACAAAATCCAATAGTAACTAATAAGAACCAAGAAAAAAATAGACAAAAAAATAGTAGACAAGTAGTTCCTAGCAGTGGACGATACCACAGTGAACTGCACTCCACTTAAAAGTAGCTTAATCACCAGAATCAAATAGATGCACATATATTTTAACTTATACCCAACAGATTCATGTACACCTTAACGTAGGGTGATTAAGGTTTCGAACTCTTAATTATTACGTAATAACAAATATGTGTGAGACAACAAACATTTCCGCTTTACAGAAATAAATAAAAACATCTCAATTTATGGCATTGCACGATTTTCTATCAATTTAGTACCGTGACATCGATTTTCATGTCTAATTAACATGATTTTCTTCTTATATTTTACATTAAACTACAAAAAACAATATTAAGTATTCCATTACGCAAATAACAAATATGTGTGAGAGACAACAAACATTTCTGCTTTATGGGAAAAAAACATCACAATTTATGGCATTGCACGATTTTCTATAAATTTAGTACTGTGGCATCAATTCGCACGCCTAACTAATACTATGATTCTTATGGTTTTTTTTGCAAAAAAACTATAAAAAACAATTTCTATTTGCTAACTGCACAAAATTAAAAAAAGTATATATACCAAGGATACAAAACCATTTTCAATTGCAAATCACTTTTATTAGGATTTTTGGATACATATTTTCAAAAAGCAAGCTGGCTTATCTATTTATTTTAGGCTGAGTTTTTTTTTTTTTAATTCCTTCATTTTTAAAATTCAATTTTTTTCAGGCCTAAGAAAAAGTCATTTATCCAAATGCAAAAAGAATATTAGGAGAAAAAAAACTGAACTTAAAAACTACATCCAAACAAGCCCTAAAGGGAAGTGCGTTTATAGCTCTAAAATAAATTCTGATCTGATTTCTTGAAATGGATCTCTGCGTTCCTAATGAAAATAATATAATAAACTTTTGAAATTAATAATTAGGAAAAAAGATGTATATATACATACCAATTAGTATCGAAGTGTTTTGTAGTTTTTGCTAAATTCAATTCGTCGAAAATAGATTTTAGTGAGAAAGGAGAAAATATTAGTAATATTTGTGTTTTATTTAAATTTTTACTTTTAGTCCCTTTATACTTAAAATTGTGAAAATGTGATCCCAAATGTTTGAAAAGATGAGAGGTGGTCCTTTGTTATAAACAAAATTAACGCTATTGTTATTCTTTTGGAAGATACTCTATATTTTCTGATTTTAAATTATATTAATTCAAATTTTGATGATTTTATTGAGATTTATGATTTAAAACTGTTAGAAATAAGAGCTTGTTCACATGTCCAAAATACTATTTTCTTCCTTATTCTTATATAGAATTAGGTTTAATATCATTTTAGTTTTTCCCACCTTATAAGGACCAACTCTATATTCCATATTAATACATGTTTTTTTTTTCCAATTAACTACATTATGCTATGAAAGATTCAATTTAATACTTTTTACTACCAAAATCACTTAATTTAGTACCATCTCCGTCGATTGCTTTGAAAAAACTGTATTGTACAAATAATTAAACTTTTTAAATCTCCATCTAATGCCATTGTCACGTCTTAGTTAATCAATTGATGAGGAAGTTACTAAAATGAGTTGTTTTTATAGTTGAAGGTACTAATATTTAAACTAGAGTTATATGCATACTATTTTCATTTCAAACTACTAACCCCGTTTATTTGAATTCTTTTCTTTCCAGTAATGGTCACTTTGTACAGGTTCTAGGCCAACTATGTGGGAGCTTACATATCTTACAACAAATATTGTTACATTTCAGTAAATAGTTGCAATATATTGTATGACCTAAATATATAATTTGTTTATAAATCTTTTCTACATTTGTATTGTTCATACAAAAAAAAAGGCATTTTTAATGGTTTCAGTGTATGACCTAAATATATAATTTGTTTATGAATCTTTTTTACGTTTGTGGTGCTCATACAAAAAAATAAGGCACTTTTAATGGTTTCAGTGTATGACCTAAATATATAATTTGTTTATAAATCTTTTCTATGTTTGTGGTGCTCATACAAAAAAAAAGCACTTTTAATGGTTTGCATGACCTAAATATAAAATTTGTTTATAAATTTTTTCTACGTTTGTGGTGTTCATACAAAAAAAAGGCACTTTTAATGATTTCAGTATATGACCTAAATATATAATTTGTTTATGAATCTTTTCTACGTTTGTGGTGCTCATACAAAAACAAATAGGCACTTTTAATGGTTTCAGTGACGATCATGAGAAAAGTAGTATCAATTTGTACAAGTCATTAGAGTAGCTCGGCAGTAGCATTATGTGTTGTATATCTGATCATGATACTCTAACGTTGGTTCAACATCTGTGTTATTAAATTCAGTAAAATACCCTGAAAAATTAGTATTGGGTTTAAAGCATGGCATTTGGAACCGGCCGGTACCTCAATAATGGACATGTCTTCGCGCATCTTTTCTTAGAAACTAAAAAATCGAGGGTAACAGCCTATAGGTTTGTTAGTGGTTTAGTGGTAAGTACTTAACAGAACAATTAACTAATTAGGAAGAAAAAGATATAGATATCTGTCTTCATGATATGATACGATGCATCTAAGAGACAGTGAGTTCAAGATGCTTATAAATAGTGGGTGCAAGGGGAGGAAAAAAGGTATGATCAGTGGCCAAGTGATAAAACATTAACTAAAGGAAAATTTAAACTATTATTATTACTTCATTAAGGAAAGAATGGTCAAAATTGATATATTGATGTACTATATTTGTTAGCCAATTCTTGTGTGATTTATGTAAACATTTTGAAGCGTGGGACCCTCAACGGTCCACAACCATTCCGACCTAGTAGACCCGATTCGTTCAGAAACTTATAGTTTCTGATACTTGTATTGAAAACATACTTATTACAAGTTTTGATACTTTAGAAACTTGCGACATATTTAGTGTACACTATTTGATTTTGTTGTATATGTTTTCATGTCTTTACTGTAAGATTACAGAGAGTGTTCTAAAATGATCTCTAGATAGCTAAGTGCACAAATATAATTCAGATTTGAAGATTAACATGTATGTGATTCTGTTATTAATTTAGACGGTGATATCTAAATTTGACAGTTTCTTATATTGTGGTACACAATTTGAAAAAGTTGAAAGATGTATACACAAATCGTTAACAACACTATAATTTTGTGTAGTAAATGTATTTTTCGCTGTAAAGGAAATCATGTCTAGTAAGCAAGGGAATGCAAAACCGTTGAGAAGTAAATTATGCTTTTGTAATCAAATAAATTGGGAAAAGCTATTGCATACACCAAATATAGCACACTTTAATATCCGTGTCAATTAAAATTCACAAGTACAACCAAATCAATTTTCTCTTCTATACTAGGATCGTATTGTGTTAAGTTCGATCAAATAATTAACTACTCATACTGGCAAGTCTTTTTATTCAGTTATCTGTTACAACTCTGTGGTTACATTTACAAATCAAAAAAAATCTGATGATTGTCATATAGAGTCTCCACTCCAGCATTAAAAAAGTAGGCATTCAAACACTATCGTATCATCAGTAACAACAGAAAACTGCTAACCAGAAGCCTGCAAGTGGACCGATCAACATAAAACAACCAATCCAAACTCAATAATATCCGAACTTTACCCCCCAAGAAAGTACTTCTTTGGACGCCTTTTTTAAGAATGGACTAAAGCAGCACAAACATAGCAGGCCAAGGGATAATCGAGGTTATCTATGTTGGGTACGTTGTAAATAAACACAATAATTTCTACGGAAAAGGAAATGGACAAATAAACAGAAAATGGTTTCCTCAAATATATAATTTAACAATTACAACCTTCAAAATTAAAAGTATGTAAATGATACCGAAATGGACTAAAGTCCGAGACGAGGTAACTGCGAGCAGTTTTCCTTAAACGATATTTGCCCCGCCACCTCTGCTTCTGGCTAAATGGGGCACTTCGTTCCCAAGGTATAACGTCTATCACATGTGACTCGGCGGAAACGGCACCGAGCCACGGTCGGGCCGTTGGTGGTGCGGTACTCTCTCTCTATATGTATGCATATGTGTGTGTGAATGTGTGTATATCATGTATGTTTTCTTGTCTTGGAAAAAAAAAAGTCTCTTAAAGATGTCACAAGACCATTCCTTTTATTTTTTGTCTTTGTAACTCCTTTTACAAATAATAAGACCCACATAAATTGGGGGAGTAAATGTTTTGAAACTCCTAAAAGTTAATAACATTCACTCAAAAAACCATTAGTTTTTCCAACAATCCCCCACATGAATGCGATCTAAAACATGCAACGTGCAACTAAATGCAATCGAGAGAACCACGAGAATTCACTGCATAAGGACAGGTAGCGCGCGCCTTGAACCTGCCATAGTGATGTAAAATCTGATATGCTACTATTGGGTAGCCTTAAAGCCTTGAACCCTTTAGCGTTTGTGCATACCAGGGTAATACTCACACAATGTCCTCTCTACACCACTTACTAAGCCCTTTGGTTGTTGTCCATATTTGGCCCTGGACTGCCTTGGCAAATTCAACCGAGTGCTCTAGTGATTTAGCCCTAGATCATCACATAGTATCGGCCATACACACTCGTTATAGGTGATTTTCAAGTCAAGGGTGTCGAGATACTTGATTCATTAAGAGCCTCATGCTCACCCTTAAAATGGTACAGGTCTATCACTCTTTCATCATAGAAATGGGCTGAGAACTTATGTTCTCGAGTGCTTTGTTCGGTTACCCGCACAATTCAGTTTCCCATTGAACCCGAGACTGAAGTTTCCAGTTCAGGTTGGGTTACCTATGCGAAGGTTTCCAATTTATTGGGCTTCAAACCCCATTTCCCTCGATGATGCTCCAACTCCTCCACGAGTCAAGCATTTTGTATATGGATCCGCATTATTATCCTTAGACCTTGCAAAGTCTATGGATACCACAATTTTTGCTAGCAATTCCTCTTACGGATTTGTGTCTCCGACGAATATGTCATGACTTTGTCGGGACTTTCCATTATACAAATTATTCCGATCCCGTTTAATAACTGACTGACTGCAGCAGTGCACGTTTATTGCGGGAACAGATTTTGGCCACTTGGAATACCTTCCAAGACTTCTCAGCCAATCTGCCTCTTATGTAGCTTGATTCAACGTTATGAATTCTAACTCTACAGTTTCTCCAACTATGCAGGTCTATTTTACAGACCTCCATAAGACTGCAACCTCTTTAAGTACAAACATATCCACTAATGGACCTTGTACTGTTAAAGTTCGAGATACACTTGGTATCTAAAATACCCTCCAAACATTTTGGACATCTCGTATAATGCAGTTCATGATTGGCAGTATACCTCATGTATCTGAGAAGCCTCATTGGCAAACCTACCGAGTCTGCTCACTGAGTTGGCTATAACTGGTCTAGTGCAGTTCTTGACGCGCAAGAGACTACCTATGATAAGTTAGGTGTTTGTTTTAGTCCATATAACGACTTAACAAGTTTTCGCACCTTGACTTACTTCACACGGAACCACGACCCAATGGGTTGTTCCTAATTCTCTAGATCTCCATTTATAAAACACATGTTCTCATTAATTAATGATGCGTCCTTTTTTATAGAGATTAGAGTATAGACATTAAAATTATTAAAACCGTCAGTTTACTTAAAGTAATTGACTTTATTTCTCACGTGCCTATCAACTTCATTGTTGATGGCATCTTCCCATATACACATTATATAGAAAACATTGATTATTTCAATGTCGTCGATTCACCTTCACTCATGAAGGTCAAAGGACAAAGAAAGTTTCATTACTTACCCTTTTACTATGCCGATGCACTTCATCTTCCTTAAAAGATTCACTTTCCACATTTTTCCAGCACCGTTTGAGTGTTCACTTGTCTTGGGTAGCGTAATGCTTTGAACCCTCAACGTATTGATCACACTCGCCAGGCGTTAGAGTTTTTACAGGAAAGCTTCTCTTTTAGAAAATATGCTTCTCGGACATAGAACTCTATATGGACCTTAAAGTCATCTGACTTATGCACTAGAGACCGATCAGCACTATATTTTGTGCTTATCCGATGAACACACAATCTACCATTTTCGATCCTATCCAAATCCTTCAAGGAACAAGATTGAGACCTTTCTTAGGTAGTACGAAACTTTCACGAACTTATAGTCAGGCACCATGCCTTCTATAATTCTGACTATTTGGTCCAACTTCCTAAGCGATAGTTTGTTGAACACATAGCTTGCGGAAAGCTCACTTCCCGTACAAATTCAGAGTTTAATCCTGAACTTATCAACATGATAATCATCGTTTAAGAACTATATTTTGCTCGAGAGCATAATTAGTCGTTCTTTAACGATTGGTGTCATCTCATCAACACAATTATGTGAACGGTGTCTCATATTCACCGTTTCAATCACACTGATCATGTATTCATATCCATGTGAATATACCATTTCGGAACTAGTTAGACAATATCTAACATTTCCAAAATTAGTCTATCATTTAATGATTAACACTTAATCATTGGATTAAAGTTGGTATATTAACACAACAGAACACCCATGATTAAACATGTTTTCTGACAAGCCTTAATCCTCAACAATAGAATTCACGTATTCATTCTTACTTGAATGAATATCTCGACTGATTTATCTTTACTTCTCATCAAGTAGACATATCAGTGTTTAATACATCCATCAATAAATTGAGGAAATATCTTTTAAACCCTTCTTGGTTTTTCACTCATCTCAAATGAATCGAACCATTTGGTTATGTACTCCGTTCGAAACTTCGAACTGAAGACTTAGCAATACATTGCTTCAAATACAAACTCATATTTGTGTTTCAATTTAAATAATAGATTTAGAAAAATAAAACATTTAATCTTTTATATTTTCATCACCTACTATATCATGTCAAATCAGTGACTTGGTTGAATAATTCAACATGTCATTATTGACCACAAGAGTATCGACTAAAATACTCATTTTGAACAAATAGTCACTCATGTATTGCCACAAACAAGCAAACTTATCACAATTTGATCCTAGTGTTTTGGCTACCGAAAGGCTACTGCCCTTTAGGTTTCAAAAACCACTAGTCATGATTCAGATTTGTATGCTTGCACTTGTTAGTGGATTTCCAAACGTTTCTACACATTAACGCCCCCACAGTTCGAGCATTCCTTTTGTTTTCACTCAGAACATGCACAATGTTATAGAGAAACTTAATCGGTTTCAAGATGGTAAATGAGCAATATCATTTATTTTAGACGTTTTAAGTCATATACCATTGAACCGTTAGGTATTCTCTCACTCGCCCGTAGGCGCTTTGGGATACGTTTAGATTCTCGATCTACATGATCGACGGGTTACCCCCACATTTGTGGGACCCTCGGGGTTCTCCCCCAATAATAGTAATATAATATTACTAAATTATTATTCTCAATAATAGCAAGCTCAACATATTCAAAATATGTTTTACTAACAAATTAATAATATGTTATTTCAACAAATTATTAAATGTTTTTCCAACAAATAAATAAGATGTTAATTTCAACAAAATATTAAATGTTCTTTCAGCAAATTAATAAGATAATATTTTAACAAATAATAAATTAGCCGATATTTGTTTATTATTAAAATAAACTCAACGACCATTTATAATTTGTTAATCATCAAATTATTTGCTCTTGGATGAATCAAGTCGGTTATTAAATAACCTTTCATCCAAATATGTAACCGATTCGTCATTGCAATTCGTAGATAGCTAATAAAGCTTTCCATAAATGCCAACAACGACTGTCGTTACAATAATTTATAACTCTCCAAATTAAATTGCGATTAATCACAATTAATAAGAAGTTATAAATAATCGTCGTTAATCTCATTAATGATTACCGTTACAAATTTTGTAACCCTCCAAATTAAATTGTAATAAATCACAATTAATAAGGATATCAACCATTATATCACCACATTAGTGTTTTTAATAATGGTGATTTCGAATTTATAACATCCGTCATTAATATGCACTCATGAAAAATTAATAGAAGTTACACCGGCACCCACAATGTTCTGGTCAGTTCCAGCACCCACTGTGTTCCAGACATTTCCCACAGGAAATTGTTTGTTATCTCAAATAACAAACACGGACAATCTAATTTCGAAAAATGAAAACTAAAACTCCTCTTTCGCAAACACCAAATTTCTATAACCCACGCATGGTTTCAAGAAATTGATTTTGCAAGAGTATTCTAGTTCATTCCCGAAAAAGATTATCAAATTCTGAAAGATTTATTCGGCCGTAAACACCAGATAAATCTGATTTTACACAGAACAATCTCAGAATTCAACCAGTTCTGTCGTAAGCCCCAAATTCTGAAAAATCAGAAAATGGTTTTACAAGAACTATTTCGAAACTAGTTCTTTCGTAAGCCCCAAATTAATGGTTTTACACGAACTATTTCGAAAACATTCATCCTCCAATTAATTGTAGAGATCCATTACTACACTAAAACTCATTGGAAATTGTTAGTACTTTATTAACATGAAAACAATAAATATGTATAAAATTCACTAACAATATAATGTAGCGAGATTACTCATAAAATCCAACAATGAAAACAAATTCATTCATTACTACATAGTCCTTATGAGTTATTATAGTAACAATCCAAAATCATTTCCACACATGTAAAAAGGCCGTGTATAAACAAGAACATACCCACTGGAATTAAAATTCCAACCATGACTCATATAATATGTATTATATATATATATATACATATTATTTGCATGTAATCCTCTTGGCCAATTCCACTACAAATGCAGCAATCACTATTCCATATGTTTCAACATGCAAAGATAAATGAGTCTAAATGCAGTGATCATATAATCACTTGATTACGGTTCCAAAAAACCAAAGCGTTTTCACTAGGAATAATTTACAGCAAGAATTAAACCTTTCTCCTAACTCACTGACTGTATTCTCTATATATACTCATATATTTAATATAGTAATAATTAAGTATATACTATCAGGAAATACAATATGCATGCAACGCCTAGCTTTCTTTCTTCATGTGTACTAGTGTAGATATCTATATTAGCAATCAGTATCTCAAACGTTTCAACATTAAACATGCCAATCAGGGGCGAAGCCAGGATGTGTAAATGGGGGGTGCCAAAATATACCAAAAAAAAAAAGCAACTTAAAATAATAATTTTTCATACTCACCCATAATCTATATACCCCATTTAAGTGTTCTTGAACAAATACCAAAGCATAAACACAAAAATTATTGCAAATAACTAACATGATACCTGATAAAATCAAAAGAAATGAACCCGACGGCTGTTCGCATTCGCAAATGCATCAATGATAGTTTTCGTGCTAAATTTTGAAGCAATATCTTTCTCAATATACATCATCATACAATCTTCAAGATAATCGGCTTCCATTTTATTACGAATACTAGTTTTGATGATATTCATAGCTGAAAATGATCTTTCTGCGGTGGCGGTAGAAACGGAAAGAGTAAGCACGAGAACCACAATTCTATAAACAAACTGATATGTTCTAGACCATTTTGTTTCTACCAACCATTGACAAAGCTCGGAAATCGATGATAAATTCTTGTATTCAGGAAGAGAAATAACACAATTCTCGTAATGTCGAAGTTCCAATTTCAACTTACTTTTCTCAAACTCCGTAAAGTCCTCCGGATAAAATTTGTCAACAAGTAGACAAATATCATCAATTTTGAATATTGAAGAGTGACAATTAGGATTCAAAGTAGAACTAAGAACTAACAATTCCATTACTTGCTCATCAAAGCGATGATTTAGTTCTTTAATTTGAGAATCTATAGCACGATAGAAAATATCAACTCTATAGCGGTCAAGTACTGAAAAGTTATCACGAGTGGGATCATACCTCGAAGAATATTTTGCATTCAAGTTTGGGATATCAATGTTGCGTGATTCACAAAAGAGTTTGACGGTAGCAACCAAATCATCGAATTCATCATCTCTAAGATTTTGAAGAAGGCTTTTAGTAGATAAAACCATTGAAGTAGCCTTAAGAATGTCTTGAGTTTTAGATTGCAAAGCTAGACAAAGAGAATTCGTGATTCCTAACATTGACTTCATAAGATGAAGTATAAAGACAAATTCAAAGGAAGTTAATGCCTTATGTGTTGAACGAGCTTCTCCCTTTAGAGAAGTAGGTCCATCTTCATAAATATTAAGTAAAGCCATGCAAGCAGCACTATACATTTTTATCAAGCTAGAAACAGACTTTAGGTGAGAACTCCAGCGAGTATCACCAGGTCGTTGCAGATTACCAATTTGATTTAATCCTCTTCCAGTCTCAAGCTCTTCAATGGAAATTAAGAAAGCAATATCATCGGCATGGGCATCTTTCAACTCATCATTTCTCTTGCATGATGCACTAACAATATTCACGATCCGAAGCAATTTAGCAAAAAATCGGTCAACTGGAAGCACTTCTTTTGCTGATGCCACTAATGCTAATTGTAATCGATGTGCGAAGCAGTGAACATAATAAGCATATGGGCAATCACTTAATATCAAAGCTTGTAGTCCATGAAACTCACCCCGCATGTTACTTGCACCGTCAAATCCTTGTCCCCGAATATTCCGAATATCGAGATTGTGGTGATTGAGAACTGAGCATATGCTATCTTTTAGTGTCACTGCCATAGTGTTGGGAACATGAACAATACCAAAAAAACGCTCCCGTAAAACACCATTTTTATCAACAAATCTTATAACTACTGCCATCTGCTCCTTTTTTGACGCATCTCGAGCTTCGTCCACTATAATGCAGAATTTAGCATGTCCAATTTCTTCTCGAATCGCCTCTTTCACTTTTATAGAAAAGATATGTAAAATTTCTTTTTGAATATCAGACGACTTGTAAGTGGCATTCTTTGGAACATTTATCAATGCTTTGGTGACTTCTTCATTATATGATGCTAATAAATCATAAAACTCAAGGAAATTACCACGGTTGTTTGATGTTGATTTCTCATCATGCCCTCTGAAAGGCATAGCTTGAAAGGCCAATCTTCGAACCAAGTCAATAGAAATTTTTAAGCGAATGCGATTGTTAAAAACTTGTTCGGCAGAAAATTTTACAATCACCCTTTCAATATTTTGAGTTGGGTTTTGTATTTCCTTCCATTTATGTTCAGCGGTTCGATGACAAGAATCGGAATTAACACCTTCATGCAAACGAAAAGAACAAGTTTTCCCGCTATTGACCTTCCTCCAACCATCAAAACCTTCAACAACAAATGCACTATGTCCTGCAAAACTAGACCCATCCGGAGGCGCAAAAAGGAAACAAGGAAAACAGAAAGCCTTGTTCTTGGCCACTGAATATTCCAACCACGAAAATAAAGCAAACCACGGAGCTTGAAATCTTCGAGGACGAGCCTTGGCGGATGCAAGAGTATACGGATATTTTTTTCCTAAATCGGGACGATTTGGACCATGTAGAGTTATGTACACCCTACGAACTTCGTCACGCCTATTAACAGGATACTCCCAAATTTTTCTACATAATCCAGGATCACGCTCTAGCGAATTAATATCAAATTCTACTGTGTTGATTCTTTGAATTTTTGTTGGAGGACTAGGCGTATCGATTGTCACGTGATCAACACTACTACCAACATTCTCTTCCGTCGGAGAAACATTAGCTCTCTTAAAGAACGAATTTATTTTAGTTGTCTTTCCCATTTTATACTCGATAAAAATATTAGCGATCCCAGATCTGCAGATTAAAACTCTAAGAGTTAATAGCCTATTTTTTTTCCCTTTGATTACTTTAATCAAACACCTATGGTGCAACATAACATCAATACATATAATAAAAAGAAGCATATTAAAAGAAAAAATAAATAGAAGAGTGTACATTGCCGAGCCAGAAGGATATAATTGTTGATGTTTTTTTAATTAAATATAACCTCAATCAATGCGGTGCACAGCAGCACAGAGGAGTGGAGTTTTTCTTTTTTCAACTTTGTTTTTCATTTTGATACACACGCTGACACGCACGAAGAGAAGTGTTGTTGATGTTATTTTTTTTTAATTAAATCTTAAAGAGTCCAATATCAAAGAAAAATATAATTGGGTCTTTCGGCCCAAATTTAATTATTGTGTTTTGGGTTCAAACATTAGCTATAAATATATGTACAAGTAACATATTTTTATGGGGTGCCAAATCTACACCTAAAAAGAAATTGTACTAAAAAAAAATTGCGTCACTTGGAATTTATAAAATTATGGGGGGTGCCGTGGCACCCGATCGTCCCCACTTAGCTTCCTCCTGATGCCAATAAACACAATTAGTATGGTTTTGAATATCATAAAATAAAGTTACATGTAACTCTTATTCTACTACAATAACACAACCGTAAATAATTTATTTCAACAAATGTTGATCAAAAACCCACCAGACAAAATGAAGCATGTCCATACAAGACGTGTACTTAAACTACACAAATAAATCAGCCCGTATGTCCGTACATATTTACATATTAATTCATGCATATATACATAGAATAGGAAAAAAAAATGTAAAACAATACTGCTACTAAAACAATGCACTAGGGATCATAAGAGACAATTAACACCGGGAAAAGGAACTTCACAAAACTCAAAAAGGTAAACATACGAAAAACGTATTCGACAATTCAACCGGAAACATAAATTTCTTAAAACCAAGGTTTGTTCGAAAATGATTTTCCAAAGAACTGTCTAAGCAACGGAAATAATTTTCTGTAAATCCATACACCGAAATTATTGCATTAACGTACAAAACATAAAAATATCGTTTAAGATTGTTGGGTACGTTGTAAATAAACACAATAATTTCTACGGAAAAGGAAATGGACAAATAAACAGAAAATGGTTTCCTCAAATATATAATTTAACAATTACAACCTTCAAAATTAAAAGTATGTAAATGATACCGAAATGGACTAAAGTCCGAGACGAGGTAACTGCGAGCAGTTTCCCTTAAACGATATTTGCCCCGCCACCTCTGCTTCTGGCTAAATGGGGCACTTCGTTCACAAGGTACAACGTCTATCACATGTGACTCGGCGGAAACGGCACCGAGCCACGGTCGGGCCGTTGGTGGTGCGGTACTCTCTCTATATATGTATGCATATGTGTGTGTGAATGTGTGTATATCATGTATGTTTTCTTGTCTTGGAAAAAAAAGTCTCTTAAATATGTCACAAGACCATTCCTTTTATTTTTTGTCTCTGTAACTCTTTTTACAAATAATAAGACCCACATAAATTGGGGGAGTAAATGTTTTGAAACTCCTAAAATTTAATAGCATTTACTCAAAAAACCATTAGTTTTTCCAACAATCTATTCCTCAACCTCTTAGGTTCTATCATCCGAAACATGTTCTATTCGCTCGCTTATATTTGCTAATCGCCTTTCCATTTGTATTGGGTAAAATTAACAATGTAGGTCCAGTGAAAAACTAACTCGTTTTTGCCTGTTGCTACAAGAGCTATTCCATTTTAAGCTTAGTCAACTCGTTTTGCCTTTTGCTACACTTGGGGTGCATTGCATATCAGCGCCTTCTACTTCTGAAACTCATATTTCCAAATAAGTCTATTTTTATGTTACACGAATATTACTGATGCGCCACAAGCATGAAATGAAATTCTTACTGCAACATTTATTTTCTACACAACGCCATACAATATATTATATGATTCATGAAAAGGGATTCCCTTCAAGGTTTTCGACACTGGTAATAAAAAAAAATTCAAACTGGGGCAATGGAATACATTAGTCAACCTGCACGACTACTTACTTTAGAATCGAAGTCCACCACATACAATTTTGGGGTGAATGTGAATGTGAATGTGAATGTGAATGTAAGTGTGTACACGTTATTGGCGGATCTTTTCCGGTCATTTACTGCTTTGCATTCGCCAAAAATAACCCTACTCGTAACAGTTTAAAAAAACCAGTTAATTTGTAAGAAAATTAAGATAATATTTGAACTAAGCGAAAATCCGAAACCTGAATAGAAAGTGAATGCGTCTGCAAAACTGACACCAATTGTCGCTAACTCAAAGAATACAAGAAGCGTCACAAGGCTCAATGTGAAAACAAAAACAGAAATTGGAATAGGTAGTAATTTGAAAACTGGTATAGAAACACCAAGCTACTGTCCACGATTACAGGCAAAGCTCGAATAAACGATAACCTTTTTAGCTAATTGATCACGAACTAACGACCACAAGAACAGAAAAAGAAAATCGACTAAACGAGAACCGAATAGCTAATTCATCAAGAACTATCGACCACAATAACAGAACAAATTCGTCTAAACCAGAACCTAATAGCTAATATATATATATCAAGAACTATCGACCACAATAACAGAAAAAAGCGACTGAGAACCTAATTATAACCAATTGAGCAAGAGAAAACAACTGTTCGGTGCTGACAACACTGAAACTTAACCAACAAAACACTTCTTTCAACACTTTAATGAACTAAAAACTAGAGCAATACAAACTTAGTAAGTCAAAAACGTTCGAATTAATTCAGTATTCTACAGCTTCGAGCATAATGGTCTCTCTGATCTCAACATCCATCGTATCTTCATCGTTGTCTACAGATTCTCTCATACACGGACGAAAAACAACTTCCTCTAGCGAAACCGCTCTTTTACCCACATACTCGATAACTTTTAGCTCAAACGCAGTCCAAATAAAGTATATACGGTCTAATTAACCCTTTCATTTTATACACCTGAAAGCCGTCCATAACTTCAGATCCGTGCATAACCGCGTTCTCTTCAGTATCCCAATACTTCCCAATGAAACTACCCACACTGTAGAATCGGTAGAACCGCGAGTTTATTGGCTAGATTTAATTTTTTAAAGGGCAAAAATGTAATTTAGCTAATAAAAAGAAATTTAAATCGTGTTACCTGTACATCGGCCCAAAATAGTACAAAACTTTCTCTCTCTCTCAATTATTTTGAGCTTCAACTTAAAAGGTCAAAACCCATCAAAGGTAAAAAGAAATTATAGTTAATTAATTACTTTTATTACTTATTTAATTTTTTTATAGTTAATTAATTACTGTTATTACTCATTTAATTTCTATTTTATTTACAACTACTCTTTAAATTGTCGATAACATGTAACCGTGATTAGTGAATCGTGATACGCTTACTAATTTTTGGTAGAGAACTTGTGTTTAATTAACTTAATTTGCATTTGAAACTTGTGTTTGAAACTTTGAGCTTTTATTTAACTGCTAATTAACTTAATTTACATTGAAAGTAGAATCTACGATTTACAATTCGATTCTACGATCCCGATTCTATGAACCCCTTAACGATCCTAAGTGGTGTCTAGAGTTTAACAACATTGACTGAAATAAATAAAAAATATAACCTCTAAGAATGATTTTAGCCTAATCTTCCAAGTCTCTCATCTAATCTCTTAAAAGCCTAGTTCTTAATTCTTATCCCTCTGATTTGACAACTGAAAGAAGGATCGAATTTGGTTTCAGTCGATTGATTATATCTTAATGCATTATATGATACATTTAATTTCAGAAAGTGGCTGAGTTGTGCGCAAGAAATACGGCCGACGTATCAAACAATTATAATACCAAATAACATTTTCTTAAACCATAGCTAAGACTAATGTATTAAACGCTTTAAATTAGTGTTGTCTTAAGTCCAATAGCTTCCTTTATTTAGTATCATAATCGCCTTTTAGGTTTTGTTTATTAAATTCGGTTTCAAAATTACCATACCAGTTCACCACATTGACACAAGTATCAATGTAATTACAAACACACACAAAACCAGAAAAAATCTGATAATTTTCGTATACGAGTCTCCAGCATTAAAAAAGTGGGCATACAAACACACTAGGTATCATCAGTAACCACAGAAAACCGCTAACTGAGAGTATGCAAGCGGACCGATCAACAGAAAACAACCAATCCAAACTCAGTAATATAATCATTTTCACAGAGCCTTTTAAATCTTTGGATCAAGTTTTTTCAACTGAAGTGAGCTCATTAAAGAACAATTTTTTCTTCTACACTGAGATCGTTACTGTTAAGTTCGATCAAGTATAACTACTGACATTGGCAAATGGCAACGTCTTTCTTTGATTAGAGTATTCAATTATCTGTTGCAGCTTTGTGGTTACATTTGCATTGACATGAAGGAAAACTTGAAAACATGATGTCTCTCTATCCGTTTTCTTTTCTAACGTAAGAAAGAAAAAACATAATTAATTTCCTATTTGGACAAGGAATGATTTTTTCCCTAATCTCTCAAGTCTCTCATCTGATCTCTCAAATGACCTAGTTCTCATCCCTTTAGATTTCCTATAGTTGTTGATAACCGAGAGATGGACCAAATCGGGTTTTCATCGATTGATTATATCTGAATGCTATCCAAACGCACTGCATTTTATGGTAAATTAAATTTTTGAAAGAGGCTGAGTTGTGCAAGATATACGATCGAAATATTAAACAATTATAATACTATTATAATTTGTTTAAACTCTAGTAAGATTAATGTATCAAATGCTCCAGATTAGTGTTAAGTCCACAGAAATCACCTCCTTTAGTATCGTAATCGCCTTGTTTCATTTTTATTTTTCCATTTTTGGTCACAAACTACCATACCAGTTCATCATATTGACGCCCATTACAGCAACCAAATTTCCTGACAAACACAAAAAAAAAACATAATCTGTTAGTTTTTTTATTCAAGTGCTATTTCATCTGAAGTTTAATCATTCTGACACTTGGGTGGATGCGCATATCAGCACCATCTACTTACGGAACTCATATTTTCATACAGTAGATGTCTATTTCCAGTTACATGGAGATTCCTGATGCGCCACAAACGATGTTTTTTTTTACTATACGTTCCCAATCAAATTAAATGAAGACAAAATTTCCTATGACCTTTTTGTCGATGATAACAGAAATGTTTTCCAAACTGGGGGAGTGGAATGAAAATAGTCATTATATATTCTCGAAGCTGCACGAGTACTTGTTTTCAATCAAAGTCTACCCCAGGTAAATTTTTGGGGTGAATGTGAATGAGATTATGAAAGTGTACATATTATTGACGTTATAAGCCAATTTTTTCAATGAAAAATCCATTTCTTACTATACGTCCCGATCAAATTAAATCCAGGCAAAGAATTCCCTATGACCTTCTTGTCAATGGTAACAGAAATATTTACCAAACTGGGGCAGTTGAATGAAAATAGTTATTAGACTCTCAAAGCTGCCAGAGTACTTACCTTTCAATCAAAGTCTACGCACAATTTTTTTGGGGTGAATGTGAATGAGAGTACATATTATTGATGCATCAAATAAGCCAATTCTTTTAATGAAAAATCCATTTAGACTTCAGAGATCATATTAAAACTCCCAAGCTTTGATCCTTTCCTGTCTTTGGCTGCTTTACATTCACTGATTCACCAACGATAATCGTTTCCTCATAACAGTCGGTTGGACAAAAGACATTTAGAGTATACAACATATTTGTCATCAAGTTCATTACAAGCAACGTCTTTGTTTTTTGCAAACTGACACCAATTTTAGCTATCAAATTTACTCAACGAGAGCAACAAGCGTCATAAGGCTCAAGGTAATAAAAGAAACAAAAATCGCAAAAGCTAGTAATTACAAATATGAATCTACAGTTCATTGGAAAACTTGTGTAAAAATACTAAGCTAATGTCTACAATCACAGAAAAAACTCGACTAAACAAGAACCTAATATCTAATTGATCAAGAACTATCAAACACAACAAGAGACAAAGTTCAACTAAACTAAACCCTATTAGCTATTTGATCAAGAGCTATCAACCAAACTAAAAGGAAATAATCGACTATACGAGAATCTAGTAGCCAACCAATCAAGACCTAACATTGACAATAACAGAAAAAAATGACTGAACGAGAACCTAATAGCCAATTGAGCAAGAGAAATCAACTGGTCGGTGCTCGAGAACTCAGAACCTTAATCAACAAAACATTTCTTTAGACACATTTTTGAACAAAAAGCTAACGCCATACAAATCTAGTAGGCGATGTCCCCATCGCACTAATTTCTTCCCGTTCAGCTTCGTAGATAAGGTTTTCTCTTGTCTCAGCATCCATCGTATCTTCATCACTCTCTACAGATTCTCTCGTACACACGCGAACAACAACTTTCTCAAGCGAGGCCGTTCCTTCAACCACATATTGGATAAATGCTAGCTCAAGCTGAGCCAATCTAAACACGTCCATTTTAAACACCCTAAGGCCGTGTTTCTGATTATTTCCGAAATCCAGTCTAGAAAAGTCCGTATACTCGTGGTGGTCAGGATGCCAATACAATCGCAACCAAAACACCTCCAAAGACGGCAATGCTTGGAGTATAGAGCAAAACAGGTCGAACGGCTTCTGATAATCCCAAATCCTGATATCTAATCGCACTTTCTTGATGTTTCTTAAACCCTCCAATTTAGGAAATTCATCTATCCAAATGAAATCTTGAATCAAGTTAATCCTCTCCAGTTGTTCAAGAATGCGCTTAAACTGTTCAAACTTTGTCGGACAACATATTTACAATAAGATTCGACGAGTGACAACTCAACTAAACTGGAAACGTCATGGAAAGCAAACTCTGTGTCGGGTCCGTTGTATTTAAACGAGACGAGCTTAGGAGCATCAAAGTCAATTTTTCGCAGATTGCAACAGCCTATGATTTCAAGTTTCTTGAGTAGTTTGCTAGAAACGTTCAGATATACAACAAAATCTGAACGGGCTAAACTTAAATGTTCAAGGAGACAGCAATTTGTTAAGATATCTTGGACATCGATACCTCGGGTTTTCGTGTAACAAATAGACATGTTCTTGAAGAAATCAAAATGAAAAGAATGGAATACAATCAATACTTGCTTAACTGAAGGTATCCAAAGGTTTTTCCATGATTTTGCGAGGACGCTGGTTCGGGCAGATTGTTTGGATGGGAGGAGAGAGAAGATTGAGATCTTGATTTCATCGGGGAGTTGGCTGATTCTGTCTTCTTGTGATTTCATCTTCATTTTCTTCCCAGGATGACCCATTTTCGTTCTGTGTATGACTAATATTTTATGATTTTATATGTATGTAATGTTATATGTATGAAAGAATATATTGCGTATAGAGTTTAAAGGATGATTTGGAATATTGGTTGAAGACTTTTAATTAAGTAAGGCGATTAGTTTTTAAACGAATTACAGTCTGGTCCGTATAGTTCGTAATAAAATTCAATTATCTCTTAATTTCAATTTCAAACCGAATAGTCACTAAATTATGGCAAGTTTCAAACTAACTGCCAACTGGGTATGAAATATTCCCACTAGTAATGTAATGAGATTGATGCTTTGTGAGATATTATTGATATTTCTACAGATATTATACAATAAATGCTTTTTAATCTATTTTTTTCCTAGTTTGTTAGGCATAAGCAGAGCCGGCCCAAAGAAAAATATTTGTTTCGGTCATTCAAAGAATAAGTAGAACAAACAATGTACTAATTTGTACATTTTTTTTTTGCTGAAATTGTCTACTTGGACAGTTGGCGTATCCTCTAAATCGGTCGTGAGGAGAAGTCAACCTTCAGAGTTTAAACGAGAACCGACGAAAGAGAGGTCAATATTTCGCAAAGCCTCTTATACATTGCTCAATTGGTGTTAAAAAGGTTCATCCATATATCTATTTCTATATGAAGCAATGTTTCAAGACGCGAAAGTATTTTCGCAAAGCTTCTTTTAGCTTTGGATCGAGCTTTTTAAAACATTGATTTTGATATTAAGTACAGGAAAAGACAGCAAATGAATCATAGATGGTCCCCAAATTTTATATGAAAGTCTGTTAAAAAATGGTCATATGGTTTGAAGCGAGTATATATATCACAAGTGAAGGAAATCATGTCATTAACCAAAGGGAATGTAAAACCTTTGAGGGGTAAATTACAATCTGCACTGGTCATGTAGTGCATTGAAGTTAATTGGCAAAAACTATAGTAGAACTAAGATAGCATATTGATTTTCTCGTCTATACTGCGATCGTACTGTTAAGTTCGATCAAGTAAGTAAATAATTACTGACATTGCTGTTTAAATTTTATAATTATCTGTTGCAGTTTTTTGGTTACTTTTACAAAGCTAAACGAACAAAAAAACTTTGACATAAAGGGATAATTTTCTATATGGTCTAAGAATGATTTTAGCCTAGTCTCTCAAAACTCCCATCTTATAATCTCTCATCAAAATTGATATATTGATGTACTATTTGTTAGCCGATTCTGGTGTGATTTATGTAAGCATTTTGAAGCATGGGACCCTCAACAATCCACAACCATTCCGACCTAGTAGACCCGTTTCGTTCAGAAACTTAATGGTTTCTGAGACTTTTATTGAAAACATACTTATTACAAGTTTTGATACCTTTAGAAACTTGCGACTTATTTAGTGTACACTACTTGATTTTGTTGTATCTGTTTGCACGTCTTTACTGTAATATTACAGAGAGTTAAGTTCTAAAATGATCTCTAGATAGCTAAGTGCACAAATATAATTCAGATTTGAAGATTAACAGGTACGAGTCAAACAATTTCACTTAATGTGGGTTAGGAATAATCCAGAAAAGGTGGTATTGACATTTTCTTAATGATCACCAACAAAAGTTAGTCGATCATTCATTAACAGTATCTAATTCTCCCAATTTTCTTGGTTCTATTTAATATGAAGCAATGTTTTAAGACGTGAAATCATTATTTCGCGAAGCCACTTATACTTCGCTCAATTGGTGTTAAAAGGGTATCATCCCTATATCTATTTCATATGAAGCAATGTTTTAAGACATGAAATCATTTTCGTAAGACCTTTTTTTAGCTTTGGATCAAGTTTTTTCAACTGAAGCGAGCTTTTTAAAGAACCAAATGTTTTTTTTTCTTCTACACTAAGATCGTTACTATTAAGTTCGATCAAGTAAGTTAAGTAACTACTGACATTGGCAACGTCTTTCTTTGAAAGATTGCTCAATTATCCGTTGCAGCTTTGTGGGTTAGGAAAACTTGAAAACATGATGTCTCTCTATCCGTTTTCTTTTCTGAAGTAAGAAAAAAATAAATAATAATTTCCTATTTGGACTACGAATGATTTTTGCCCTAATCTCTCAAGTCTCTCATCTGTCATCTGATTTCTCAAGCGACGTAGTTCTCATCGCTTTAGATTTCCTATAGTTGTTGACAACCGAGAAATGGATCAAATCCGGTTTTCATCGATTGATTATATCTGAATGCTATCCAAACGCCCTGCATTTTATGGTACATTTGATTTCTGAAAGAGGCTGAGTTGTGCAAGATATACAATCGAAATATTAAACAATTGTAATACTATTATAATTTTCTTAAACTCTAGTAAGATTAATGTATCAAACACTCTAGATTAGTGTTGTCTTAAGTCCACAGAAAACACCTCCTTTATTTAGTATCGTAATCGCCTTTTTTTATTTTTATTTTTCCATTTTTGGTCACAAACTACCATACCAGTTCACCATATCGACGCCCATTACAGCAACCAAATTTCCTTACAAACATAAAAAAAGACCATAATCTGTTAGTTTTTTTTATTATTCAAGTGCTATTTCATTTTAAGTCTAATCATTCTGACACTTGGGTGCATCGCATATCAACACCATCTACTTCTGGAAATCGATATTTTCAGACAGTAGATGTTTATTTCCAGTTACATGGAGATTCTTGATGCGCCACAGACGATGTTTTTTTTACTATACGTCCCCAATCAAATTAAATGAAGACAGAGAATTTCCTATGACCTTTTTGTCGATGATAACAGATATGTTTTCCAAACTGGGGGAGTGGAATGAAAATAGTCATTATATTCTCGAAGTTGCACAAGTACTTGTTTTCAAACAAAGTCTACCCACATAAAATTTTGGGGTGAATGTAAACGAGATTATGAAAGTGTACATATTATTGACGTTATAAGCCATTTTTCCAATGAAAAATCCATTTCGACTTTAGAGATCATATTAAAACTCCCAAGATCTGATTCTTTCCTGCCTTTGGCTTCTTTGCATTCACCAAAAATAATCATTTACTCATAACAGTCGGTTGGTCAATAGGCATTTAAATTATACAACATATTTATCGTCAAATTCATTACAAGCACGTCTTTTTTTTTTGGAAAAGCCAGTTTTCCATAGTAAACAAATTAAGAAAATCATCGAGCCTTAAGTGAACATCCAAAATCTGCATCATCTTTTGCAAGCTAAATTTTCATGAAATGAAAGAAAAGTGAATGATGAGTCTGCAAACGCGCACAAATTGTCGCTATCAGATTTACTCAATGAAAACAACAAGCGTCATAAGGCTCAATGTGATAACAAAAACAAAAATCGCAAAAGCTAGTAATTACAACTATGAATCTGCAGTTCATTGCCAAACTGGAAAAGAAACACTAAGCTAATGTCCACAATCACTAAGCTAATTGATCAAGAACTATCAAACACAATAACAGAGAAAGTTTGACTAAATGAGAACCTAGTACCTATTTGATCAAGATCTATCAACCAAAATAACAGGTGGAAAAAACCGACTATACGAGAACCTAATAGCCAACTGATCAGGAGCTATCATCCACAATAACAGAAAAAAATGATTAAACGAGAACCTAGTAGCCAATTGTGCAAGAGAAAACAATTGGTCGGTACTCAAAAACTCTGAACCTTAATCAACAAAACATTTCTTTAGACACATTTTTGATCAAAAAACTAATGCAATACCAACCTAGCAGGCAATTTCACCCACGACCTATATCTGTGGTGTTCAGCTTTGCGAATAAGGCTCTCTCTTGTCTTAGCATCCATCGTATCTTCATCACTCTCTACAGATTCTCTCCTACTCAGGCGAAGATCAATTTTCTCAAGCGAACCCGTTATTTCAACCACATAATCAAAAACTGCTATATCAAGATCAGAAAATGTAAACCCGTCCATTTTGAACACCCTAAGGCCGTGTTTCTGATCTCCAATATCCGGTCCGGACAAGTTTGTATACTCTTTGCGGTGGTCAGGATGCCAACATAATCGCAACGAAAACACCTCCAAAGACGGCAATGCCAGGAGTATAGAGTAAAACAGGTCGAACGGCTTCTGATAATCCCAAACCCTGAGATCCAATCGCACTTTCTTGATGTTTCTTAAACCGTCTACTTTAGGAAATTTATCTATCCAATTGAAATCTTGAATCAAGTTAATCCTCTCGAGTTGTTCAAGAATGGGCTCAAATTGTTTAAACTTGCTTCGGACAACAAATTTACAATAAGATTCGACGAGTGACAACTCAACTAAACTGGAAACGTTAAGAAAGCCAAACTCTGTGTCGGGTCCATTGTATTTAAACGAGACGAGCTTAGGAGCATCAAAGTCAATTTTTCGCAGATTGCAACAGCCTATGATATCAAGTTTCTTGAGTAATTTGTTAGAAACGTTTAGATATTTAACAGAATCTGAAGGGGCTAAACTTAAACGTTCAAGGAGACAGCAATTAGTGAAGATATCTTGGACGTTGATACCTTGGGTTTTCTGGTTACAAATAGAAATGTTTGTGATGAAATCGAAATCAGAAGAAGGGAAGACAATCAATGCTTGTTTAACTGAATGTATCCAGAGGTTTTTCCATGATTTAGCGAGGATGCTGGTTCGAGCAGATTGTTTGGAAGGGAGGCGAGAGAGGATCGAGATCAAGATTTCGTTAGGGAGTTGGCTGATTCTGTCTTCTTGTATTTCCTTCTTGATCTTTTTCCTGGGACGACCCATTTTTTATACTGTGTAATATATATATGAGTAATGTTGTATGATTCTGTATTTGTGTATTTTTATGTAATATATGTTATGTTATTTGTGTGAAAGAATGAGGGTATATATAGATATCGGTTTAGTTGCAGTTATGAACTAAAAGCAATGATGGGGTTTATTTATATATTGATTTGGAAATATTTATTGGTTAAAAGGCTATTAAACTTAAGCAAGCGGTTAGTTTTTAAACGAATTACATTATGGTCCAATAGTTTGTAACATAATTCTATTCAGTTTAAACACGACTAGTAGTCACTAAATTATGGAATGTAAAGGATTTGCTGATAAATTTTTTGAATGAAAATGGCAACTGTGTATGAATAAAATATTCCCATCAGGGCCACGTGTAATGTAAAGTGATGAGTCCAAATCTTTTACTGCTATTCTTTATTCCATTCCGTGTCCTATTGCTTATTTTTACTCAAATTTTAAATTTTCATAACTTATACCGCAATTTTATAAACTTTTATATTATATTGTATTCAAATTTTAAAACATTTGAACATAATATTGTTTTAGACAATTTTTTTAATATTCAATGTTTAATTTACACTAATTTATACATTTATTCCAAAATAAATTTGTGTACATTTTCTTTTAAAAATAATTATCGGAATGTATTGATAAATGTATTATAGTAATTGTATAATTTTTTTCAAGTTTTTTAGAAATTTTTTTTTGGATAAAATAAGCAATGGGACACGAAAGAGGATAGAGAAATGAGTTAGACGATTTGGACTCCAAAGTGATTGATGCCGAAATTAGATTCTTTTTCCGTTCTTTTTTTTTTTTGGTTTGCTAAAAATTATACATAAAATGCTTTTTAATCTATTTTTTCCTAGTTTGTTAGGAAAATGAGCATAAGTTGAGCCGGCCTAAAATAAATATTTTTAACGGATTGTTTAAAATAAATAAAAATTTTTGGTCATTCAAAAAATAATTAGAAAAAACAGCATATAAATTATTAACTTTTGCGCTAATTGTTTGCTCTTGCTTCCTCATGTGATGACTGATGAGCAGTCCATTGAGATTGTTGGCATACCCTCTAAACCGGCCGCTTAATCGGTGTTAAAATAATATCATCAACATATCTATTTCTATTTGAAGTAATGTTTTAAGACGAGAAAGCATTTCTGCAAAGGTTTTTTTTAGTTTTGAATTGAGGTTTTTATAACATTGATTTTGATATAAAGTACGATAAATAAAAATAAACAGATCATATATGCAATTTTATCCTTTTAAAAAAATATCCTTAGTATGGTCTGAAGCGAGCAAATATATATATACTAGTAATCGTGCCCCACACGTTGCGTGTGTGACGCGCAATGCAATTAAAATATAAAAAATAAGTGTAGTTATAATATAAATACGTGGATAATACAAAAAAAAAATAGTATAAGAGTTAAAAGAATGTTTAGTTGTTAAAAAGGAACACGTAGTGTTATTAGTTGTTATTTTATTTTTATTTTTATTTTTATTTATTTTTTTATGTGAGGATGACATTATTGCAATTAATAAAAAAATGTAGAAGTATTTTTGAAAAAAAATGGCTAAATTTGGCAGCATCATTTGACTTGTGTTGACTTATTATAATAAAATGATATATATATATATATCACGTTCACAACTAAGGAAATCATGTCTAGTAACAAAAGGAATGCAAAACCTTTGAGAGGTAAATTATGTTTTTGTAATCAAATAAATTGGGAAAAACTATTGCATACAACAAATATAGCACACTTTAATATATGTGGCAATTAAAATTCACAAGTACAACTAGATTAATTTTCTCTTCTATACTAGGATTGTACTGTGTTAAGTTCGATCAAATAATTAACTACTGATACTGGCAAATCTTTTTATGATTAACTAGTTCAGTTATCTGTTACAACTTTGTGGTTACATTTACAAATCTAAAAAAATAAAATTCTTTGACATAAAAGGGAAAACATGATGTGGCGTTTATTTTCAAAAAAAGAAAAAAGAAACATAATAATTTTCTATTTTGGTCTAAAAATTATTTTGGCCTAATCTCTCAAGTGTGTTATCTAATCTCTCAAACAGCTTAGTTCTTATCACTCTGAATTACCTATAGTTGTTGACAATTGAGAGATAGACCAAATCCGGTTTTCATCCATTAATCATATCGGAATGCTATCCAATGCTCCTCACGTTTTATGGTACACTTAATTTCTGAAAGAGACTGAATTGTGCGCAAGATATACAGCCTAAATATTAAACAATTCTAATACCAAAAAATCACGGGGCAGTTTCCTTTTAGTACAAAAAGATGAAACTAATTACCTTTTAGTACTATTCCAAAAAACTATTTTTTTTTGCGTAACTTTTCTTTCATTCACTTCGCTAGTATCTCATTCACTTCGTGAATATATAAAAAAATATAAAAAAACCAAAATTTAAATATATATAAATTAAAAAAATATACATAAAAATTTTAAAAATTATTTAAAATAAATAAAATCAAAAAAATATTTTTAAAATGAAAAAAATTTAAAAATAAAAATGTTCATTCACTTCAAGATTTTAGACTGAAAGGACCAAACAAAATATCATTCACTTTAAAAAAAGAAGATAAAATGGATAAAAAAAATGTTCATTCACTTCAAGATTTTAGAGTGAATAGACAAAACAAAATCTCATTCACTTAAAAAAAAACATAAAAAAAAACTAATTCGCTTCAAAAATTTGAAGTGAATGGGTAAAAAAATGTTCATTCCCTTCAAGATTTTAGAGTTAATGAACCGAACAAAATATCATTTATTTCATAAAAAAACATAAAAAAAGTTCATTCACTTAAAAAACAAAAATAATAAAAAAAGAAGCTTATTTACTTTAAAATAACAAACAAAAAGCCCATTCACTTCAATATTTTGAAGTAAATGTACCAAACAAAAGATCATACACTTCAAGTTTTTAAAATTAATGAATAAAAAACAACTCATTCATTTCGGTATTTTGAAGTGAATACATTAAACAAAAGCTCATTCACTTCAAAAAATCAAACAAAAGATCATTCATTTCAATATTATTGAGCAAACAAAAGTTTATTCATTTTAAAATAACAAACAAAAACCAATTCAGTTAAGTTTTTTCAAATGAATATATCTAACAAAATACATTCATTTTAAAGTTTTCAAGTGAATGAAAGAAACATACACCAAAAGAGAATTACGTTTTTGAGAGTACTGGTTTTTGGGAATTACTTTTAACAAAAGATACACTAAAGTCTAGTGTATTCAAAATTTCAAAGCTCCAAATTAATGTTGCCTTTAAGTCCAGAGAAAACACCTCTTTTATTTAGTAAAATAGGCGTTTAAGTTTGGTTTTTCAAATTCGGTTTCAAAAGTGCCTTACCAGTTCACCACATTGACACCGATTGCGAACACCAAATGCCCTCATAAAAAACAAAAGGCGACAAAAGCCTTGATGTAATTACGAACACCAAATGCCTTCATAGAAAACAAAAAGCGACAAAAGCCTTGATGTAATTACAAACACACAAAAAATGAAAAATTCTGATAATTGTCATATATGAGTCTCCAACATTAAAAAAGTAGGCATACAAACACTATCGTATCATCAGTAACAACAGAAAATCGCTAACTAGGAGCCTGCAGGTAGACCGATCAACAGAAAACAACCAATCCAACATATCTATCACTTTTCCATCAAAAAAATAACGGAGGTGTATTAAATCGTGGTAAAAGTATAACATTGGTGTACTAAATCGAACTTTTAAAAAGTTGATGTATAAAATCGAAAAAACTGTAACGTGTACTAAAATGCAATTTGCCCTATTTTTATCATACAACGGCCTCGTCTTTTACGTTCAAAAGTATACTTTTTGTAACTGGGTTGAAAAGTATACTTTTCTGTTTACTTTTTAGTAAGTAAATACTGTTTGGTGAACACCATAAAAGTATACTTTTCATTAAAAATGTTGTTTGGTAAAATATGTTTACTTTTACTTTTTGAGTGAAAATAAATTGTTTATTCAAATAATGCACAATAGGTTCCACTTTTGAACTTATATCTACCTCATAAGTTCATATTCCCTATATGTACTACTTTTTAATTATTTACTTTATTTACCAAAACGCCATATACATATTTCATAAAAAATGAAAAAAAACACATAAAATTATATAAAATAAAAAAAATTAGGAAAATATAATGATGATAGGAACTATGTTTTGAACTGTACTTTAAAAGCACATTCAGATTAAAACCTAATTAAAAGTATCATCAAAAGTAAAAGTATCATCAAACTTACTTTTAAAAAGTATCATCAAACTTACTTTTAAAAAGTATACTTATAGACATTTACTTTTTACCAAAAGCATACTTATGAGATGACATCCAAACAAATTAATATAAGTAAAAGTAAAAGTAAAGCCAAAAGTATACTTAATGGTTTACTTTTATAAAAGTAAAATTTTTGAGTGCAACCAAACAAAAATACAAAAAGTAAAAATAAAAGTAAAAGTAAAAGTAAAAATAAGGAAAAATGTGTGCAACCAAACAAGACCAACATGTCTATTTTTATGTTACGTGGACATTCCTGATGCGCCACAAGAATGAAATGAAATTCTTTTTGAAAATTTCATTTTCTACACATCGTCATATAATTCTTAGTTTTTAAAGTAATAAAATAAATTCTCATCCCTATAGTTCGTAACAGTTTTTTATTGTCTCTTAATTTCAGTTGGCACCGGACTAGTCACTAAATTATGGAATGTAAAGAATTTGCTTATCAAGATTTTGAATGAAATTTGATGATGAAAGTATACTTACATTTTTCAAATTCAAAGTCAACTGGGTGTGAATAAAACATTTTCCACCAGGGACGTTAATAAATTAAATAGATTGATGCTAAAATAACTCTCGTTTTTTCGTTCATTTTTTTTGGGTGCTTTGTGAAAAATTATACTTAAAATAAACAAACAATATTTCATCTAAGAATGATTTTAGCCTAATCTCTCAAACAGGCTAGTTCTTATCCCTCTGAATTACTTATAATTGTTGACAACTGAAAGAGTGACAGAATTCGGTTTCAGTCGATTGATTATATCTTAATGCATTATACGATACATTTAATTTCTGAAAGAGACTTAGTTGTGCAGTCGACATACTAAACATTTATAATACTGACTATCATTTAGCTTAAATCATAGCTAAGACTATAATGTATTAAACGTTTTACATTTGCATATGAGCACTATCTACTTCTGGGACTAATTATTTTCAAACAGGTCTATTTTCATATTACATGGAAGTTCATGATGCGCCACAAGCAATTCATGAAATTATTGCTGAAACAATTGATGAAATTCTTATTGAACACAAAACGTCCCCAATTAAATTAAAAAAATCAAATAATTCAAGGAAATAAAGGGATCCCCTATAACCTTTGTTGACAATGGTTAACATAAATGTTATTCAAATTGGGGCAATGGAATGCATTATTCATTATATATATTCTCAAAACTGCACAAGTAATTTTGGGGCGAATATTATGTGTACTTACATATTATTGGAAGATTAAATAGGCCAGCCAATTGTTTCAAGGAAAACTCCATTTAAAGATCACATTAAAACTCCAAAGCTTCGATCATTACCTATCTTTGACTGCTTTGCATTCGCCAAAAATAATCGTTTATTCATAATTATTTCAAAAAGCTAGTTCTTTAGTAAGAAAATCAAAAAAAATATACACTTAAGCGAAAATCCGAGACCTGCATCATCTCTCGCTGGCTAAATTTTCAAGAAATGAATAGAAAGTGAACGAGTCTGCAAACTGACATCGATTGTCGCTATCAAATGTACTAAAAAAATATGCGTCATAAGGTTCAATGTGATAACAAATTAAAGCAAAAAACGGAATAGGTTGTAATTACTACTACTATTAGTACATTTGAGAATGGCATAAGCTACTGTCCACAATTACAGAAAAAACTCGAATAAACGAGAACGTAGCTAATAGCTAATTGATCAAGAACTATCGACCACAATAACAGAAAAAATCAACTAAAAACAAGAACTTTTCAGCTAATTGATTAAAAGCTGTCGTCCACAATAACAGCAAATAACCGTCTAAACGAGAACCTATAAGCTAAATGATGAAGAACTGGTGACCACAATAACAGAAAAGATCGGCTGAATGAGAACAGCCGTTCAGTATTCGACAACACTGAAACTTAACCAACAAAACGCTTCTTCAGACACTTTATCAAACTAAAAGCTAAAGCAATACAAACCGATCGAGTTGGCCAGGTCACCATCAAACTAATTACATTTCAGCTTAGAACCTAGTGGCTTCGCCCATGTCAGAATCCATAATATCTTCAGAATCTATCTTCCACACACGAAGAACAGCATTGCCATGCGAAACCGCGTTATTAACCATATACCCCATAATTCCTAGCTCAAACCCATCAAATATACTCCCTTCTATAGTAGACCTAATAAGGCTGTGTTCATGATGGTTTTCGAATTCCACTTTCGATGCCTCCATATTCTCGATCCTATCTGGGTGCAAGTACCATCCTAAGAAAAACATTCCCAAAGACGGGAATGCCTGGTGTATAGATTTTAACAGGCGCAAAGACCTCTGATAATCCCAAACCCTGATATCTAATCGCACTTTCTTGATGTTTCTTAAACCGTCTATTTTAGGAAATTCATCTATGCAAGTAAAATCTTGAAACAAATTAATCGTCTCGAGTTGATGGAGAATGGGCTCAAACTGTTTAAACTTGTGTTGGATTACAAATTTACCATAATAGTTGGCGAGTGACAACTCAACTAAACTGGGAACGTCAAGAAAAACAAATTTAGTGTCTGGTCCGTCGTATTTAAACGAGACGAGCTTAGGAGCATTAAATTCCATTTTTCGCAGATTGCAACAGCCTTTGATTTCAAGATTCTTGAGTAATTTGCTATAAACCTTTAGATTTGTAACAGAAATTGAACGAACTAAACGTAAATGTTCAAGGAGAGGACAATTTGTCAAGATATCTTGAACGTTGAAACCTTGGGCATTCTTGTAAGCAATAGACATGTTCTTGAGGAAATAATAATGAAAACCAGGAAAGACAACGAATACTTGTTTAACCAAAGGTTTCTCCATGATTTTGCAAGGACGCTGGTTCGAACAAATTGTTTGGATGGGAGGAGACAGAGGATCAAGATCTTGATATCGTCGGGGAGTTGGCTAATTCTGTCTTCTTGTAATTCCATCTTCATCTTCTTCTCAGGGCCACCCATATTTTTCCTACTGTGTACCAGTAATGTTGTACAGCAATAGTATGATTATATTTGTATATTTGTATGTATATTTATGTATAATGTATGTAATGTTGTGTTTGTGAAAGAATGTGGGAATTATTTACTTGCAGTAATTAACTGAAGGCAAAGAGGGGGTTAAGAAATGTTTTTTTTATTGGTTTATAAGGTGTTTAAATTAAGCAAATTATTAGTTTTAAACAAATTACAGTCTGGTCCTTATAGTTTGTAACAGAATTCAATTGTCTCCTAATTACAGTTGAAACCCGACTACTACTAAATTATGAAATGTATATATAAGATTTCTCATTAAAAAATTAAATGAAAATGATGTACTCGCATTTTCCAAACTAACTACCAACCGGGTATAGTTAAAATACTCCCACTTAAAGTGATTGATTCCAAACTTACTCTCATTTCCGGTTCCTAATTTTTGGTGGTTTTTGATAAATTATACAGAAAATGCTTTAATAATCCAGTTTTCCTAGTTTGTTAGACAGCAGCAGTCCTTTGGAGTTCAAACCTTCATACCACGTTTTTTTTTTGCGTATATATGTAGATATTTATTTTCCACGATTAATGAATAAAAATGGGTTTTATCCACCATTAATATTAAATATAGATATTTCGTATGACCAATTCTTCAATAATTGTCAATCCTCGCTTTCGCTATGGAGGTATTTATATTTTAAAGGCGTCTAGAATTGGATAAGCGATACTTCCTCCGTTCCGAAATAAGTCAGCTGCTGTGAAAACTGCAATATTAAAGAAATTTTGAACCAATTTAACTTAAATTCAACAAAAACTTTGTCAAAATTTTGGCTCCCATACATGTTGAATCCTTTGTTATGTTGGTGCAAATTTTTGGCCTTTTGTCTTATGTCAAAAGATCCATGCATAGACTATAGACTCGTAATATTTCAAAAAAGACTAGAGACTCATAAACTTCTTCACTGGCCCACATACCCCAACTTATCTTGCCTCTAATCACGCAATAAACCAACACTTCGTACTTGGTATATCTACATATAAACCAATATGTGATAATAGGAAATTAGACTTGGAAGTGTTTACATGGCTACAGACGACTCCTTCAAGAAGCCGGGGGCAATTCCATTCAAATGGGAAACTCGACTCGGTGTACCCAAATTCAAAAAACCTGCACCATCACACCATCTCCACCACTCATGTCCTGAACATCCAAACGATCACAGCCATTCATCTCAAACACCGTTAAAGCTCAGACCACCACCAGCTGAGTTTAAGTCACCAATTACGGCAGGACCCGAAGTTGTTGATCTTGGATGCTTTACTAGAGGCACGTTGATGTTAAAGGACAAGGACGATAAGAAGGTAATTGTTAGGTCTAAACCCAAGTTTGACCTTGATCATGGTCAGATGCTAAAACAACGTCGTCAATGTGGTCACAGTCGACTCAGAGGCCATCAACTCCATTTCGCAACTCGCCATTGTTCTCCTTTTATTCTTCACACCAGTCATCTCCTTGTCTGTTTACTGACCCCGAATGGATTGGGTTTGGGTTGTTTTAAAAAATAAAAACAAAAAGCGAAAGAAACCATTACTTTGTGTATGAATAAGCCAGTGAAAGACGCAGTTGGTTTCACATAGTTTCTTACAGAATCAGCTTCAAGGTTATAGATTGAAGAAAGCTTTATCCTATATTGTAGAGTTTCTTAATTCCGGTTAGTCTCGTAGAAGTAATTAACATACGACTTGCATAAAAGTCATAGAAGTGTCATCCTGGCAAAATATATTCGCTGTTTCTACCGGATTTGTAAAATGTTTCTGCCTTTATACTTTTCAAACATTGTCAATAAGGTTTTACCTAATGATATACTCCAGAACAGACTAGAGAGTATATATAGACAAATATTTGCCCAATTATCTAATCAAAGAAAAAAGAATATAGAGTATATAGACAAATATCCTCCAGAACAGACTTTCAAGTTCAACAATTAACAAGAAACAAGTATTTAGCTTACTGAGCATGAACGGATTGCAGGTTCAACTTAAAAGAGGTGATTCTGAACACAGCTCTAGCCCAGACAAGAGGAACAATAAATAGGCAAACAAAGAAAACCCAAACATTCTCAGACAAACGATGTGGCGGTTTTTCAATAGGAAATGAAATCGATGTGATGGACACTTCCCTTTTAATACTTTTTTTGGTGAGTACACTTGGCTCTTCCTAACCAACATCAGATTGTATGGGTTCAATATTGGGTATTTTTTGCTTGCCTATCATTACTCCTACAAAGATCCAAGAAGCAAAGCTATTGTAGACTCCCAGTGCAAAATATTTTACATAATTCTGTGAACTAGAAGTTTTGAATTCAGTAAAAAAAACTTAATTAAGGAAAGCATATAATCTCAACACCACAACTGACTTTGGACAGCAGAAGCCAAAGTGAAAGTCTAGACATAACAAAGAGGTTAACCACATCACTCACAAGATCTCACACTCAACATGTCTTCAAAAATCAAAAGAAAAGGGATACATTCGTTCACTCCATCATCTTGTTTGCGTAGCCAACATCATTCTTGAAGCAACATGGGCTGCACTGGCCAAAAAATGAGCAAAATGTCAGTATGGCTATAAAAGAACATAATTAATAGAACAATAAAATAGTGGAGCATTTCACAAGGGAGTCGTGTTTGTAAAAAACACAAAAAAAAAAGAAAAAGAATGCTCGTCTTAGCACATTGACATGATTATTAGACACTGTACATAAGATGTTCCATTCAGATTACCCTCATATAACAGTACAAAAGACGTAAGTCTATCAGTCATGACGCTATGATAATCACTCTTCCACTAACCACATTCGGGAAAGAAAATTAAGACAAAGAGTGACTACAGTTAAATGACACAAAGTAAACAAAACTGTATGTCCACACTTTCAAGTTGGATTGACACTTGCTGTATAAACAAGTTTAATTTAAAACAATATAAAATTAAATCACACTCACCGTAACAATGTTCAAACGCGTCTCTTGGCATGTACATCATCCCGACTATCCTGCTTGTCATCATCATAATACCTTTTCTTTTCCTCTGACCAAAAATCATCATATTTCACTCTTTTTGATGAATCGACATGCTTAGTTTTCTCATCTCTCCCTTTTGTATTATCTTCCTCCTCTCTTTCACGCCTCCTGCTTCTTCCATGTTCACCCTCCACATTCTCTCTTTCTCCATCTTTCCTATGCCTAATGCGCCCATGGTCCTCGTCATCGTTCCTACTGTATCTTTTACTATCTCTCTCCTCTTTGCAATCCAAATCACTCCTCTTTTCACGATGATCTTGTTCCTCCTTGAGATCCAGATCACTCCTCCTTTCACGACGTTCTCGTTTCTCTCTCTCCTCTTTGCGATCCAAATCACTCCTTTTTTCACGATGATCTTGTTCCTCCTTGAGATCCAGATCACTCCTCCTTTCACGATGACCTCGTTTCGCTCTTTCCTCTTTGCGATCCAAATCACTCCTTTTCTCACGATGATCTTGTTCCTCCTTGAGATCCAGATCACTCCTCCTTTCACGATGACCTCGCTCTTCCCTGCGATCCAAATCACTTCTCCTTCTTTCACGACGATCTCTTTCTTCCCTCCGTTCAATATCACTACTCCGGATTTCACAACGATCTCGTTCTTCTTTTTTATGATCAAAATCAATTTTCCTATCCATTTCCTTGGGAAGCTTTTCATCACCAGAAATTTTGCGAACCGGTTTATCCATGTTAGCAACTACAGATTTCTTTTCCCTCGAGTAGTCTCCCCTCAACTGGTCAGTGTCATCCTTACTCCTAGATGATCTTTTATTTTCTTCAAGACCGGTCTGCTGATTTTCATTCAACTCATTTCTCGTACTCCGGCTTCTAGATTTAGCCACTGGCTGCTGCTCATCTGGGGACTCATCCTCAAGCTTTCTCTTTCCTCTCATCATTTCCCTTCCATCCTCAGTTGTATCTCTTTTCGATCTGTATAAATCCTCTACTTTCCTTAACGTATCTTCCTTGACATCAACTTTTTTGATAGCGTTTCCTTCAATAACAGTTGATGCATTTCTTCCTTCTCTGCTTATATAACCTCCACGATCACTCCTGCTCTTCTCTCTCTCCTCCTTTCTACGCCTGTCATCTTCGGCGTCCCTGTCTGATCTGCCTGAGCTACTGTCATCATCATTACTATAATACTTTCTGCTTTTTCTACTCTTCTCTATTTTCATGGTATTATCATCATCATCAGAGTCATGTCGTTTGTTCCGGCTCATGTTTTCATTGTTCGTTGTGAGCTTCCGAGTTTTTGCAGTATCGATGTTGTTCCCGGCACCATACCTTCTGTTATCTTTATCATCATTGCTGTTCCAACGATCAGAAGAGGACACTTTCTCTACTTCATGAACTTTCCCATACTTCACTTCATTATCTTTCGAAACAACATATTCCCGTTCTTTACTTTCTTTATCACTCCTCTTACTGGTTTTCTCAAGTTTATCACCATTGTCGTGCCTTCTGCTTTTCTTGTCATATCTGTCATCGTATCTCTCAGTTTCAGACTTAACATTACCGGCATGCTTTCTACTCATTTTCTCATGCCTCTCATAATCCTCATCATCAGAATCCACCTCATCATTTTCAAGCCTTCTACTTCTATTGCCACGAAGCTTACGATTTTCCTTGACGTGTATCTCGTCATCAGAATCAGAATAATCACCGTCATGCCTCCTATCTTTCTTGTTTCCCTTCGAAAGGTTTTTACGCCTTTTATCAGAATCACTTTCTGAGTCGGAAGAATCAGTCAACTCTCCTACCTCTTTCGCCTGTTGATTTTCGTGGATTTTCAACTCATTAACATCTCTGCCACTCTCATTCTTCTTAACTTTAGCAGCTTTAGTGATGTCACTGTTTCTATTTTTAGGATCTTTTTTGTACAATGTGACGTTCAGATCAATATCTGAGTCGTCGCTTATTTTATCATCGTCAATAACATCTTCAGAATTTAATTTAGGTTCATCATTCTTTAAAGGAACATCAGGGACTATTCCAAAAGCAGCTCTTAATGATTCCATTTGCTTCTCCTTTCGAGCAGCTACCTGGTGTGTCTGTGTATCTGACACT
The DNA here is from genome assembly GCA_963920805.1 of Primula vulgaris. Classification (NCBI taxonomy): domain Eukaryota; kingdom Viridiplantae; phylum Streptophyta; class Magnoliopsida; order Ericales; family Primulaceae; genus Primula; species Primula vulgaris. Next base: position 10,849,345 of record OY987216.1, on the reverse strand, counting down.
CTGAAGAAGAAAGGAAAAACAATTTCACATAAGCACAGGAAAAGAAGAAGAAAGGAAACCGGAAAAGTTTCAACAATACTGCGACAGATTAACAAGAAATGCACCAGAATAAATTTTAAACAACTTTCAGAAACACTCGACAAACAATTGCATAAAAAGAATCATAATTGCAAAACTTTGTTATGGAGACCCAGTTTTATTTAGCCATAACAAAGTAAAAACCATTTAGCAAACTTTGATGGACAACTGATCTCAAGTTCGAGCAAATAAAAATGCCACTAACAGCAAAAAGTGGCAATACCAAAATAACCAAACATAAAACACTTTGTTCCACAGAATATACGCAGAACAGACTTGAGTAGCCGAAAAGTTATCACTAGAAGTCTATAAATACAGAGGGGAAAAGGTGGGTCGTTGGATGTGTATGTTGAAATGCCGCTCAGTTCATTCCCTGATGAACAAGGATAAAACTCGGTACAATAATTTTTATTAAAAAGACCCATCCTGCTTCAAGCAGGTTCATTTCAAGAGCGTGGGTATCCTTCATAACATGCTAGAGCTAAAAGCTAATACATAATTATGGATCTCCTTTTGCATAAGAGCCGAGCTATACCATCATAAAGCTTAGCTCAGCTTGCTTAAACTCTTATGCGCAACAATCCAACCCAATAAATAAATAGAAATGAAGATATGGTAAGTAAAAGTTCCACGAACGGACCACACATTATTCTGATAAAATTTCATACACATAGTTGGCCAGTATTGGAAACCAATTGAAACAAAAATAAAACAGACCTAAAGTAAACATATCTGCAATAATAAACCAACAATGACATTGAAGTAAGAATCTAGATTTACAAGAAGACGAGAAGGCATCAGGTTATCTACTAATAAAAAACAAACTGGAGCAAGTTCCTCAGTCCAAACAAAAATCTAATAGCAAGTAGGTGACCTAACAATGCACACCGATCTTAACACACAAAAATTTAAGTCACACAACATGAATCAATCAATCAACCAAACTCTGACGACAATTAAAAGTAAGATAATGCAAACTACAAATAAAAAGGAAAATGAAAATACACAAGGTGATTTACTTGTAGTCAGAAATGGATAAGCAAGTTCACCAATCCAAACAAAATGGATTCAAAAGGTTCTCACAGGTAAACACGCTAAGAATGCATACCAATCCAAACCAGATTCAAATTAAAATAAAAAATGAACGTAAAGACTGTTTAACCGGCATTTATAAACAGAATTAAACCCTTCTTCTTGTGGAGATGAACAATATGTTCCAACACATCAAGTAGAAGGCTAAAAATATATGCGTAACTTTGAAAGATTTGTTTGACAGTTGAAATAATAAAAAAATTATTTCTAGAAGTGCAAACTGGTGACTGAGAAAGGTCCATAACATGGTATTCAAACAATCTAGGTCTTGTTTTGTTGCAGCTTGGAACCTCGGTTCTGTTTCTTTTTTCCTTCAAACTGTAACAGGATGAAAAAACTAAAACTAAGGCTAGTCGGTTTTTTCTTGAAATACTTTCCCTCAGGCCCCAGTTTTTTTCTCAAATTAAAAAAAATCAAACTTATTTGCTCAAAGTCTGGAACCAAACAAATCCTCAATATTATTAAAAGCTTTTGTACAAATAACAAAAGTTTTAGTGTTTGTCAAACCACCCCATGAAAACAAATCATAACCACAAGAACAAACGAATAGATAGCAGAACTTATAAAGAAGAAAATTCATACTTGATATCAGAAACCAACAAGGGAGCATATGCACCAACCTCCCAAGGGGCCTCTAAAGCAGCCTTTAACTTCAAGGTTTCCGAACTTGAAGTGGTTAAACTAATTGGCATCTAAATTGAAGGTGTAAGATTACCTTTTCTCGAAGGATGATATCTAAACAAGCTAGATCACATTACAAGCTAATGTACAAACAGTATCATTTTTCCCAAACAAACTTTATTTAGTTAAAAACTGAAGTACAAACATATATTAATGGTAAACTAACCTATGGAGACATTTAATAACTAAAACAAACAAACAAACAAACATACAGTAGATTAAAACTTGAAAGGGGTTCTACGACCCTTACTTTATATCAGAAACCGACAGGGGCGTGAATTCACCCGCCTCCCGAGAGGCCTCTAACGCCGCCGTTACTTCCAGGTTCTTTCTAGCTTCGGCAATCTTTTCAGCAATCTCGGAATCCGTGTATCCCTGGTCAGACAGCTTGTCTTCGAGCACGACCAGTTTGAGCTCTATTTGCCTTTTTCGGTCGTGCTCCAGGATGTCCCTATTGGGCTTTCTGGGGAGCCCTGCGCCGGGTTCATGGCTTCCAACGTCCTTTCCGGTGTTGTTCTTTGGCCTGACAAAGAACTTGTTGCTCTGAATGTGACCATTCGTGCCAGACCCTCGAGGTGTCGTTAGCCCAATCCCATTGTACATATTTTAAGCTGTCCAAAAAGATTATATCAAGCATGGATTAGATATATACTAATGAACAGGTATGTAAGGTAACTAACAATAGAACGCCAATAAAGATATATTAGAGTTTGTTCAGTTCCATCTTTTCATTTGCCTTTTTCCTCTTTTAATCTGCAAAGCATTTAATTAACCAGCTAGACTTTTCCGGTTTTTTAAAATCTAGTGAATTAGTTTCTGATGAAGCCAACTTTTTCCTCAATCTCAAAAAGACCAGCTTATATACTTAAACCTGTAGTTGTTTGAAACCACATCCCAATGACACCTACAATGTGTAATGACTGGAATTGCTCAACTTTCATTACTTAACTTATATCAAAGGTACTAACTTAATTTGATAATCATAAAAGCCCTACTTTTGTTGTGTTTGTTTGCAGTATAGCATAAAGGGCAATATTTATAACTAGCTATTATGGGAGGAATAACTACTAACATTATAAAGGTGTTATTAAATATACCCCTTAAGTAGCCTAATGTGTTGTACGATTAGTATTATACCCAGGGGCAGATCCTGGAGCTTTTTCAAGGGAGGGCAAAATTAATTCACATAGAATGTTATATATTGAGTGTAAGAAAATCTTAATAATTGTACTTTCCTTTTTCACCTATCAAAATCAGAGTTCGAATATGTAACTTCTTTTGAGATATCAAAACAAAACTTTATAGTTAAAAAGAATAACTGGTAGTTTTTTTTTGAATTTTTGCGATGGAAAATCTCTCAATTTAGTTTATATAACATTTTAACAATTTTAAGTAAATGAAGGCAAAAACTAGCTATGGAGTCTATAACTTTTTTGAACAAATTAGTGAAAAAGAGTACATAATAATATTTTCGGCCATAAATGATTAATGTTAAAAGTTGTATAATTTATTAATATGTTGAAATAGTAATTTGTTTCAGCAAATTAAAATCTAGATTAGTAGATGCTAACTACAACAAAATTTCAAACAAAAAGGAATAAATAAACAAATTTTGGGACTTGGGTGACTTGAACCCAAGACCTGTTGGCTCAATGCAAAAGGTTCTGCCACTGCACTAGCCCATTGATGTAGTCAGTTTACGGCAAATGTTTAAATTAATGAATTGACATTTACGATAAATACACAAAAAAAATCCGTTTTTTCTTTCTTTCGTGTCCCGAATCAAGGGGGGGGAGGGGGGGGGGGGGGCAACTGACCCCCCTTGCTTCTTGAAGGATTCGCCCCTGATTATACCTCATTTAGAATTAATTCCAATTACATATAGTATAATACCCCTCTTATACGCAAACAAACGTTGAAGTGTTACTACAATGAAGCACTGAAGCCTTCTTTCCTTATAATCTTATATAAGCTGAATTTTGTTCATAAACCTTTTTCTCCTACAGAAAATAGAAATACACTAAAATTAAATCAACAGTCATGTAAGCTTATTTACATAAGAAAACCATTTAATCAGGTAAGTATTTGTTTCGTTACAGCTTTTAAGCTTAGCTTATTGTCTTTTTACTCGAAGCTGCAATGAATTTGGTTCTCCAGTTTAAGAACGGGGAAATTTCACTTTTGTAGACTCAGTTTACAAGAAATTTCGATTTTGTACACCCACTTTCTAAAAAATTGATTTAGTACACCCAGTTTGCAATTTTTTTTGACTTTGTACACCGCCGTCTAAATTACAAATGGAAAAGGTTTTATATTTTCACTTTCGTACACCAAGTTTACAAGATTTCGATTTTGTACCCAACTACAAGATATTTTGATTTTTTACACCCATTTGAAAAAAAATGATCTAATACCCTAGACTTAATAAAAAAAACGTGATTTTAAAAGTAAGAATATGAATTTAAAAAATTACAAAGACAGCTGTATACATATTTTTAATTTTTTGGATTTTATTGAGTTTTAAATAAACAAATTAAAATTGAGTTTGTACAATAAAAAAGTAGAGTTGACTTAAATAAAAAATCCGTTTTTTCTTTTTTTGGGATTTTTCTAACCTTATTAAAGACTTTTTGTGAAAAAATAAAATAAATAATTTATTTTAGAAAGTTTTGTTGTTTTTGAATAAAATAAAAAAAGTCGAAATCATTCTAGTTCCATAAAACTCCTTTTTCTTATCAAATTTGAACCTTCTTTTTAGCTTTTTTCAAGTTTAGTGGGTTCTTATAATTTATTTATTTATTTCTCGATATTTTGTTCGGGTTGAAAAATCGAGAAAATCCAACTTTTGTAAAATAAAAAAGAAAAAAAGTCAAAATCATTTTAGTTCCAGAAAGCTCTTTTTTCTTATCAAATTTGAATTTGTTTTTTTTTTTCAAGTTTAGTGATTTTGATTTTGTTTTTAATGTGCGTGTACAAAATCGGAATATTTTGTAAATTAGATGTACAAAATCAAAATATTTTGTAAATTGGGTGTACAAAAGTGAGAATTTTCCATTTATTTGTAAGGGCAAAATAGTAATTTTCCATTTCTCTGTTAGTAAATCGGCGGCGGTGTACAAAATAAAAAAAAAATGTAAACTGGGTGTACTAAATCAAATTTTAAGAAAGTGGGTGTACAAAATCAAAATTTCTTGTAAACCGAGTGTACAAAATTGAAATTATCCTGTTTAAGAACTTATAAAATCCAATTATCAGCCTCAACATGCTAATAATATTAAGCTGAATAAACGCATACTTATTGACGGACCAAATAAGCCACCTTATTTTTCATAAAAACCGTAGCAGTTTCGAAGCTCGTCTCAACGACATGAAAATATATACAGTGCTTAGAGTACAAGATTAAATTGATGAAATAACTTTCAAATTTCATTTCATGTTCTAAGAAACCCTAGCCCTACCTCAGTAGGATACAACTGAAACATGATTATAATCAGAAAAATCTTACGATTATATATTAGATCCATTTAGCGACATATTTTCTGGCTGTTTTTTAGATTTTTTATTTTAAAAAAAAACTCATGGACCAAAAATAGATTACTAATCCTTCATATGATAAATCCAATTCATCTACATGCTAAATTACGCCTCAAGATTTTTTTTGAAGAACCAATGCTAGTTTCTCGGTAAACGGAATATAGGGGTAAGTTTATTTGTAATGCTATTTCTGGATGTAAAATGATAGGGAATAGTAATAAAGAATATGATGAAAGAAGAACAAAAAAATAGTTTATTTTGGTTGTAGGTTTGTCAAGTACCACATAATATCCTTTTTGCATAATAGTCAAGTTGAACCAAATTACCTTAGTTCTTTAATAACTTTGCCTCCGAAAACCTAACAAGTGATGTTATATATATGTGGTAAGATGGGGTATGCTTAATTGTGATGCTCTAGTATACTCAGGAGTTTTAAACTATACACGAAAGGCAGACATAAAGTAGTTTAACTTGGTGGTCACATAATTATTAAGTATAATACAAAATTTTCTTCCGATTTAATTAATTACACCAATTTACTAAGTTCTCTAAGGACTTATTTTTGCCTCAGAAAGCCTAAGAAGTAACAGCATATCATTATTATGGTATGTTGGATAATGCCTAGTCGTAATGCTATTCCGGGTCCCACTACGTTTTAGAACGATACAATGAAGTAAACGCATCAAAGTAGTTTAACCTGGTTATTCATTACGTAATCATCAATAACTATCTAAGTTTTCTTTCCATTTTAATCAAGTTATAAACCAAATAATTCTTAAATAATATTCTATATCGAAAAACCTAACAAACAACGCATAAGGGTTCCCAGGTCGCAAAAAAAGGAGTCTCTTTATGCTATAATTACAAATTTCGGTACATTATAACTAGAGAGTTATACGCATGCACGAGGATTGTAAAAATTCAGTAAGACAGTAACATAGTTTAAACTCTTAGGTAGATGAAATTAAGCCCTTTCTACGAAATATTAAGCCTTCATATAACAAATCCATTTTATCATAATAGTACATTGTACTCGGGGATGTTCCAGGTCACAAATAGGTCAATTAAGACAATTTTTTCTTTTAATAGTTATTATCAATTAATTTCAGCTTTTAAGCTAAATTCTGCAATTTTTTCCAACATGGTAAAAAAATTAACAATTCTGAGTGCCTCTAATAAGCTGTACAATTATATTAAACAACTACAATATCCAGAATTAGGGGAAAAAATATCAGAAAATCAATTGAAAGGTAATTCGGACTTCGATTGTAAACCCTAGCTACGGAAATTCGATATTAATATTAATATCAATTTCAATATTAATTTGCAATTACAGTAATTAAAATTGAAATGGAGATAGTAAGAAGCACACACCTCGGTAGATTCTATACGTCTGAGAGATAAACACTGTTGTAATCGATTATACGTCTAATATATATTATATAAATGTAGAGAGAGAGAGATGGAAGAATTTGGGTGCAACCAGCTATTTAAAAACCTAATCCGATTTGATCAGAACCGTTATATTATAATGGTAATAATTGAACAATACACATTTAGTTATTCATTTAATCTCGTCGTCACGACGTGATACAGATTTAGTTATTCATTTAATTTTGTCGTCACGACGTGATGTGTCAAGAGAGGTGGTTACTCGTCCGGTTTGACCATGGAGGGTATTTTGGGGTATGGTTAATTGTAATGCTCTTGTATCCGCACGACTGTTAAACTATACATGAAAGTCGTACACCAAAATACTTTAACTTAGTTATTACATAAATATAAAGTATCACACAAAATTTTCTCCAGATTTATTTAATTAGACCAACATTAATTAGTTATATAAAGTCATCTTTTTGCCTCAAAAAGCCTAAGAAGTAACAGAATATAATAACTGTTGGAATTGTCTTATATCACTTGAGAATTATCAAAGCCAAGTCTTAATATATGTCCATCTCTTTCCTTACTAACAGAGGCTTTTTAGTGGGGAATGTACGGGCTTCTACATGGTATCAGAGCGGGCCATCGAAAGTCTAACCAAGTTATAAGTATGATGGACCACCTCCACCCGATTTGTTGATTGGGCTTCTTGAAAATTGACCGACCCACGAGTGAGGGAGAGTGTTGGAATTGTCTCACATCACTTGAGCCAAGTCTTAATATATCTCACTCTCCTTACTTACTAATAGCTTTTTATTGGGGAATGGACGGACTTCTACAATAACCATGGTATGTTAAATCATACTTAATTAATAGACTTTTATTGGGGAATGGACGGACTTCTACAATAACCATGGTATGTTAAATCATACTTAATCTTAATGCTATTTCGCGTCCCAGTACATTATAGAGTATTAAACGATACAATGAGATAAACGCATCGAAGTAGTTTAACTCGGTAACGCATTGCATAATCATCAATAACTATTTAAATTTTCTTTCGATTTTAATCAAGTTGAACCAAATAATTTAAGTTCTTAAATAACATTCTATATTGAAAAACCTAACAAACAACACCTTAGGGTTCACGGGTCGCAAAAGGTAAAGTTTCTTTACGCTATAATTTCGAATTTCGGTAATTTGTACACAGAAGGATTGTAAAATGCGTCTTAACTCTTAAATAGATGAAATTAAGCACTTTCTACGAAATATTAACATTTCAAACAACAAATTCAATTTATCATAATAGTACTATGGCAACTCAGGGCTGTTACAAAAGGGGCACAAATAGGTCTATTAAGACAATTTTTTCTTTTAATAATTATTATTAAAAAAATTACAGCTTTTAAGCTAAATTCAGGAAATTTTCCCAACATGGTAATTAATCAAACTATTCTAAATGCTTCTAATAAACTGTATAATCATATTAATCAACTACAAATTCCATAATTAGAAGAAGAAGAAAATCGATCAGGAAATCAATCCAAAGCTTATTTGTAAACCCTAGCTATGAAAATTCAATACTAATATCAATTTCGATAATAATTAGCAATCAGAGTAAATAAAATCGTAATGGAGATAGTAAGAAACACACACCTTAATAGATTCTGTAACCGGTATTAAAAACCAAATCCGACTCGAACCAAAATAGTTGAACGGTACAGATTTAGTCAATCATTTAGTTTTAATCTTATCGGACGGTCAATTTCAAGTCATGATGTGATCTGACGGTGTCGAGAGAGGTGGTTACTCGGCCGGTTTGACCACGGAGGGTGTTATGGTAAATTCCATAGATGCGTAGCCGGTAGGGTTCTTTTAGACCGTCAGATCACATTTAGTGGTAAAGTCAGAGTAATCTAACGGTGTCAAATAAGACGGTTTCTTTTAAGTTTGACCATGGAAGGTATTATGGTAAAATTCGGAGAGCCGGGTGCGTTAGAGTTATAATATTGAAAAAAGTTGAACGATCCTGATTTAATCAATCATTCAACCACGTTGCACATCGGATGGTGGTGAAGAAGGCGGTTTTCTTTTTATTTTTTTCCGGTATAAATAGATTTATTATGTAAAATATAAAACAGATTAGTTTTAGGTACACCCATTTATAACGAACACGGGATAAACGTTTTGTGATTTATGAAAAACGAGACGGAAACCATCCTCAATTATTATGTACGGAGCAAGATTTAAAACTGGCTAAATTTGTTGTGCGCACCTACAAACGCATGTTGAAGCTTATTGATATTTCTAGTTAAATCATTGACCAGACTGGTAATTTTTATCGTATCATTTTATAGCCACCACCATTGATGTTGGTCACATCAATAATCGTTGCATAAGAAGAGTGGTTTTAGACTTTAGCGAGTGCTTTATCAAAGACATTATTTTAGCCCTACATACTTTTATTTACAAATTAATTTGATGTTGTAATGATTTATATGCTTGTGTCAATGGCATCTCCTAGATCACAACAATCATACATGATACAACTATAAAGCTGCTAGAAATTTACAACACATGCAAATCTAGTTGCAGTAACATAGTAGTATATTTGATATATATCTCTTACATGATTCAAATTCCAAAGTTAAGATTCAGAATGAAAGAGCCAACATACGATTTTTTTTCTTTTCCTTGTTACCATATCAGCAGTACTTCCTTATTATGATAGGAGAATTCCGATTTGCCATGAGAAGTGATTGAGTGTCCTTTTTGCTCTTTATCGTTTCTTCGTCCTCTCCACTTCTCATGGTTCTACTAATACATCGAAATCCACTAGTGATCTGAAATCAATGATATGAACTAATGAACATTCAAAGTCTAACGCACTGAATACCAACATTTAAAATTAACGTACTCTCTGTCCAATATTAGATTTGACTAGCAGTACATTTTCCAAACAAAGTGGGCATCATATATAAAATAAACATTTACCTTTTAAAGAATGGGAAATCGACTCTCAAGAACAGCTTCGGAATGATCTTTCACAAGCAAAGCCAAGTTTGATACATTTAGTCACTGGAGATAGATTTATTGAACATTAATCTGTACATAGGCGCTCCTCGATCTATCACATGTTGTTGCCAATCTGATCTCACTCCGAAAGGATTTTCTCTCAGATAACCACCTCCTTCAAGTGTGAGCTTTCCTTTACCAAACTGTAAAAATTGCTCCTTCATTCTTAATGTTACGGCTTCTATGTCAGATTGGAGAAATACCTGGAAATTAAATAAGTGGAATAGTTATAGAACAGCATAGGAAAGCAGTTTGGCAAAATGGCTCAATAGAGTGGCTTATCTTTTAATCCAGAAAACAAGCGATAGCGCATTACCTTTCCATTAAGTATAAGAAGATCCACAATAGCTTCAACTAGTAATCTTTGCAACATGCTCCATCTATGCTCAGGATTGTTGAAATCAGGATTTGGGCACTGCACAAAAAATAAAATTTGCTAGAAAATAAGACTCATTCGAGTGTCGAGTTGAACAGCACGCAACGGAAAATTAAAGTTTGGGTCTAAAAGATATGTTGTCTCCTTTCCCTAAAGTGGGTGGTGATTTTTGAAAAAAGGAAAAAAACGGATAACAAAGAACCTGAAAAAGAAAATAAAAAAAAGGGGGAAAGGAAACGGTGAGGGTTCATCTACAACGGATGGCCAAATAGTAATGTGATGAATTTTTTTATAATTTATTGAGAAAGAAAAGTTTTATCTGAATTATATACATATGTATATATATGGGAACTACATAAATGACCAATATCCACCATTACAATCAAAAAAGTAATATATTCAAATGATAAATGTGTTTTGCATTCCTGTGTTACCTGAATGGATACGAGAACTAGTTTGCCTGGGTAGCTGGAAATTATAGACCGGAAAGTTGAGGTTGCATTTGTAGCAATAAAATACCTAACAAAAAGGATACGGAAAAGTAATCAATAATAAAAGCGCACAGCTCGCGCACTAAGGCTAAAAAACAAAAAAGAAAAAGCAACAAAGCGCACTATAAGCGCACTAACTTAAAGTAAAGAAGAAGCCAAAACATGGGCGGCTTCTTCTGAATACTGGCCAACATATTGACCCACATATAAAGAGAGATTCTCAGCTTTTCCATAAATCACGCCGGGTGCTCATTGGGCCCCATCGAACACGTGAAAAAGTGGTAGTGATTGAAGGAATCAAGCTTTATATAAAAATTTAAAATAAAAATTACAAACTAAGCCTTAGCTTTGCCTTTGTCTTTTGTAACAATATTCTTCTCATTCATACTGAGAGGGTTGCGCAAGGTGGCGAAGTTATCTAAATAGACCTCCATATCTTCATTATCTGTTTCTGCATCTTCTTCCATGAGAGATTCAGATTTTGAAGAATTAGCTTGAAAACATTCAGAAAAATCAACATCTAATTGTTGTTGAATAAATTCCAAATATTTTTCCTTGAGTTCAATATTGGAAACAGAAGGAAACAAACTTTTAAAATCAGACATAGATGGGATACCCACAGTCTTTTTCTCGGGAGCATATTCCCTTTCCATTTTCTTAAAGGCTTCAATGGCCTCTTGTATTTTTATAACGACTGGTTTGCAATCAAACTTCGCCCACCATTTATAATAAGATTGCCTTGTTAAGGCCATAATACCAATATCAGTTCTTTTTATGGCATAAGACCATTGCCATATCCAAGGTAAGCTGAATGTGGTAAGAAAACGAAGTAAATGACTTCCTGTAACCACTTTGACCCCCGTAATTTTGGGATTACTGGAACAATGAAGGGTATATTTCTCAGCAATATCAGAGGGGAAAATATTCTCATTAGGCCCAATAAAAGAAAACCAATCATAAAACCAATAGGGTAGGTCTTGGCCCAATAATGTTGGTTCTAAGCGGATAAACCAAGTATGCTTTTCAGCCCGATTTTGATAATAAAAGGCATAGCGCCAGGCAGACATATAATCCCAATAATTATAGTGTTGGTGGGAAAATTTAAGCTGCATAGGCTTATTAGGGTTTAATCCCCATTCAGTAATAGGAATGACCTTTCTAATGAAGCCTTTGCTAAAGGAAATATCCCCAGTATTTTTATGTTGATTCATATGATTGATCACCACTGAACCAGTTTCAATAAGAATTGACTGAAAATATTTCAAGTTCTTATTATCAATAAGAGGAAAATGTTCCTCAGTCTCGAAATATATTTTAGCCAAAGTATTGGGTGAGGTAAATAACCTCTCATCATCTTTATTCAAAAGAATAATAATTTCGTCATTCACCTTTTGCTTGCCAGGAATAACTGGTTCCTTGAATGCTTCTAAGAAGCTTTCTTGGGTTTTACCGGAGGATAAATAATCCTCATAATTAGCAGGCTCTCTTTTAGAGTGCGCAGCCGGTCCCCTAGAAGAGTCGGAGTCAGATGGACAAGAGGAATATCTCTGCTTATCGAATTCATGGCGCTCACGCGCAGAGGATAAACCTCTACGCCCACGACTAGCCTGGCTCATGAGGAGCTAATAGGGCCAAGAATATATTCCCTGGTGAGAAAATCAGGAAGAGAATTATGTTCTCCTTTTATATATTCAATATCGAAATCAAAAATAGACAAAATAGATTGCCATCTAGCAAATATTTGCTTGGATGCCAAATTTTTGACATCTTTTTCTAAAACTTCCTTAGCTGCTTTACAATCAATTCGCAGGAGGAATTTTTGATTTAATAAATCATCTTGGAATTTAGTAATACAATTGACTATAGAAAGAATTTCTTTCTTTATTGTGGAATAATTGAGTTGGGCAGAATTCCACTTGCCAGAAGTATAACGAGATAATATCTCTTTATTTTTGGAAGGAAACTTTTGTTTTAATATTCCTCCATAACCAATATCTGATGCATCAGTTTCTACAATTTTAAAACTGGTAGGAGAAATTAATGCTAAACAGGGTAAACTTTTAACTTTAAACTTAATAAGTCTAACAGCATTCGTATGAATATCAGTCCATAAAGGAGGATCTTTTTTTAATCTCTCATATAAAGGAGAGCTGTCTATAGCAAGATTTTTATAATAGTCAGCAATATAATTGAGACTTCCCAAAAACCTTTGTAATTGGGTTTTTTCGTGTAAAATATCAGGAAATTTATCCGCAAATTGTATAGCGCGATCAATAGGGATAATTTTGCCCTGGTCAATTTCTTGTCCCAAAAAACGAATTTGAGTCTGAAATAAAGACATTTTAGCAGCAGATACTACTAAACCAGCAGTTTTTATTAATTTTATAAAAATATTTATGTGCTTAAAATGTTGATCTATATCTTGTGAAAAGATGAGAATATCATCAATATAAACAATGCTAAAAGAAGAATAAGGATAAAAAATATCATTCATAATGTTTTGAAACTCGGAAGGGGCATTTTTTAAACCGAATGGCATTACATTCCATTCATAATGTCCCATAGGAACAACAAAAGCAGTTTTATATTTATCTTGCTCAGCTATCTGTATTTGCCAATAACCAGATTTTAGGTCAAATTTTGAAAAGACATTAGCAGATTGAATTCTGGTAAGTAAATCTTTTTTATTGGGAATAGGATACCTAATCCATTTGAGAACCTTGTTTAAAGGTTTGTAATTAATCACTAATCGAGGAGCACCTCTTTCAATTTCAGCATTTTTATAAACATAAAAAGCAGTACAGCTCCAAGGGGAATAAGATTTACGAATAAGTTTTTTATTTAATAAAGAGTTTATCTCCTCCTTACAATATTCAATTAAATCTGGACCCATTTGGGCAGGCCTAGCTAGTGTAGTAATACTACTGTCTTGAAAATCTTCCACATAGGGAAGTGTGACAATATGTTTCTTTCGTTCCCAAAAAAGCAGTAGGGAGATCACTACAAATCTCTCTTTTGATTAGATTAGTGATAATACTAATTTTCTCTTTTTGTGAAATAATTTGTCTAGAAATATTCATGACTTTTAAATCCTTTTGTAAAAAATTGATTTGTTTTTCTTTAAAAACCAAAGTTTCTTTGATCATATCAATTTATCTAATTTGTGGTTTTGTAATGAAGTCAAATATAATTTCTTGACCCTTGGTTTCAAAAATGATACCCTTTGAGGTAACCATAAAAGGTTCGATTAAGTTTAAAAAAGGAGTACCCAAAATGATTTGTTGAGTAAGACCTTTAACCATAACAAATGTTGTTTGAAAACACATGCCAGAATTACAAATATATGTATTAGACAATTTATAATGAATCTTCATACGAGATCCATCCGCAGTATTTAAAGATTGTGTAGTTTTGTCATAATAGTGGGTAGGAATTAACCCTTCACATATGCAATTCAAATCAGCCCCACTATCAATAAGTGCTGGACCAGAAAAAGTAAATTCTTTATTAATAACAATTGTGACATTAGAATGCCACTTCTGATAAGTAATAGTATCAATTATATTTAAGAAAGTAGCCTTTTCTTTTTCTTCTTTTACAGGAATATCCTGTTCTGTTTGAATGATATTTCGCAAAAATTTTACTTCATCTTTTAATATATGAATTTCATTATATAAATCAGAAATAGAAATAGTTTTACTATTGATATCTTCTTTAAGAGTTTTTACCTCATTAAAAATATCTTCACTAGTAAATTGTTTAGAAGGAGATGGCAGTCCTTGAAAAACATGTTTTAAAGAATAAGCTTGCTGAGGAATATAAGGGGTTTCCTTTTTCTTACCTTTTGTCAGAACATCTAAATAATGTTCAATCATTTTTTTCTTTACTTCTGAATTATCAATTTCATTAATAAGATCTAATATAGACCTTTCTTGTGATGTGAGAACATTCAGACTTAAACCATTCATATCAAGCATAGCTTTGTAATTATTATCCTTACATTCACAATCGGAAGAGGATGAGGATGAACTACTATAATGTTCAGATGAACTACTATTATAAATTTCTATATCATTAGTTACTGCGTCTTCATCAGAAGAGTATAACATAACAGCTATAAGTTGTTTCTTAAGACCTTCGTCAGAGATTTCATTTAATCTCTTTTTTTTCCAACATCTGTTGGCATAATGACCTGTTTTGCCACATTTTCGGCAAACAATGGAGGTACTAGGATTACTAGGTTTAGGTTTTGGTCTATAAGACTTAGGCCTGGAAGAACCTATATGTTGGGTGTCGTGTCTTGGTTTGGATTTCTTAGAAAATCTTTTAGATTTGGAAAAATATTTTTTCTTAGAAGTACCTTCTCTATGAGAATGTTGAGGGATTTGAAGATCAAATCCAAATTGGTCACAGAACGTGCCTATTTCTTTTCTTCCCGTCAAATTTTGACTTTTTAATTGGGCTTTGAGCTTGATATCATTGCAAAGGGATAGCCCTTCACCGACACATTCACTAATAAGTTGGCCATAGGTAAATTCTTGGTAAGGGATGGTTGTATTCCCTGTTTTACGTAAAATCCTATCTTTAACTTTTTGGGCAAAAAGATTAGGAAGACCTGCAATAAATTTTTCTTTCCAAAAATCAGCATTTGCATCAGGTCTCATCATAATTTTGGTAAGGAAAACATCCTTATACCATCGAAAATGGGTTAAAGTAGGACATTTAAGATTAATTAATAAATCTTTGTTTCTTTCAATAGCAACAGGATTAGAACCAATAAATGCCTGAACAATAGCAGTGAGGAGTGTATATACTGCATTGGGTAAGACTGTATCCGTATACGTATCTATACCTTGTTTATTCTTAATAGGGTTTCTAACTATTTTTGTGGCCTGTAATATGGACCGTTGTTGATCAGAGGACAAAATGTTATCCCACCAACCGCGTAATTGACCGGCAAAGCCAGCTACCATAAATTCAGCAATTTGGTAGTCGGAGTTATTAGCACTCAGACATACAGTCGAATACATAGTCATTCGATGTAATACAATCATAATTTGGTATTCTGTCATACCATCAATATTCCATTCATAGATGGTACGAGCACTAAAACAAGAAAAATTATTAATATTTTCTTCTTCATAAAGAAGATCTTGTGGACTTGGTCTAGTATAATAATGTTTCGCAGGAGCAGTTGGGACGGATTTCCGTCCATAAGCAGTTGATTTTCCAAAAACATTTTGGTTAATACTAGCTTGTTGGTTGGGGTTAGTCTCTATATCCAAAAGTTGTTTTTCAAAAACATTTATATTTTCTATATCAGTAGGAATTTCTGATAAGGTGGCTATATTTTTACCTTTACCATTGCCAATATTCAGGTTTTCTAATTGCTGTGTGAGCAAAGTAATAATATCCGTATTATTACTAGTTGCAACTGTAATATCAATACTAGGTTTTAATATAGTAGGTTCAATAACCGGTGGGGATTGTGAATAAGAACTAGACGAACTAGTTACATCTGGTGTCTCTTTATGAATTATAATCGTTCCCTTGTCTTCTATACGACTAAGTTGTGAACAAATAGTTTGGAGAGTTAGATTAGTAAAATTGAGTTGTTTTTCATCTTTAGAAAATGCGACAGACTCAATAACAGCCTCACCAGCACGGACTTTTAAATGCTCACAAGGGGGGTGAACAGCAGAAATAGTTTCCCCTTTAGCAGTAGTCCAATTTCGTTGAAAGGTTTTTAAAACATTTAAAAAAGGACTTTGTTCAATAGTTGCTTGGTCAATAAACCATATAGGAAAAGAAACTAATTGTTGATTATTATCAATATGATTATAAAATAATTTCTTATACGTTTGTTGCTCTTCATTCGTATAAGTAGAGAAAAACCATTTTCGAAAAGAAGTATATTTCTCTTGGTTCATATCTTGAACACAAGTTTGCCTATTGTAAGAAAAAGGAATAGATACCATATTAATAGTAGAAATATTGTCAAACTCAGATAAAGTTTCTGGTTCATTTTTTTCTTCGTGATAAATAGCACGAGGAATACCTTGTTGAGTGTTAACACCGTCGAAAACTAAATTAGAAGTTTGAGAAGGTGCTAAAGAAGGGTTTGGAGTATAAAACCGAGCAGACTGACTTTGTTTAAAAGAACTTTCATAATCTGAAAAAGAACTTCTTGCAGCAAGTCGTTTACCTTTATCAAATTTAACGAAAACATGTCCTTCTTTTGTTTGAATAATTTCTTCAATATTTTTATTCTCTACAGGTTCAGCAGGGCTGGCTGATAATAAATTCCATTCGGTGGGAGGTTCAATATCATCCCATTTAATAGTCTGAGGAGTTTGGACATCTGATTTTAATAAGTTAGTTTCTATTAAAACAGTTTTTCCTTTAGTGTCAAATATTTTAGCTCTAGGACTAAGAGTAGTCATAGCTTTATAATGCACTCTATAAGTGATATTTAAAGGCTCAGTTCCTTCTTTAAGATTATAACCATGAGTTTTGATATTAAAAGTAAGAACATCTAAAATATTTTTATCTGTTAACGAAACAGAAAAGTTTGGAAAACAGTTAAAATAGACTGGGCCGTTACATAAACTGGTTTGGATGATACCTAATAAAGAATCTTTAAAGTCTAAGTGGCGACAGTCGCGTAAAGCAATAAGGACGGATGTATTTAATCCTTGAGCTGTGAGGGGTTTCACAGCTACTTGTACCATTCCGAGATGGACGTATTTATACTTGTCAAAATACCTACGTAATTCATCCTTTTGAAGTAACTGAATAGTTTCCATGTCACGACGGACAGGAATTGTTTGTTCAATTGTTTTAATGGTCATAGCCATTTTGAAGTCAAGAAAACCAACGGAATATATTTCCGAAGGCCTAACCTTAGGAAGGTGCCAATTTGCTAACTGTTCTTCAAAGTTAGCCATTTCAGGAATGTCATTATATTGACATTCTTCTTGCCTTATATTGGCAGAAGTGTTAGAAGTGGAAGCATAGCTTCTTCGAGAAAAATTACTAGATGAATTAGATCTATTTAATTTAGAGAACATATTAAATTCACATAAAGAAAAGACGTATGCGGAATATAGGGCGTAAGGATTTAAAACATCAGTCAACGAAGAAAGAAGAGCGTTATACCTATGCCGCTTTTGGGCTTGTTTGGTTAGCTCTGAAACGCGACGAGATGTCTAAAGGCTTGGCTCTGAATGGATAAATGTGTTTGGGCTTGTTTGGTTACCTATGCCGCTTTTGGGCTTGTTTGGTTAGCGTATATTCAAATGATAAATGTGTTTTGCATTCCTGTGTTACCTGAATGGATACGAGAACTAGTTTGCCTGGGTAGCTGGAAATTATAGACCGGAAAGTTGAGGTTGCATTTGTAGCAATAAAATACCTAACAAAAAGGATACGGAAAAGTAATCAATAATAAAATACTTATAATCTTCAACAATGAACCATCGATATACGCAAGTGTTATCTGTCTTGGAGCTTCTCACAACGAAGAATATTAGAAACATAAAACCTTTTACAAAGGTCTAAAAGATTTGAAACACACAGAATTAAGTAAAAGGTCGATAGAGTATGCACAAGCAATCACAACATCCGAACAGAACAAAAGAAGCGTACCCATTCTTTACACCCAATCGATCAACAGACGCAAGACAGCGGATTACGAGCTGAAAATTATAAAAGAAAGAACAACTGAAGTTCATAAGATAATTATGGAATTAAATAGCATGAATAATTAAGAGTAGGAAATATCCAACCTTTTCATTCATCTCAAGCCCAAGAAAATTCAGATCCTTTCTTCTCTCGGTCATTCCAAATAGGAAACGTCCATTTCCTGTTAAATGGAACAATCGAAGTCTTATCAAGTAGCAATAGAAGAAAAAACGAATAAATGGAAAGAACACAGCATATTCAATATACATATAGAAAATGTGTAGCTGTTGATTAGCAAGCAATATTAACAAATATAGCAGAGGCCGAGTCGGGTCAGTAAAAATATCATTCCAACTAATCTTCAATGGATATGCCTGCATCACAAAGTAGATACAGGTGACCAACCGCTAATAAAATCAACATCATAATTAAGGCCCTTTGGTTATATCTATGTACATAAGTATACCTTGTTGAAGTCGAAAACGATGAAAAGTATACTTTTGGATAACTTTATGTGTTTTGATAAATAAATAAAAAAATACTTTTTGTTGGGATTGGTCAAAATTAGTTGATTGTAGTGCACATCATACGAATGTATTTTTTTACAGAAAAGTATGGATGAAAATATTATTTGCAAAATAAATAAAAAATATTATCTTAAAAGAATGAATAAGTATACTTTTTCCTGGTGCGAGAAACAGCAAAATATTTGAAAGTAAAAAAAGTATACGTTCTAATTAACTACAATTATAATAAGTATACGTTCTCATGTTAAGAATAGGTCGTAGCAATACCTTGTCTAAGGCCATAAGATCTGGAAGCTTTTTTCCTTTAAGAATTTCCCACAAAATAGAAGCACTTTCAACCATATAAACAGCTGAGACAGGACTAGCCACTCTCATTAAAGCTTGGCAGGCCATATTCCCCAGAACAGTGATTTCACAGTTTTTTTTAGCTAAGTCATCTATGATTTTCGCCAGTGTAAAAATTTCACTGGTTTTTGGGTTTGGTAAACTGAATCCTACGGGACCAATCCATAATATTTTCTGCAAGTAAATAGACACTCAAATATTATCAATAATATTAACAAAATTTCTTGGAAGAATGAATCACAATTATATATATACACATATAACGAGATTATACATATATATACATGTTTATAGCGAGAGTATGTACTTATTGACTTAAAAATAAACTAGAATAATCACCTCACATTTTGATAGCAAAGAAGATATTTTTTCAAAAGAGTTGGGACCAATATCAACAGGCTCCCATCCTGAAATAAGAAATGCAAAACTTTAAGAAGCTAACAAATCTTAAACATGTAGTAAATTGTATACAAAAAATGGTAACAACTAAAGGTACATGATAACAGTCTGTTCCTAAGCATTTCAGGTTCTAGACAAGGCTTCCTAAAAAAAAGCATGGCATTTTCTAAAGTAAAAAAAGTAACCTTGTGAGATTTAGTTGAACTCTCAAATTAGTAGTTAGATATAGTACCTCCAGTGTATGAATTGCAAGGGTTGACAAGTTCCTAAGTGTGATGATCACAAATGATAATTTGCAAGAAGGTCTGAATAATTTCATACAAGCAAAAATAACTCGAAATCCGGTGCACGGCAATTTACAGAACAAGTCTAAAACCCCTATTAAAAGGTTAATTATAATGTTATACATTAACTTGTCATCAGATTTTGAATATATACACCAACCTACGAAAGTTATCCATTGGTACAGTAAGATTGAATTTCTCGGTGTTTAAGTAGACTTAATGGACCAAATAGGAAAAAGATCTTAGTCTGGATATTAAATGGTTATGAAAACCAAATATTATATGCACTAAACCATCACCTTTCCTACCACGCACTTCCGATTTGGGTCACAACTATGGTTTTTTTCTGTAAGTAGTGTACAAAAGCGTAGTAAACGTTAGGCTGGTATAGTAATAATAGTTTTTTTGTAGTTAAGTCACAAAATCCAAAAATCATGATAATTTATGTACAAAACTACAGTTAACCGCTTTTCTAAACAAACTGTATAAAACAAGCTTGTTAATTACCATCGATAATATTACGAGCAGGAAGCAGCTTCAATTCGCTGGGGAATTGATCATTGCTGCACCAAAAATCTGCTGGGCACAAGATTGGTATACGTCTCAACTTTGCAATTTGGATTATTTTTGAAGCTTCTTCATATGCTCCACATTCTAAAAGTTTAACAGGAATTGTTATTCCTTCCGCTTGCATAATTTGGAATGCCATTGATCCAACGAATATCAGCCCATCACAGTAAGAAGCTAGAAAATTTAATGCAGCGGCTTTTTCTAAGAACTTACCATCACCCATCTGAAACCAAGATTGAACACTAATTACAGTTAAACCTCGATAAATGAATGTCCGATAAACGAATAACCTCGCCAAATGAATAATTTTCTCCGGTCCCGACTTGGGCAAATGGGCTAAATGAATAACCTCGCTAAATGCATTAACGAATAATTTTTTTTGAATCCTTAAAGACCCCATGTAAATATAAATGAATAATCATTAAAATTCATAATATATATATATATATATATATATATATATTTATCCTAAAAACAAAAATATTTCTTCCAATCAACAATGTTCATACAAGAAGTCATTTCTTCACAAAAAAAGCGTCTAAAGTTGTTTGTTTTTTCCTTCCACCAAAATGCATCACATCTGCGATTTTTTCTAGTGCAAACGCAATTTCTGGAATATTCTGCTCATGCTGTAGCAAATAGTTTCGTAGGGTGATTACTGCTTGAAAGGCTTCTTTTGATGACACATTTGGCGTCACATTTGGTATGACGCCACCAAAAATGTAAAAATACTATCTAAATGAATAAAAATTCATTTATCGATAAATGAATAATATATTCATTTATCGATAAGTAAATAAACTCACTAAACGAATATTTTTTGCTGGTCCCAATAGCATTCATTTATCGAGGTTTAACTGTAGGGGTCTTTAAGATAGTCACTAAAGCTAACAAAATCGAGATAGAGCTAGTTTGGTTGAGTTTCGAAAGAAAATTTATAAGGGTTCTGAAGAAACTACAAGAAGGGTTGGTTTGTGCGATTGAACTTATTATAGGTCCATGAATTGATTACAAAAAGATGTCAATGGATTGTCTGGTTGCAGCTTTTCAGCAAATAATCTGGATTTTTTTAGATTCAGAAAATAACTAGGTTCTCCTAGCTTAAAGTTCCTTTTCAGGCTAAAACCTCCGAAAACCTCAGTTTTCAAGCTGGTCAACCCAATGCAGTTCATTTTAATCAAAAGAGTTGAGTTTAAAAGTTGTAACGAACCAAACTAGGCCGAAAAGAGATTCTCTATAATGGGTTTCAAGATATCACTTCTCCGATAAACTGTAACCATAAGAGAGATTCCACAGAGAACCCAAAAGATGTGAAAACTGGAGCTAAAATCTATACCAAACTTGCCCGAGGACTGAATAAATTGTTCCCAAGTGATTAAATGTAGTAATTACTCACAACAGCTAGGTATGGTCTCTTGCTGGTATTGATGATATTCTGTAATCGATCCTTCCGCTCTTCAAAATGAAAACCAGCAATACAAGAATAGCAGAAACGAGTGATACCAACAGTAGAAGCCAGAATTCGATGAGATTGAGAAAATGCGTCGTTAACGAATATATCAACTCCTTGTGATAGATATGCTGAAAACTTTGAACAATTGGCATGCTCCTCCTTAAACTGAGAAAGATTCTCAACAAGAAGAATGTCGTACTTCAGCTCTTTTAAGTTCTGAGTGATGGGTTTCATCGGTGTTACTTTAAGTTGGAGCACTTTTGAAAGAAACTCTGCACAGAAAGAAACAGATAAGTAATATCATAATAACAAGGTTAAACTAATTTGAGACAGCTTATATACCCCAGGTATTACCCCAACATACTTGAATCAAAAAAGGAACAACTGAATCTATTGGCATGGGAAAAAGTAGGACGTGACATTATGACAAAAAACAAGAAAAAGAAACATATTTCACCAGTAAATCTTACTTACAAGTTTCAATACCAGCACTTTGTTATAACAAAAAAAAAAAATTGGTTCCATCCACTGTCTCATGATGATGATTAAAGAGAAAGAAACTAATGTATCCCACCTTAACCAAACCAAAAGTTGTTTAATTATGTGTCACTTCCTATTTCCTTTTCCCTCTTTATTTCTACAGCTATCTTCGTCAGCTAGTGTAAAAACCCGGATTTTCGTAGAAAAAATACCGTGGTAAAGATAAGTGAGCTATCCCACATCGCCTAGATATATATTACCTATATGGTATATAAGGTAGGAGTATCCTCCTTCTTATCACCAAGACCTTTTAAAACCGTGCGGCCCAAGAAGCGAGGACGAAATTGGGCCAAAGCGGACAGTATTGGTGGTAGGAAGCAGATGGTGGCGGTCTGGTCGGAGGACCGGGTCGTTACAATTGGTATCAGAGCCGCTATCTAGCCCGACGAGGACGGCGTGCCCGACGAGGACGGCGTGCCTAAAGGGGGGAATAGTGTAAAAACCCGGATTTTCGTAGAAAAAATACCGTGATAAAGAGTAGTGAGCTATCCCACATCGCCTAGATATGTAGTACCTATATGGTATATAAGGTAGGAGTATCCTCCTTCTTATCACCAATGCCTTTTAAAGTCGTGCGGCCCAAGAAGCGAGGACGAAATTGGGCCAAAGCGGACAGTATTGGTGGTAGGAAGCAGATGGTGGCGGTCTGGTCGGAGGACCGGGTCGTTACAATTGGTATCAGAGCCGCTATATAGCCGATGTGGGCACTGACAACCCCGGAAGGACGGCGTGCCCGACGAGGACGTCGTGCCTGAAGGGGGGAAGAGTGTAAAAACCCGGATTTTCGTAAAAAAAATACCGTGGTAAAGAGAAGTGAGCTATCACACATCGCCTAGATATGTAGTACCTATATGGTATATAAGGTAGAAGTATCATCCTTCTTATCACCAAGGCCTTTTAAAGCCGTGCGGCCCAAGAAGCGAAGACGAAATTGGGCCAAAACGGACAATATTGGTGGTAGGAAGCAGATGGTGGCGGTCGGACAATATTGGTGGTAGGAAGCAGATGGTGGCGGTCTGGTCGGAGGGCCGGGTCGTTACAATTGGTATCAGAGCCGCTATCTAGCCGATGTGGGCACTGGCAACCCCGGAAGGACGACGTGCCCGACGAGGACGTCGTGCCTGAAGGGGGGAAGAGTGTAAAAACCCGGATTTTCGTAGAAAAAATACCGTGGTAAAGAGAAGTGAGCTATCACACATCGCCTAGATATGTAGTACCTATATGGTATATAAGGTAGGAGTATCCTCCTTCTTATCACCAAGGCCTTTTAAATCCGTGCGGCCCAAGAAGCGAGGACGAAATTGGGCCAAAGCGGACAGTATTGGTGGTAGAAAGCAGATGGTGGGGGTCTGGTCGGAGGACCGGGTCGTTAGAGGTATCACCACGATTTTGGTTGAAATAGAGAAAAGATTACATTTTTATATTGGTAGTAGTTGAATTGGTGCAAAAGGTGAAACCTTTTTTTGCTTAATGAATGTAGAATAGCATGAATCAAAATATTTAGTATACTATTTTTACCTGGGAAAGAGTTCATAAATTAATAATTATTTCAGGCTCTGTTATATATACTTGAAAAGATTGTAATGTCATATACCCAAAAAAAATTGTAATGTCTACCTTTTTGTAGTTGTAATGTCATGGAACACACTTCTAATAGTTTACGAATGTGTGTTTTTGTATAAAAAAAAACGCAGTATTGAGTTGAAGAGTAGAAATTGAGGGAGATGAGTCAAATCCTTAGTCCACTGCAGGGGACCTTCTTCACCAACCATTCATGTTATTATGATTTTAGCTCATTTGCTTTTGTGTTGTCACATCGAAAGCGAAAACTCCATTCGCTTAGTAATAAGTATGGGGGGTCTCAGAAACAACTTGGAAATTTTTATCATTTGAAAGGTAATCTTTGCATATAAGCGTTTAGGCTGGGTTTGGAAATTTAAGACTTGAAATGTAGGAGAATTGTATGCTTGAGTGTGTATTTTGTTGGTTGGTTAATTTTTTTTCCAAATGCATATGCACGTTACTTAAGGCTTAAACTGCTACAGTTATAGCACCGAATATTTGAAACAGCTGTATTTGGAGTCTTCATATCTATACAACTTCAAAATAGTAGGATTTCTTGTATCGTTAATTATGCGAATTCTTGTCATGTATCAACGAATGGTATAAAGAGAGCGGAGGTTCTGAGCCTGAATCTCATTGCAGACCAATAAAATATATAGATGCAGTTGTTTGTGTTCAAAGTAGCTTACAAGCCAGGGGTCTGTCAAAAGAAATTTAATAGCCTGAGCTTTGGGGTGAGATTTTGAGACTTAATTAAACAAAAGCTATCGTAATACTTCTTAACCTAAAGTGTTTTTATGGAATTTCCCTAAGAATCAATTTCAATTTTCAATTGATTTCAGATTTTTCATTTCGGACAGATATTAGAAATTTATTTAACTTTTCTAATTTATTTGTTGATTTAGTAGGTAACGAGAAGGTGCTAAGATATGCTGATGTGACAAACTCACTCCCAAATCAGGTGATTCTCATCTCATTTTCCTTCTTCCCTCTCTTGTGTTCTCAATCGTTTCGTCTTTGCATTCCGTTAAATATTTTATACAAAATACATCCTTTCATCTTATCTATAATTTGGCAGAAGCCTTCTTGTAAAACATCTATGTTCTTAGAATTTCATTGTTCTGAGGGAATGAGTCAATTGTTGCATTATTTCATAACCATGAGTGAGTCTTGTATAGCTGATGTACTCTTAAAGGTGATTCAAACATCTATTGTTACATTGAGAATGCCTTCTAGTTCAGGGCCTTTCAGAAAGTTTAGATTCTCGTAAGTGCAAATACACACATAAGTAAAAATACATGTGTGTGTGTGTGAATTAGTTTGCATATGCACAAACATATACGAGTACATCATATTGCATCAATAGCTTATCTTTCTTTACTGCTGTTGGCGTTTGTTTTCCTCTCTGCCGTAACTTTATCTCGGTCATTTTCTTTTCAGGAAAAAGATTGTCATGTAGAAGAAAATGAAACATTTCCTAATGTACAATGCCTTACACAGTTCTCCAAAGATGAACTCATAGGAAAAGTTGTCATGGTTAGATTTGATTCTACCATCTTACTCAGCAAAGACCTGAATCAGAAGTCTCCATCTTTTAACAGCGCAGTTTCTACCATAAAATATTTATATAATTATGGCGCTAAAGTAACTCTAGTTAGTAGCTGGAGTACTAAAGACGATTTAGAACTTCTTTGATATAGACTTTGTCGCAGGTATATGGGTACACAATTCCTGCTAATTCCGTTTTGTGACTTTCTTTATGATTGCTGCGATTTTTTTGAAAAAAAACATGAATAATTGTTCAAATAGTCCCTTTTCAAGCACTAGCAGTAACGACCCGGTCCTCCGACCAGACCGCCACCATCTGCTTCCTACCACCAATATTGTAAAAACCCGGATTTTCGTAGAAAAATACCGTGGTAAAGAGAAGTGAGTTATCCAAAATCGCCTAGATATGTAGTACCTATATGGTATATAAGGTAGGAGTATCCTCCTTCTTATCACCAAGGACTTTTAAAGCCGTGCGGCCCAAGAAGCGAGAACGAAATTGGGCCAAAGCGGACAGTATTGGTGGTAGCAAGCAGATGGTGGCGGTCTGGTCGGAGGACCGGGTCGTTACAATTGGTATCAGAGCCGCTATCTAGCCGATGTGGGCACTGACAACCCCGGAAGGACGGCGTGCCCGACGAGGACGTCGTGCCTGAAGGGGGGAAGAGTGTAAAAACCCGGATTTTCGTAGAAAAATACCGTGGTAAAGAGAAGTGAGTTATCCCACATCGCGTAGATATGTAGTACCTATATGGTATATAAGGTAGGAGTATCCTCATTCTTATCACCAAGGCCTTTTAAAGCCGTGCGGCCCAAGAAGCGAGGACGAAATTGGGCCAAAGCGGACAGTATTGGTGGTAGGAAGCAGATGGTGGCGGTCTGGTCGGAGGACCGGGTCGTTACAAATATTGTCCGCTTTGGCCCAATTTCGTTCTCGCTTCTTGGGCCGCACGACTTTAAAAGGCCTTGGTGATAAGAAGGAGCATACTTCTACCTTATATACCATATAGGTACTACATATCTAGGCGATGTGGGATAGCTCACTTCTTTTTACCACGGTATTTTTTCTACGAAAATCCGGGTTTTTACACTCTTCCCCCTTCAGGCACGCCGTCCTCGTCGGGCACGCCGTCCTTCCGGGGTTGCCAGTGCCCACATCGGCTAGATAGCGGCTCTGATACCAATTGTAACGACCCGATCCTCCGACCAGACCGCTACCATCTGCTTTCTACCACCAATATTGTCCGCTTTGGCCCAATTTCGTCCTCGCTTCTTGGGCCGCACGGCTTTAAAAGGCCTTTGTGATAAGAAGGAGGATACTCCTACCTTATATACCATATAGGTACTACATATCTAGGCGATGTGGGATAGCTCACTTCTCTTTACCACGGTATTTTTTTCTACGAAAATCCGGATTTTTACAATACCAGTAAAACTGCTCAGATAATAATAGTACCCATTTATAATACCAGTATATAGCATACAAAAGATGGAAAAGGAAAACCTTTTGCAAATAAATTCTCTGGGCATTTGAAAAAAACAGCAGAACAGGATTAAATAATCATTTTTTGTTGAAAATTTCCCAAAAAATAAGATTTTCTTGTCAAACGCAATGGCAACTGGAAAGGAGAGAGAGACGACTCTTTGTTAATTCTATTTTTTTGTTCTTTTTAAATTAAATGATTTTATTCACTACTTTACTCCTAATCTTTTTTACTTATTGTAAATTTGAAACTTTTCATAACTTGTTAATTTTCAATGTTTGTTTTGATACCGGAATTTTGATCAACATCGTGTAGCTGCAAAAAAATTATATATCTCGACTATCGGTTATGATACCTTACACGTTTGGTATTCAATTGAATTTTAATCATATTGTATCTCGGTCGTTAAATTTTATTCTATTGCAATTAATTAGGAATTATTTAAACTCATTTTGTGAATTCTGGTTGAAATTAAGGTGAGATGATAGGATAAAACATATTGCATCTCGGTCGTTAAATTTTATTCTATTGCAATTAATTAGGAATTATTTAAACTCATTTTGTTAATTCTGATTGAAATTAAGGTGGGATGATAGGATAAAACGAGGGAGCGAATAGTCCACAATCAAGTGTATCGTCAAAGATTACGTATCTTACTTGTTTTTATCAAAATTCCACGACTAAGATATATTAATGCAAAAGAACAAATTCCGGCCTTAGATCTAGAACTAATGAATAAGATGATAACTTTCATTTGCATCGTATTCCATAATAATTCTCTTTACGTAGTAGTGAAAAAACAATAACGATACTTATCGATATTTATTTCAAGTAGGTTGAACCCAATCACGAAACATTAAAAAATTAACTAGACCCGATAAACACGCCATAATACGTGAGAAAATCAAGAAATAAAAGGTCCGAAACCGTCAACTAAACTAAAACAACCAACTAATTACACACAAGATCCACCTGAGTCCACTATCATACTATACCCGTAAAAAAATCATCACACATCAATTTTTAGGTAGCGATTATGTATTAAAAAAACAGAATTTTAAGTTTTAGAATTTAGACCAATAAAATAGAACCCAATTTTATAGCTTTAGATAAAAAAAAAACCAAGAAAAAACAAAAAAAACTCAGTGACTATCAATGATAATAATAATGAATAACCCTCTCATATATAAGAAGTAAAAATTAAAAATAAAACCAAGTCTCAACCGGTAGAGTCTTTTGAGGACTCGGATTATCTGAGTCCTCAGATTACTTATTTGAATAGCTGGTTAAAAATCAGGTTCACGTCACATCTTATTTTTATTTATTTTTTAAATTCATTACACTCAATTTCATTACAAAATAAATAACTCTAACACCATTTCATTACATATCGTTATACTTCATTTATATACAAAATAAATAAATTTACCCACTCTATCACACTATTAATTAATATGTTTTTATGTTTTTTTTCCACTCAAATTAAATACAAAATTAAAATATTTTATAATAATAATATTATATCAAATTAACACTTTTAATAAGTAATTTATATTTTACACTTTTTATTTATTAATTTTGTTACTTATACTAAATAATTAAATTAGATGGAGTCCTCTCAAAAGAGACTCTGCCGTCTCAACCAGATTAGCCACGTCATCATCATCTCTCTCTATATATATAGCTCTCTCTTTCTATATATATAAATCTCGATCTCGCCGGCGGAGTCAGGGAATGGGTTTGGGTTTCACAGTCAGGTTTATCGGTTTGGTTATTCTCTCACACGCAGCTTATTCAACAGTCCTATGTAAGCACTAATTTTAAATCATTAATTCTTTTTAGTTTGTTTTTGAATAAATAAGTGTTTGGGTATTAATATTATAGTTAAACTGTTAAATATATATTTGGGTCCAGATAGGTCTATGCTGAAAATCACTGAGGAGGAGTTTTCTGGTCCACCTTTCACTGTAATTTCCCTTTAATTTACTTTTTACCTTTTACATTTTTTTGGGGGGTAATTTAAGTTTACTCATATGTTGAGAGAAAGAGAGAGTTTTTGACTATTTCCCTTTATTCTGTTTTTTTTAAGAGGGTATGTTTAGTTTAGTTTACGTTTTGAACTTATTTTCGTTTTACTTCTCCCCTAACAACACTGTGATTTTAGTTAGGATGTTAAATTTAAACAAGTTGGGAAAAGGGGAGTTTTTGCTGATTGCCCCTTTTTTTTAAATTTGTCTGAATCTAGTTTGCATCTTGGTTTACTTGCAACAATGTAGTTTTATTTAGAAATAAGCCTTAATCTAATTTGTATCAGGGTTTTTTTGACTAGGGTCTAAGATTAGTATGTAACTAGGGATGGCAATTTCGCGGGTTTCAACCCGACCCGACCCGCGGCGGATCGGGTAAAAGTGCAATTCTATTTGGGTCGGGTCGGGTTTAAATGGGTAAAAGTGCTACTTAAAAAGATGCAACTTAAGACTCTCTCTCCTCTCTCTCATATACATTAAACTCTCTCTTTTATATTATTTTTATATTATAGTTCTAAATCAAATGATTTTTTAATCTAACAAATTTTATTTGAAATCTTTGACATTTATGAGATTTATTTTTTAAAAGGAAAAAAAATATTTTTTAAAAACGGGTCAAATGGGTAAATGTGCAACTTTATCCTCGGGTCGGGTTGAAACCCGCGAAATTGCCATCCCTATATGTAACCAATAAAAAATTATATTTCTTATTGGTGAGTCAATCTGCTGTAATAAACAGTTTTAATATAAATTACATGCTGACTGGCCATATATAGACCCTAAGTTTTTTTTTATCCGTGCATTTAAAAAACTGGAAGTTTTGCTTAAAGAAACTAGCTTTAACCTCGGATATTTGAGCTGGTTTATTGGCTTAAAGCCAGAACCCAATGGTGGAAGCAGAATTAGTGTGGAGGGCTAAACTTCATATGGGATACTTTTTTGTTATTAAGCAGGGAGACAAAAGACTATAATCTTTTTTGTTAATGTACTTGGTATATATGGTTGTGAATTGTGATTAGTTACCAGGAACCATAGTGGCAGTTATTTTATTTTTTTCAGCTTTGGTCTCATTTTAACTTTGAGCTTGTTGTTTGCAGCGAGTTAGCTCATCTTTTTTTCTTTCTCTTTTCTTAAAGTTTGGCTTATAGATAGTCCTGTATTTGATTGTCCATCTTAAGACCTAATTTTGATAAGTGTTCTGGTCTTAAAAGCCTCGAATCTTGAGGTTGTAAGAACTCTACATTTTCTTCAACTTTAAAAGCTAAAATCAAACATGCTCTTGAGTGTATGACGTCATATTGGTGGATTATTATCCAGATTGTTTGGCCATTTCTTTCAGATTAGCTTTTGTTTATGTTGAATTTTTTTGCAGGTTTGATAATTGAAATGATCCAATCATCTGATAGATTTATAAGTAGAGTGTTCTTGCTGTAGTTTTTGATTTTTTTTTTACAAACTGGGTTATAGGGATATCTTACGTTTCTGTGCATAATCGGTCAACATTTTCAAAGATATGATTTGGTTGGTGTTAAGTTTTTCTAGAAGTTATGCCAACTGAAATTGATGGAAAGAGAAAAAAAAATCGGAAAATATGGGGCCTGGAAGATTTAGAACTCTTTCCCAGTTGAGTAGTCAAGCATGCACCTGTGTGCTGGTTCTTAGGAAGTACATATGTCCCCGTTTCTAGAAAACTATGTCTTACGTTGTTTAATCAAGAATTTGTCCCTCACTATGTCAACATAGTGGAGCCAGACTGCTCAGTTCTGCATATTTGGTTTGTTTTTGTAGCTTTATAGTTAGGATTTGTTAATAACTTTTTAACTTGTTTATTTCATGTAGAGACGTCCTTGGATTATGTTTTTACAGTTATTATTTCTCTGGTTTTCTTAATCCCACTGTATAATCAGTAAATTGTTCTTCACAATATATTTTGTATTCACAACTTTGTAAATCCCTTTGTCTATTTTCATACTTTGAACTTTAGATGTCACCATCTTTTTCACCACAATATGTCGTCAGATTCAAGGTTTGTAGATAGTCCTGCAATGCTGCAATTTATAACTTTATAAGCCTGAGAAGAATTGATTTTTAGTTCTATAATTAGATTGTTGTCTGTTAGACCGTTGCAGTATAAGCTGGTTTTAAACCCTTGACGGCTAGTTTTTACAAGCTTTTAGTTACCAAAAAGAATCTGTAACAACTGTGTATGCCAATCTTGTATAAAAAAAAAGGGAGATAGAATGAGAAAGGCATAGCAATCATTTTTGGCAACCTATTTTTATGCCTCCTTTGGCAATCTGTAAAACTATTTACTAATCATGTTTCCAACCGTTTTCTTTGCCGCCTTTGACAATCTATAGATACCATTTACCAGATAGAAAAATTTGGCTCGGAAACTTCTCATGATTGCGGTTTAATTTATTTGGTTTTGAGTCGTGTAAAGACAGTGATATGTTTTTGTTGCAGGTGGTTGTTGAGTTGATTCTAGGGTTGATTTTCTGTATGTGGGCCGCACTTGCTGTTCCTGGGAAATTTCTCTCAGTCCTTCCCCACTCTGATGAAAACAGGTAACGTTTCTTCCATCACTATAGCTGCGAAAAGTGTTGCTTAAAAAAATAAAATTAGATTCAAAATTATTGTTTCTATTTGATACTCCCAAAAGGGGTAATGGTGTCGGCATTGAGTTACTTGTCCGGAATTCTATTGAGCAGAAGATGTTGAGATTTGAGACAGTAATGAAAAATACAGATATACCGGGATTGTGTCCTGGTATTGGTTGATATAATTCTTGATTTATAAAATTAAGATCAATGTTTTCAGAAAGGTTCGTGACATAAAATATATGGAGGATCTTTTGTAAAACTAGCACAGGTTATGTTTAAAGTATATAATTTTTTACGCATGGACTATTAGATTAAATAAGTTCCCATAAATTTGTTGTTCCGACTGGAAATGGACAAGATTTTGGTTGATTTGACTTAAATAAGTTTTAGACCAGCTCGTAAATTTTATGTAAAATTCAATGTCCATAAACGAGTTGTTGTTCTTGGATGGTGTATACATCTATCTCTCTGTTACTCTGAATCTATCTTATTTACCTTTCTTGGTTTCCCTTAATAACAGCAACCATAAATATTTCCTTGGAGTGCAGGGTTGTCTCCTTACCTTCAAATATGGAATTTATGATTTTTAATCACTGTGGAAGAGCATTTCCAGTAGACACCGACTTGAAATTAAAATGAAAATTTGGGTTGAAGATCGTCTGCAATTTCATTCTTAATCTTGTTGTTCATGATGGTTCCCTTGACAGAACTGTGTTATTCCTATTTTAGTATTTTCATCCGTTGTCAGGAGTTCAAAGAATACAAAATCTCGAATTTTGCTGGTTAATTTAGACATGCTTATTAGTTTCTAGTTTGTTTATTTTGTTTGGTTTTTGTATTTACTGGTGGCCTGTTTTTTTCCATAGCAATGTATTAATAAAGATTCTACATTGAAATAGTTTGTTTATACGAGTTTTTTATTTTTTATTTTTTATTTTGGACTAGTTGTGGCACTGCACTACCTCCGATTGATATTCTTAAGTCCGTATTTGGAAATGAGATATTCATAATATGGACACAATTGAACATGGCCTCAATTTTAATGTTATAAATTTTTGACGAGGCTCGATAACCGTAATTATTGGGATCTTACGATGAGTTGTTAACCCATATTCTTCTTCCATGTCTATATCTTCAGGTTTGACATTCTCCGGTAATTTCCAGCTAAATCCGTGTATTAAATTAGCCAAAGTTGATCTAATCACTCTCATGCCAAGCCTGTATCCGGGACACATTCTTCGCCCTGTACCAAACGGCAGTAGCTCAAAATGATGTCCTCTTTCATCAATATCCTTCCCCATAAAGCTCTCAGGGCGGAATTCTTCAGGATTGTCCCAATATCTGTAGGAAATAATTTGTCTTTTCTCATTTCCTTGTTTTAACATAATCAAATATGAACATAAGTTAATGATGGGATAAGCCACTAGCTAGTGATATGCATCATTAATAAATTTTGTTCACATACTACCAACTCTTTAACAATTTACTTTTATATATTCGCACAATCAAATATTTCAATCTATAAGTAGTCTAGTTTTTTAACCATGATGACTTAAATCTTTTATCTGATGCCGGTAGCTAAGACTATTTCTTTTTGGATCAAAACATATGTGAATATTAAAATATCTCACGTAAAAGTTAAATAGATGTTAGTATAGTTTAACAACTTAAAAAGGTTAACATTCACTAGATATGCTCTTTATAGATGGTAAAGTGTCTTTCATACATGGCTAGCTATAAGATAAATTGCATAACCCCAAATCACTCATATTCCTCGTTTGTAGTGGTTTTAAAAAAAAAAATCTTCTTGCATCATCTTTCTATCCTTGAAATTTGAGGCTTAAAAATGGTTCCTTATTTTAAAGGAATCTTTATGGTTCCCTTACTTAATATAGTCATTGATTATTGGACCCATGTGCCAGTTTTTTTTTTATTTAAATGGAGTCTAAATTAATATTAGATAATATTATATGATTATAATAATAAATTTGATAAAAAAACTGAAATAAAATTACCCAATTCCTTAAAATTTTAAAAAATATACATTTCATTTTATGTTTAGCGAAGTTATTAGAGTAATATATACGGATGCTCTAAAACTATAATATGTACAATTTATTCTACCAAAAAAAAAAAGTCTACTCTACTAAACTAGCTTAGGGGTATTTAACTAGCGGAAAATGTTTTTTCTCACATATTTTTTCAACCTAAAAAATCAATCCGCTGAGGTGTCATATTACATGACATATCCACCTCATCAAGGGTTTTGATTGTTATTAATACTATATTTAATATTTTTTTATTTTTAATTAATATTTAAATTTAGGGTAGGCTCAACTATGGTTCTACTATATTTTTGTTTGGTTTTTTAGTGGGTTGAGTTTTAGATTTTTTTTTAATTAATATTTAAATTTAGGGTAGGCTAAACAGAGGTTCTAGTATATTTTTATTTGACTTTTTAGTAGATTGAGTTTTTATTATGTTGAATATTTATATTTTGATTTATCAAATTATAGAATTTTATTTATATTTGGAGGGATAAATATGTATTTTATTAACATATGCAGTGTGTGAGTTGTGTGCAAATTGTGGGTCTAACATTACTCGATAAATAAATGACAAAAAAAAAAATTAACAAATGAATCTGTAAATTGATAGAAAAAAATTTAATTTGTAATTTTTTCAAATTTTTTCTTTAATGTCTGGTATAGTAGACATAATTTTTTCTTTAACCATACTATATATTTTATTTTTGTAAAAGATAAAAACAAAACAAATAGAAAACAAAGGATATAAACAAGTAATTTATTTTACACGTGCACTTTTCTTTTTTGAGAAATGCGTCTATAAGGAGAAGAAGAACGCAAAAGGAGAAATCGAAAAATACAAAGCTAGATTGGTCGCAAAAGGTTACAACCAAAATGCCGGCATCGACTACGACGAAGTGTTTGCTCCCGTCGCTCGTTTGGAAACGATAAGATTTTTAATCTCTTTGGCGGTGCAAAATAATTGGAAAATAAATCAAATGGATGTGAAATCCGCGTTTTTAAATGGAAACTTAGAAGAAGAAGTTTATTTGCAACAACCGTCGGGTTATGAAATAAAAGGTCGTGAAAATAAAGTTTTAAAATTGAAAAATGCGCTTTATGGTTTAAAGCAAGCTCCGCGAGCTTGAAATATTAGAATTGATAATTATTTCCAAGAAAATAATTTTATAAAATGTACTCACGAGCATTCTCTTTATGTGAAAATGGATGAAAATGGAGATGTTTTGATCGCTTGTGTATATGTGGCCGATTTGATTTTTACGGGAAATAATCCAAAACTATTTGAGGATTTTAAAAGTGTTATGAGTCGTGAATTTGAAATGACGGACATTGGACTTATGTCTTATTATCTTGGTATTGAGGTGAAGCAAAATAAAAATGGTATTTTTATTTCGCAAGAAGGATATGCAAAATATATTCTTGAAAAGTTTAAAATGGAAGGCTGTAAACCAATTAATACGCCGGTGGATTGCGCTACAAAATTATCGAAGTATTTTGAAGAAGAAAGTGTGGATCCAACGTTCTTTAAAAGTTTAGTTGGAAGCTTGTGTTACTTGACGATTACGAGACCGGATATTTTATATGGAGTTGGTGTTCTTAGTCGCTATATGGAGGCACCAACTTTATCGCATTGGAAGGCCGCGAAACGGATTATTCGTTATATAAAAGGTACAATTGATTTTGGGTTAAACTACTCATTTTCTAATAACTATGAGTTGATTGGCTATAGTAATAGCGATTTGGGAGGCGACGTTGATGATCGAAAAAGTACAAGTGGATTCGTATTTTATATGGGAGATACGGCGTTTACATGGAGTTCGAAAAAGTAACATATTGTAACGCTTTCCATTTGTGAGTCCGAGTATGTGGCCGCTAATGCATGCATTTGTCATGCAATTTGGTTACGAAATTTATTGAAGGAATTGGGAATGCCGCAAAATGAAGCTACAAAAATATATGTTGATAATAAATCCGCGATTGCCCTCGCTAAGAATCCGGTGTTTCATGATCGAAGTAAGCATATTGATACTCATTATCATTTTATTCGTGAGTGTGTTGAAAAAGGAGATGTTGAAGTGAAGTACACGAAGTCACAAGACCAAGTGGCGGATATTTTTACGAAGGCGTTAAAGTATGAAGATTTTCAAAGATTGAGAAGTTCACTCGGAGTTGCCAAACAAGTTTAAGTGGGAGTGTTGAAATAATAAATTGTTTGGTTCAATGTTTGCTTTAATGCCATGAACCTTTCGGATACATGCATAGACCTTTGATATGGTTGCATGAATAAGTTATGTTTTTTGATTTTCTAGAATAAATGTTGATAACTCAAGACTTTTGATATTCTATTGACTTTAGTATAAATAGGTGCTCTAGTTCCATTTGTAGGTACACCAAAATTTAGTTTGAGTTTGATATTATAAAAGTTCTTTCCCTTTCTATATTTTGCGTTATCATTTTATGTGAGTGAGTGGTCGTTTCGACCCAGCAAGTATAACGGTTGAGGAACCAAATTTCAGTTGAACTAGTTCCCCATACTTTTTGGACAACTCATGGAAAGACCATTGAGGTTTGTCGCCCATTACGTTTAAGTTAAACCAATAATCGGCCAGGGTTTTGGGCCTGGTGGGTATTTCAGCTTATTATTTCGATTGGGAAAAATGATTTTCCATAGAAAGACCATGGAAAGTAACCATGTTACGATTGGATATAATGAAAAAATAAGCCCCTCCATTTGCTCTGTGTTCCCAAGGTTTTAAGATATATTGCTGAATGAGAAAATGCTTGGTACTGCCACAGTTTTCCTGCTTCATTTAATTTCTTTTATTAATTGTTAAAATGAATAGAGACAACCTTTTTTTTTGTCCTTGGAAAGGTAAACCGTCATATCGAACTTATAAGTACATGATAACAGTTGAGACTTGTTTTATTGCGATACAAAACTTTTGTATTAGTGCCATGAATGAGTTTATTTTAGTAGTGATAGTTTCAATTTTTTTTCTTTTTAATTTGTAGCTATAGATGCACATGCACTCATGTCCCTTTGGGAAAGCATCATAATATTGAAACTCAATATTTAAAGTCTGGTTAACTAACTAATTATAATATGTTGGTTCACCCACCGTGTACTACATATCAAAAGTTTATTGTATTCGTACGGGTTGACCGGGGCGGATCTAATATTTTGTATTAAGAGGCACAATTTCGCATAATAGGTGAAAGATAGAGGATTGCGATCTATTAG
Organism: Primula vulgaris; assembly: GCA_963920805.1. NCBI lineage: Eukaryota > Viridiplantae > Streptophyta > Magnoliopsida > Ericales > Primulaceae > Primula > Primula vulgaris. Next base: position 10,812,323 of record OY987216.1, on the reverse strand, counting down.
TTATCGTTAAAAATTTTGCAACTCACTTATACGTATGTTATCGAGTTGTGATGCATCAACTCTCAAAAAAAAAAAAAAAACGCGTGCGGACACTAATATAACATTTCATTTCACATGTCGCATAATTAAACTCACGTGTTCTAGACTTATTGACATGTTGACCACATTAATATTTCCGCATACATGTCTTGGGCAATTTCTAAAACGTATTGAACACTTTAAGTAAACTAGAAACACAAATTATACTAAAAAAAATTCATTAATTAACTTTTAGATTTTGAAATTTTATCTCAAAATTTAACAAGTATTATAAAAAAAATGATTATTACTAGATTTGCGTGTTGCAATTAATGTATTTTAATTTTTCTTATATTTGTAATGTGTATATATATATATATTATTTACTTGTCAAGTACTAGTCGTGTAGTGTATTAAATTAAAAAAATTGTTATTTTCCCGTGTTTATATTGTTACTTGTCAAGTACTAGTCGTGTAGTATATTAAATTAAAAAAATTGTTATTTTCCCGTGTTTATATCGTTTCGTTTCGGACACACAAACCCGCGTCCGTGCTATATATATAAATATAGAGAGAGAATATACAATTTTTTTTCCTTTTTTTTAAGTTTATATATAAAAATTATAAATAATTAATTATGACAATACATTATGGGCATTTTGGTAATTTAGCTGGGTCAAAATTTGGGGGCATGTGACCCATGCCCCTAGCTGTATCCACCCATGCTGGTTGATCTATTAATTTACGGGTAAATTTTGTATTGATACATTATTTACAACTTAATTAATTATTGGTCAATTTCTCCTGATTAACCAATAAAAATGTAAAATTGCAGAAAAAATGGAAAAATTGCAGAAAATCAAAATGGAAAAACGAAATGGAAAAACGAAAAAATAAAATAAAAATCCAAAAAAATTTAAAAAGGCAAAACCCCAAAAAAAACACGAATAAAATTTTAAAAATCCAAAAAAAAAACCCAAAAAATCAAAAATCAACAAAAATCCAAAAACGCAAAAAAAAAAAAAAAAAACAGTCCGAGTCATTTTAGTTCATTTTAAAATTAGTCTGAGTCATTTTAAAAATAATCTGAGTCGTTTTAAGACATTTTAAAAACAGTATGCGTCATTTTTAAAACAATACGAGTCATTTTAAGTAATTTTTAAAACATTTCGAGTCATTTTAATTCATTTAAAAAAAAATCTGAGTCGTTTTAAGTTATTTAAAAACAGTTTAAGTCATTTTAAAATCAGTTTAAGTCATTTTAAATTATTTTAAAAACAGTGTAAGTCGTTTTAACTCATTTTAAAAACAGTCTAAATCTTTTTAAGTTATTTTAAAAACAGTTTGAGTCATTTTAAGTTATGTTAAAAACAGTCTGAGTAATTTTAAAAACAATGTGAGTCGTTTTAAGTCATTTTAAAACTAGTGTGAGTCGTTTTAAGTCATTTTAAAACTAGTCTGAGTCGTTTTAAGTCATTTTAAAAATAGTCTCAGTAATTTTAAAAACAATTTGAATCATTTTATGTCATTTTAAAAATAGAGTGGGTCATTTTAAAAACAGATTGAGTCATTATAAATCATTTTTAAAACAGTCTGAGTCGTTTTTTGTTATTTTAAAAATAATCTGAGTAATTTTAAAAACAGTTTGAGTAATTTTAAAAATAGTCTGAGTCATTTTAAATCATTTTAAAAATATTATAAGTCTTTTTAATTCGTTTTAATTCATTTTAAAAATAGTTCGATTCAATTTCAATCATTTTAAAAACAGTCTGAATCATTTTAAAAATAGTCTGATTAATTTAGAAAAAATATGAGTAATTTTAAAAACAGTCTGATTTAATTTTGAGTCATTTTTGAAAACAATATGAGTTATTTTAAAAAACAGTATGAGTCATTTTAAATAATTTTAAAAACAGTATGAGTCATTTTAAATAATTTTAAAAACAGTCCGAGTCATTTTAAAAATAGCCAAAGTTATATTTAAGTCATTTGAAAAACAGTCTAAGCCATTTTAAAAAACAACTCGAATAATTTTAAAAACTTTATGAATTATTTTTAATTCATTTGAAAACAATTGTAAGTCAGTTGTACTTCTAATTGCACTGCTTAATAAGTTTCCTCTCTTGCCGTTGCCATTGATAAATGTGTTAGAAATATATGGTTTTCAGAGACATGTTGCAGTAAATAATTTGAGTTTTGTTGCTCAAATTTTTTATTTGTACCATGGAGGAAGATATAAAGCGAACAATGATACTAATTAATAGTATATAATTATTCATTTGATCAAAATCATTATCAAGTGTGAATAATGGTTGGTCTCAAATTGAATCTTTTGGAATTGGGGGTCGGTGTTCATGACATTTTCAGACGAATTTATTAGCATATAGACTTAGTTATTGTTAAAACATATAGATTTAGTTATTGTTAAAATCCTCATTGTAAAAACATATAGATTTAGTTATTGTTATTTAATTCATAAAGTCTCATTATTAAATACTCCATAGTATCAGCTCATATTTTGTATTCTAAAATTTCTAATTATGAGTGATTTTGGGTGGGTAGCTCTTTTAATATTACTATTTAAAAGAGTGATAACTCTTTTAACAAACTAATTGTAAAATGATACCTTCTACCCATCATTAACAAAACACCTAAAGTTCTTTCACCCAATTTTTTTTACCGAGATAATTAATCGGTCTCCGGCATTTAACGGTCAAACTCTAGTCAATATAAAAAAATATCTAAACAGTGACAGGATTAATGACCGATTTTCTTATGAGTAGCTTATAATAGACGGTTTTTGTGACGGGTTGATAACACTATATCCAATCTGTAACAGTTTTATAACAGTTTTTAACGTTCAGTAAATCAACTTTATTTTATACTCAGTGTTGATCGATGTTGACCAGAAATTTAGAAATGGCAAAAAAATGGGGAAGAAAACTCAATTGATTATTTAACGGTATTAAAACTGTGTAAACTTTAAACACAAGCGACAAGAAACTACACTATTTCTCTATTCTGACGATTACGACAAATATGAGTAAGGGCATGCTCATCACTGTCATCTCATATTCCAAATACTCGTGTGTTTTTTTTAAATGATTATTAAAAACATTCTAACGTGATTCATGTTTTGTGTATCACATGGGCTTGTTTGTATGGAGGGATAAGGGGATGGGATTGCACTCTAAATAGCGAGCCACAAATGCATTGTTTCTTGTTTGTTTGCAGTATTTGTGTTGGTAATAGTAATGACATGGTACAACAGAAGATGTTAAAGAGTAAATATATACAGTACTTGGTAGAGGTGGTATTGAGAAATTTAGTCGCAGCTAAAAAATATTAATGCCCAAAATGTCCTCATCCTTTTAACTAGCTATTTCGTAAACGTAATATATTTTTATATATATATATATCTACATCAACTTTGATGTTTTTTTGTAAAAACGTTTCAAATTAAGATTTTATTAATGCAAATCTCCACGGTTTCACGACGGAAACACAAATATGCGTTTTTTTTCAAGATATATAAAGACATGTTTTGAATTTTTAGATTTTACTGTAATTTCCAAAAAGTCTTTAATAATGTTAGAAAAATCCAAAAAAAAAAGGATTTTTTATTTAAGTCAACTCTACTTTTTTATTTTACAAACTCAATTTTAATTTGTTTATTTAAAACTCAATAAAATCCATAAAATTAAAAATAATTATAAAGCTGTCTTTGTAATTTTTTAAATTCATATTCTTACCTTTAAAATCATGTTTTTTATTAAGTCTAGGGTATTAGATCATTTGTTTTCAAATGGGTGTAAAAAATCAAAATATCTTGTAGTTGGATACAAAATCGAAATCTTGTAAACTTGGTGTACGAAAGTGAAAACATAAAACCTTTTACATTTGTAATTTAGACGGCGGTGTACAAAATCAAAAAAAATTACAAACTGTGTGTACTAAATCAATTTTTTAGAAAGTGGGTGTACAAAATCGAAATTTCTTATAAACTGAGTCTACAAAAGTGAAATTTCTTCGTTTTTAAACCGGAGAACCAAATTCATTGCAGATTCGAGTAAAAAGACAATAAGCTAAGCTTAAAAGTTGTAACGAAGCAAATACTTACCTGATTAAATGGGTTTCTTATGTAAATAAGCTTACATGACTGTTGATTTAATTTTAGTGTATTTCTATTTTCTTTAGGAGAAAAAGGTTTATGAACAAAATTCAGCTTATATAAGATTGTAAGGAAAGAAGGTTTTAGTGCTTCATTGTAGTAACACTTCAACGTTTGTTTGCGTATAAAAGGGGTATTATACTATATGTAATTGGAATTAATTCTAAATGAGTTATAATCAGGGGCGGATCCTTCAAGAAGCAAGGGGGGTCAGTTGCCCCCCTTGATTCGGGACACGAAAGAAAAAAAAAACGGATTTTTTTTTTGTATTTATCGTAGAGGTCAATTCATTAATTTAAACATTTGCCATAAAATGACTATATCAATGGGCTAGTGCAGTGGCAGAGCCTTTTGCATTGAGCCGACAGGTCTTGGGTTCAAGTCACCCAAGTCCCAAAATTGTTGCCTTAATTTAAACATTTTCCGTAAACTGACTACATCAATAGACTCCATAGCTAGTTTTTGCCTTCATTTACTTAAAATTTTATATAAACTAAATTGAGAGATTTTCCATCGCAAAAATTCAAAAAAAAAAAACTACCAGTTATTCTTTTTAACTATAAAGTTTTGTTTTGATATCTCAAACGAAGTTACATATTCGAACTCTGATTTTGATAGGTGAAAAAAGAAAGTACAATTATTAAGATTTTCTTACACTCAATATATAACATTCTATGTGAATTAATTTTGCCCTCCCTTGAAAAAGCTCCAGAATCTGCCCCTGGGTATAATGCTAATCGTACAACACATTAGGCTACTTAAGAGGTATATTTAATAACACCTTTATAATGTTAGTAGTTATTCCTCCTATAATAGCTAGTTATAAATATTGCCCTTTATGCTATACTGCAAACAAACACAACAAAAGTAGGGCTTTTATGATTATCAAATTAAGTTAGTACCTTTGATATAAGTTAAGTAATGAAAGTTGAGCAATTCCAGTTATTACACATTGTAGGTGTCATTGGGATGTGGTTTCAAACAACTACAGGTTTAAGTAGATAAGCTGATCTTTTTGAAATTGAGGAAAAAGTTGGCTTCATCAGAAACTAATTCACTAGATTTTAAAAAACGGAAAAAGTCTAGCTGGTTAATTAAATGCTTTGCAGATTAAAAGAGGAAACAGGCAAATGAAAAGATGGAACTGAACAAACTCTAATATATCTTTATTGGCGTTCTATTGTTAGTTACCTTACATACCTGTTCATTAGTATATATCTAATCCATGCTTGATATAATCTTTTTGGACAGCTTAAAATATGTACAATGGGATTGGACTAACGACACCTCGAGGGTCTGGCACGAATGGTCACATTCAGAGCAACAAGTTCTTTGTCAGGCCAAAGAACAACACGGGAAAGGACGCCGGAAGCCATGAAACCGGCGCAGGGCTCCCCAGAAAGCCCAACAGGGACATCCTGGAGCACGACCGAAAAAGGCAAATAGAGCTCAAACTGGTCGTGCTCGAAGACAAGCTGTCTGATCAGGGATACACGGATTCCGAGATTGCTGAAAAGATTGCCGAAGCTAGAAAGAACCTGGAAGTAACGGCGGCGTTAGAGGCCTCTCGGGAGGCGGGTGAATTCACGCCCCTGTCGGTTTCTGATATAAAGTAAGGGTCGTAGAACCCCTTTCAAATTTTAATCTACTGTATCTTTGTTTGTTTTAGTTATTAAATGTCTCCATAGGTTAGTTTGCCATTAATACTTGTTTGTACTTCAGTTTTTAACTAAATAAAGTTTGTTTGGAAAAAATGATACTGTTTGTACATTAGCTTGTAATGTGATCTTGCTTGTTTAGATATCATCCTTCGAGAAAAGGTAATCTTACACCTTTAATTTAGATGCCAATTAGTTTAACCACTTCAAGTTCGGAAACCTTGAAGTTAAAGGCTGCTTTAGAGGCCCCTTGGGAGGTTGGTGCATATGCTCCCTTGTTGGTATCTGATATCAAGTATGAATTTTCTTCTTTATAAGTTCTGCTATCTATTCGTTTGTTCTTGTGGTTATGATTTGTTTTCATGGGGTGGTTTGACAAACACTAAAACTTTTGTTATTTGTACAAAAGCTTTTAATAATATTGAGGATTTGTTTGGTTCCAGACTTTGAGCAAATAAGTTTGATTTTTTTTTAATTTGAGAAAAAAACTGGGGCCTGAGGGAAAGTATTTCAAGAAAAAACCGACTAGCCTTAGTTTTAGTTTTTTCATCCTGTTACAGTTTGAAGGAAAAAAGAAACAGAACCGAGGTTCCAAGCTGCAACAAAACAAGACCTAGATTGTTTGAATACCATGTTATGGACCTTTCTCAGTCACCAGTTTGCACTTCTAGCAATAATTTTTTTATTATTTCAACTGTCAAACAAATCTTTCAAAGTTACGCATATGTTTTTAGCCTTCTACTTGATGTGTTGAAACATATTGTTCATCTCCACAAGAAGAAGGGTTTAATTCTGTTTATAAATGCCGGTTAAACAGTCTTTACGTTCATTTTTTTTATTTTAATTTGAATCTGGTTTGGATTGGTATGCATTCTTAGCGTGTTTACCTGTGAGAACCTTTTGAATCCATTTTGTTTGGATTGGTGAACTTGCTTATCCATTTCTGACTATATGGTGGTATCCTTAGAAATGAGATGGGGTAAGTTTATTTTTGCTTTCTCTGGTTAGATTTAAATACTAACACATTTGCTGAGATATATGCTTTATATATTGGTCTTAGTACTCGTGTTTAACTAAATTTACATAATATTGCAATTGAAACCGAGTATTTACTAATTAGCAATTGGTGGCATAATCTCTCTACCCTTTGAAATACACTTTAACATTTATAAAGATATTTGTAGCCTTATGAGTCATGTCTGTATAGATTTAACTCAAATTTACATAGAAAAAGAGTTGGGTTGCAGACACTCGAGCTAAACATGGATCAGGTAATATCTATAATGTTTATTTTTATGAATATGACCTACCTCCTAGAGTTTATGCAGATCATATTTTAGACTTACAAAATATGCCCAGTTTTAGATTTATAAAATAATATTTTATTTCACTTTTTTTTGGCAAATGACGAGTTTATCCGATGCCATTATATTGTGCACTAATTTTTTTATTAAGTGACATTTCAGATTTGTATTTTTTAGAACTTTTTAGAACTTTTTCTAACCTTATCAAAGACTTTTTGCGAAAAAAAAATTAACTTTACAATTTTTAACACACTTTATAACTGTTATGACCAAGTTTTATAATTTTTTACCTATTTTTTTTTTGTATTTTTCTTATTTTTTTTGACTTTCTTAAAAAAAACTTAAAAGAAGTCAAAAAATAAATAAATTGGAACTTCGTTTATAACCTTTACAAACCCAATTTTATTATCAGATTTTTCGTTTTTTTTTTATTGAAATATGTCAAATTCTTACATAATAAGTGTGAAATGCACTAGATTTAGAAATTGTGAACTGGCAAAAGATGCACCCTATAAATAATTAAGGTCCATCGGAGTATAAATAAATGTTTGACAAAAATACTTATAAATAAATAATAAGGCACTCATATTTAATCATAGAGTTCATCGTGTATTGCGTGGAATACACAAACACATGAATCACGTCCAGAAGGTCGTATCATGACTAACAGATTTTAATAATCATAAAGAATTCATAAATATTTGGAGTTGGTGTTGCTTACGACGAATGTATAATTGAAAATAAATTTAACATGAAATGACAGAGAAATGGAGAATCAGTGACGTATAATTGTATATCAAATGTTGTAGTCCGGTTGCCATTTAATTGTTTATTATGAAACTACGTGTAATTTTGACCGGTCAAGACTTTGTATCAAAATTGTCGGAATAAAAATTTTCAAAAGTTGATCATATAGTTCAAATGTTAAATTTTATGATTAAATTTATAAAAAAAATATTTCAACAATTTTGATACAAGTTATAAGCCGGTCAAAATTATACGTAATTTCGTAATGGACAATTAAATGGGAACGAATGGATCGTCAGAAATGGTATTATGGCTCATTAAGCATTTTAGCAATGCAAATCTTCTCTTAAGAGTAGGTGAAATTAGTCTGATAAGAAAAGGAGAAAATTGATGCATCTTGTCTATTGTGTGTAAAGTTAATACGCACGGTCTTAAAAACCATCAAATAACCAATTGAGTTTTGTTTTCCTTTCCAATTTTTGCATTTTTTCCTAGTCATAGCCGGAGTCTGACAACAGCATCGGAGTCCAAACATTCAACGTTGAAAACCGGTCAATGGTCTCCATCAAACTTGTTCGATCAAATATGCCATGACAAAAGTGTTTGGTTAATGATGAGTTTGTAGTACCACTTTCCAAGTTTTTTGAAATGCAATTGCTCTTTAAGTAGAATGTTACCCATATCACTAGTACTTTAGCAATTTTAGAATACAAAATATGAACTAACGCTATAAGAAAATGTTAAGATAACAATAGTTTATTTTTTGAAAACTGTTACCCATGATAAGTGTCGTTAAATTTAGCAACAAGAAAATGTTAAGATAACAATAGTTTATTTTTTGAAAACTGTTACCCATGATAAGTGTCGTTAAATTTAGCAACAGTTTAGCAACAAAAACTGTTGCTAAATTTAACGACAATCACTTTACGATCAGTTTAGTAACAGACGTTCTGATAATAGATAATAAACCGACTCTTTTTGTAGTGTAATACTATCTATTATTTAAGAATGACACTTTATCACTTAAATAACAATAACTATATAAATATATTTTTATAATAAGGATTTTTCGCCCTTATAGATTCGTTTAAAAATATCATAAACACCGAACCTCAATTCCATAAACGAGACAATTATTATTCACACTTGATAATGATTTTATTAAGTTAATAAATATTAATATCATTATGGACTCTTTATGTTCTATTCCATGGTACATGTAAATGATTGAGTCACAAAACTCAAATGAATAAATTACCCCAACATAGTTTTTAAATCATATGGTTTATAATTTTCCAACACACTTTTATCAGTGGCAATGGCAAGATAGGAAACTTATTTAGTAGGTCCCAGTACAAGTTCAACTATAAATAGAAAGGCATTCTCATTTAACAATACTGCAAACATTGTAAACCAAAATCGATGGAGGCCATTTTTTATTGGTTCCTTCTAAGCTTAGTTGCAACGATATTTACCATAGTCATTCTCAAGAAACTCATTGCCACCCCTAACAAACCGAAAACCCCACCCGGTCCAAAACCATGGCCGATTATTGGGAACTTAAACCTTATGGGAGCCATTCCCCACCTTTCGTTACATATCTTGTCCCAAAAATACGGGGGTTTAATGCAAATGAAATTCGGCTCAACACCTATAATTATAGTTTCAACACCGGAATTTGCTAAAGTTTTTCTAAAAACAGTAGACCACTTGTTTGTATCCCGCCCTCAAATAGCTGCTGGCAAGTACACGGGTTATAACTTTACAAACTTAACATGGGCACCTTATGGCACGTACTGGCATCAAGCTCGTAGAATCTACGCTAACGAGTTGCTCTCCACGAGGAAACTCGATAAGTATGAATATTTGCGCGTTGAACAAAAACATATTTTCCTTTCTCAGCTTTATACCCTTGTAGGGAAGCCGATCGTGTTGAGAGAACACTTACTTCGCTACACATTGAGAAGTATAAGTAGACAGGCCTTGGGGAAAAACTACTTCACAGAGGACAAGTCCGATGATTCATCTGTTACAAATCTCGACAAGCTTATAGAGGTACTAGAAGAATGGTTTTACCTTAACGGTGTGTTCAATATTGGGGATTGGATCCCATGGCTGAATTTCTTGGACTTGCAAGGGTATCTGAAGAGAATGAAGGCTTTTCCGAAAAAAATTGACAAGTTTAATACCTTTGTGGTTAATGATCATAAAGCTAGGAGGGAACTAGCGGGGAGTGATTTTGTGCCAAAAGATATTGTTGATGTATTATTGCAGCATACCGATGAATCTAACCTTGAAGCTAAGCTTACTAACGATAATGTCAAAGGTCTAATGCAGGTACTTTTCTATCCAGGCCTTGTTAATTTTCGACGTGTTAATTAAATATTTCATGTTGCTTTAACATGAACTAGCTATGGCTTAATCTGAAGTTGCTATAAAATTTTCACTTTCTTGAAAACAATAGTCTAAATAAGCTTGTAATAAAATGGAATAAACTCCTATACAATACAAATATTGTTTGTTTTCAGGGTTGGCTGACTTGACTACATATTTTACTAAAGTTAATTTTAATTGGAAAACTTCTAAAATTTGTGTTATTTTTTTATTTTTTTTCATTTTAAGCGTTTTGGAATTTTATCATTTTCCGACGCACACACTGTTCCATTAAATAGAAAGTTTGCATACATCTCAGGATGTCATAGCTGGGGGAACCGACACTACCGCAACTACAGTGGAATGGGCAATGTCTGAACTATTAAAGCACCCGCATCTCTTAGAAAAAGCGACTGAAGAGCTTGACAGAGTTATCGGAAAAGAGAGATGGGTTGAAGAGAAAGATAGCACACTTCTTCCTTTTATAGAAGCAATCGTGAAGGAGACCGTGAGGCTCCATCCAGCTGCTACTTTCCTTGCTCCACATATGGCCATCGAAGATTGCGACGTGTTAGACTATCACATTACTAAAGGGACAATCGTGTTTGTCAATGTTTACAGCCTCGGCAGAGATCCAAGGTATGTGTTTAAATTTGTATCATTGTATGCATGTGTTATATATACATTGGAAAATACTTCTTGCATGACCGGCTATTTACACACATAATAAGTTGCATGATATTGGTCCATAAAAGAACCACTGAATGGTTCTTCTTCTTCTTCTTTTTTTTTTAAATCTGAATGGTTCTTTATTACTCATGTTTGTAGGTTATAAAATTAGGTAGTATCAATCGTGAATGAATTGGTATTGATGTCTTAACTTTATTCTCCAAACCACACTCATCATGTTATATTGTTCAAGCGGATAACTGCAAATTTTTGTATCTGTACTTTGTTTTTACTAATAAATGTTATTAAGTTTTTAATTTTTTTTTGTAAAGTAAATGATTTCGTCATTTTGTTAATAGTTACTTTTTAAAAAAAAAATTGATTTTCATGTTTTTATAACCTTTTGGCAATTAATTTGTTTATTTGATATTATTTGACATTTTAAAGAGATATAATTAAAAAATATATACAAATCTTTACTTTTTTTCAAAAAAAAAAATTGATTTCAAGTTATAAATATGTATAATTAGAGATTATATAAAAAAAAATACAATCATTTACTATGAAAACAAGATATTGTTACCCTAACTATACAAAAATGTATGAATCTTATGCTAAACTGACCATGCATGTGGTGAACTCCGTATCATTACTTTATCTGGAATATAACTTTATTAACTTTATATAAGGATTGTTGTAATATATTATTGAATTTTTGGGGTTATATTTTATGGGTCTAAGTGTGCTTTTAACCCTACCGCTCTATCTATATAAAGAGGAAAGAGGGTTATAGGTCTTATATTTTATATTCATTTATAATAAAGACGATACTGTTCTCTCATCTCTCTACTTCTGTCTCTCTAAATACGTAGGTAATAGTTGTATTACAACAAGCATATCATAGTAACTAAAAAGCATTCATTAAGTGAGCTGAACAAAATTAATAATAAGTTTTCTTCTAATATACCACAAAGAAATACGGCCTTAGATACTATCAGAGGCAGTGGACACTATTCTCGATCTTCTGCCTTTTGACCAGGCGAGCGAAGAACTCGCAGGCCAAGCCTGTTTCCATTCCACATATCTGCAATAACTTCCATTGCATAACATTTCTAGACAAATTGAACTAATTAGTTCTAAACACACTTATACTTTTAATATCTTCATAACTTGCATAATAGTAAAATCCTGAACTAGAACATAAACTCACTAAGCCATGCCCATCAGAAACTAGAAAGTTAATTTACTGCATCATTTAGTGTTGGCATGCAAAATTTGAATATGTATTATAATTAATGATAGTTTGATGTTTTACTATTAACCCAAACGAAATCAATAAATCCACACTATGCTAGTCATGCTCTATAAGTTATTTTACAATTTCTATGTACAGTTCGTGGGATAGCCCTGAAGAATTTCGCCCAGAGAGGTTTCTAGGTAAAAGTATTGACGAGAGGGGACAACACTATGAGCTATTACCATTTGGTTCGGGGCGAAGAATGTGCCCTGGTTTTAGGCTCGGAATGAAGATGATTAGATCAACCTTAGCCAACATAATACATGGATTTAATTGGACATTATCGGATAATATGAATCCCAGTGACGTGGATATGGAAGAAGATTACGGTTTGACAACTCATCGAAAGACACCCATAGTTGCGGTCATGAAGCATCGACTTGCACCTCACATGTATCAAGTGGGGACGGAAAACAAAACCTCCCACTGATCGGTCATAAATTGGGAGTTTATTGGTTATTGAAGAAAGGTTGAATGAAGTTGTAGCTTTGTGTTTTAAGCGCTATTTGGATGATGAACTTTTTTCCCTTTGATGTTTTCAATTTCAGTTCAGTGATGATTGTGACTATTTAATTATGTTTTGCTACATTTTGTGTTTACATAATTGAATAATTTCAAACTACCGTTCAGTTTGGGAAAATTAGTGTTTAATACTTACTTTCGGACTTGATTATCAAAACCCAAATTTGTGGTTTTTGTTTGAGATTACGTATCAAGATAACATCAATAGCATCTAATTTTAAAACAAAATATAAAAGTAAGCAGCATCATTGAGTATTTATACATAATTGTAAAAAAGATTTTAGAACTGGAATTTTCTAATTAAGTTTTCAAAAGATGTACTAAATAATATTTTTCATTCACTTTTAATATACTACAGTTTTTAATGGGTGTCTGCAGTTAAAATTATTGTCGATAATAATCGGTTGTAACAATGCGTCTATATATTCCAGGATTTGAATAACTATCTCTTTCTACACTTAAAGTATCAAATTCTGTACCATATATTGACGACGAAATTTAACTTGTACTAAAACGTTCTCTGCTAACAAATGAACTTTATACTAAGGCCATCCACATTGTATTGGTTACATCTAACTATAGCAATATTATCAAAAAATCACAAGTTAAGTGATAACTTTACTCACTAAATGAAGCAAGTGGTTTTGTTACAGATTGGAAAGTTCAATTATAGCCATCAATGTTTTATTATACAATAAAATTAATTGTTTGTAATTGAAAAAGTATTAAAATAACTACACACTGTTATGTACTCATTCCTCAAATGTCATGTCACCCACCAAGTGGCATGGTAGGCTTGTGATTCATGCAGACACTCAAAGATCAATAGAGGTATCTCACAGTATAAAACATTGTCAGAATAAGTGTGTTTTATTCTGTACCGTCTAATCCTTAAATCAGACGGTTCAGAGTATTACACAGTCACTCTGATTGTCTTTTACACAGTCAGAGACGCTGCTTCCCCCAAAAATTGATCCATATGATAAACGCATGAATGGACTGCGGTATAGGTGTGGCCCACTATTTTTTTTACTCAATAAAAGCATATCATAAACAAGAAAAAATATTAATGATTTTGCCCACACATTTTTTCTATCTAAAAAATCAACCCGTTGATATGTCAGATTGCATGGCATATTCACCTCATTACGGTTTTTGATTATTATTAATAATAGGTTTAACAAAAAAATAATAATTAATATTTAAATTTAGGATAGACTCAACTAGGGTTGTATTATATTTTTATTTGAGTTTTTTAGTCGGTTGAATTTTTAGATTTAATATTTTTTTAATTAATATTTAAATTTAGGGTAGTACCAACTAGAGTTCTATTATATTTTTATTTGATTTTCTAGTAGATTGAGTTTTTATTATGTTAAATATTTAAATATATATTTTGGTAAATCAAAATATAAATATTAATTAATTTTTTTTTGTTAAATTTACTATTAATAACAATCAAAATCCGTAATGAGCTGAATATACCATTTAATGTGACATATCAGCAGGTTAATTTTTTGGATATAAAAAATGTATAACCAGAATTATTATTTTTTCTTATTTTTTAGATATAAAAAATGTGTAACCAAAATTATCAGCAGGTTAATGTGACATACCGCAGTCCACTCATGCGTTTAGCATCTGGATCAATCTTTGGGTGTCTGCACGAAGAAAATGGCGGCATGATAACTGTGACCAACTGGCCATGGATTTATCTACTGACACTAAATAGTGTATTTTTTTTTTTGAAAGGACTAAATAGTGCATTTAAAATGCAACTTAGTCTGTCCAATGTGCACACAAAAGTCACGATTCTAACCTATTATGACACTAATTGGTGGACTATTGAGTCCGTTGTTGATGCTCTAACTTTCGGCTGATTGTTGTTAACTTGATTCAGTATGTTTTTTACCATGTAATGTCAATCAACTATACGTCATCATGGACATTTATTTTACCACCGTAAATTAAAAGATCAAATATATTAACTAAAGACGACCAAATATATTATAAATATGTTGTCAAATAAATAAATATGTCAATAAAACAAATATACATCATCATAAATATGTCAATAAAACAAATACACGTCACCATGTCACCATGTATTTTACCGGATTAAAATGATGGAAATCTAAATCTATCATTATCCATGATTTGACTTTTTTTGTAATGAGTGCCCGGTGCATTAACCCAACATATTATAGGTTATTTAATTATTTGTTTGGTTTATATATTGAGTTTGAATATGGTACTTGGGAAAAAGGGGCATGGGTGCGTCCAAGCCTACATATAATAAAAAAGGGGATAGGGATCTTTAAAATGGCCGGGTTCAACATGGAGTAGTTAGCAATTGACGTGAAAATATATGCACAATTCACGTTTTCGGAAAGCTTTTATTGTTTTCACTTTCGGTCAGTGGCCGAGCCAAGTAAAGACAAGTGGCGGCACGTGCCCCTCGATTTAGTTTTAGAAGTATCGTGTATTTTTCATATAAATATATGCATTTCATATGGTTGTGACTGCAGATTGTCTCCGGAAAGACTCAAATTTGAGTCCTTTCACCAGCTTTTTATTCATAACATTTTTTTATTCATAACATTTTTACGCCTTTGACGTCATTATACAAAAATTACAAACAGCTCTCTATGACAAACTAAAACTATCTATTTTTTCCCTCGTTTAAATCATGAAATTAAACCCAAATAAATATTTATTTTTTCTATCATACAATATATAACACATTGATAAATCATCGACATAATTATATATATATATATATATATGCTATATTTTATCGATAAATATCCTCTAAATATTCTTAATTTGTTTTATCTTCTCTTACAATCAAAGTTACTAGTTATATTTTGATAAAATATGATATTATTTTATTTCTTCAATTTATACATTTAACAACCCATCAACTATTATTTCATTGTGTTATTTCAGTATTTATGAATGTTCTTTTGCTGACCGAAATACTTGTTATTAGGCATATTTTTGGCTCCGTAGATTACATTTTTAGAGAAAAAATAATTATAAACAAATAATTTTCCGTATAGGATACAAAAAGGTGTCAGTAATATAAATTGAAAAACTCGCAGATTGAGTCCTTACACTCAGTTTTATATCAAATAAAAGATTGTCCGGTTATGTGCTAATTGTGTCCCCGCTAAACGAAAATACTGGCTCCGCCCTGCTTTCAGTGCCACGACTCCCCATAATTACAATACTTTATGAGAAACAAATAATTCAAATAAATAAATAAAATGAAAAGCAAATTTCTCAAAAGAAAGTGACATTTATATATTGGTCTCACCAAAATGGTGTGTGTTTCTACGGAAATGAATGCGACATTGTCGTGTACACAGTCTGGCAATTTTTTTAGATTTCATTTAGTTTGATTTGGGTGATTATCATTATTATTATACAAGTCATGTTGGTAGCTGCTAAATCGTGAAACACGACGAGTGAGTACGGAGGGTGTGGATACTAACTTCTTTCGGATTTTTTTTTATCCTGACAACCAAATTTTAGTTTTGTTCAATAATTGGTATTAGATATCACTTATCAATGTAATGATCAACGAACATATATAAAAACTAAACAGAAAAAGTAAAAAAAAAAATGAGTTGTGCCCAATATCAATAAAGATTCTAACCATTGATTTTGATAGTTAAAACTCAAAATTTATATTAGTAGGTCATTTTTTCGGATTTAAATTCTCTAGATTTCATAATAAACTTACATAATCTAAAGTTCAATCTAACGAATCAAATAAAAAAATCAAATGGTCTAAATTTAGGCATGAGTTTTATAATTTTATTTTTATATAATTTAAATATATAAAATACAAATTATGATTTTGTATTTTACATATTAAAATTATATAATTTTGAATAAATATTTTAGAAATAAAATAAAACATTGATTTAATAAATAAAAAAATAGATTCTTTTTAATAAATATATATAAAAAATGTATAACATGACCGCAACATAAACTATTTAACATGGTCAAATATACTCTAATCACACACTCTAAATAAATTAAATGAAAAGTTAAAACCATATTTATCAAGGAAAGTGACATTTAACATTGGTCCCACCAAAATGGTGTGTGTTTCTACGGAAATGAATGCGACATTGTCGTGTACACAGTCTGGCAAAAATTTTAGATTTCATTTAGTTTGATTTGAATGATTATCATTATTATTATACAAGTCATGTGGTAGCTGCGAAATCGTGAAACACGACGAGTGAGTACTGTGGCTGTGGATACTAACTTTTTTCGGATTTTTTTATCCTAACAACCAAATTTTAGTTTTGTTCAATAATTGGTATTGGATATCACTTATTGGTGCAAGGATCAACGAACATATATAAAAACTAAACACAAAAAGTAAAATAAAAAAAGAGTTGTGCCCGCCCAATATTAATAAATATTCTAACCAGTGACTAGGGATGGCAATTGGGTCGGGTTTCTCGAAACCCGACCCGACCCGATCCGACCCGCACATCAATCCGCACATAACCCGACCCGACCCGTTTATACCCGACCCGACCCGTTTGACCCGAAATATTTTGATAAGCCAAATAAGTGCAAAACATTATTCAGCATCTAACAATAACCATTTAATTAAATTAGAAAAGTTTAAAAATCTTATTTTTTCCAAATTTTTCATATTTACCTAGTAAAAATTTATAATAATCTAAATTATTATTTACAACAATACCCACAAAAATAAAAGAAAAAAAACTAACAAAAATAAGAGAAAGTTAGTACACAAGAGAGATGACTAATTAATTTGGTGAATGAGTCTCTTTTAATATTTTATCGTTGATAATTAGCTTTCTATCATCTTTTAATCACTAGGCACATATGTTTTATACAGTGTATCTATGTATGTATCTATGTATATGTTAGAGAGAGGATGTGTCATGTGTGTGTGTTGGGTTGTGTTTTATTACGGTGTAATTCCCTCTAAGCAACTCATAATAACTTATATTACTCATAGATATCTTGATAAGTTCACATTCCTCATAGGTATCATTTTTTTAATTATTTAGTTTATTTACTAAATTGCCATACAAATCAAAATATAATATATATATTTTATCTTTCTACAAACCCAAAAAAATAGTTTTTTATTTTTTTTGTAATTTTTTTATTTTTTTTGTAATTTTTTGTGATTTTTTTCGTTTTTTATAATTTTATGTGATTTTTTTCATTTTTTATAATATTTTGTGATTTTTTTTTATTTTTTATTTTTTATTTTTTATTTTTATTTTTTTAAAATTTTATGATTTTTTTATTTTTTTGTAATTTTTTTATTTCTTTGTGATTTTTTTGATTTTTTTTTCATTTTTTATGATTTTTTGCATTTTATATAATTTTATGTGTTTTTTTTCCATTTTTTATAAAATATGTGTATGGCGTTTTGATAAATAAAATAAATAATTAAAAAGTGGTATCTATATGCAATATGAACTTATTTCTAACTTGCACAAAGTTGCACAAAAGTCCAAAATAAACCAATCCAACCCGACCCAAATAATCCTGCACTTTTACCCAACCCGTAGCGGGTCGGGTCGGGTCGGGTTTCGAGAAACCCGACCCAATTGCCATCCCTACCAGTGACGGATACACACTAAGGCATGGGTTCCGGTGCCCCCAAAAATTCTGCTATGCGAAATTACTATTATATCCTTAATGAGTTTTAGAAGCTACAAAAGTGTCATGTATAATTAACTAACCTATAATGCCCAATATGTACTAACTTTGAACTTATATTTCTCTTAACTACCTCCATAAGTTTATATTCCCCATATATACTACTTTTTAATTATTTACTTTATTTACCAAAACACTATACACATATTTCACAAAAAATCTCACAAAAACACATAAAATTATATAAAATCTCAAAAAAATTAAAAAAGTCACAAAAATTTTTAAAATTAAAAAAATGTATTTTTATAAAAAAAAATCACAAAAATTGTAAAAAATGAAAAAAAATCATGAAAAATTATAAAAAAATAAATAAAATTATAAAAAATTGAAAAAAATCACAAAATTATAAAAAATTGAAAAAAATCACAAAAAAAATTATAAAAAGTGAAAAAATCACTTTTATTGAATTTTATGCACTTTCAACTATACTAGATGCACTTTCGACTGAACTAGATGCACTTTCAGCTGATCCAGATGCACTTTTAGCTGAACCAGATGCACATTTAGCTGAACCAGATGCATCTTTTACCGAACTATATGCACTTTTATTTAACTAGATGCACTTTTGGCTGAACCATAGGTACTTTCAGCTGAAACAGATGCAATTTTAGCTGAAACATATCCACTTTCAGGTGAATCAGATGCACTTTTAGCTGAATCAGTTCATTTTTGACAGAACTATATGCACTTTTATTGAACTATATACACTTTCGACTTGAACTATATTCATTTTCAACTAGACTATATGCACTTTTGACTTAACTATATATATTTTTGACTAAATTAGATGCACTTTAAACTGAACCACATGTACTTTCAGCTGAACCAGATGCACTTTTAGCTGAACTATATGCATACTCACTTTTATTGAACTATATTGACTTTCGACTAAATTGTATGCACTTTTAACGGAACTAGATGTAATTTCAGCTGAATTGAATGCAATTTCGACTCAATTTTATGCTCTTTTGACTAACTATATGCACTTTTGATTGAATTATATGTACTTTTTACAGAATTATATGCATTTTTGACTGAACTAGATGCACTTTCAACTCATTTAGATTAAAAAAAGGTACATTTTCATGGAAACCCCACTTTTTATATTAAAAAAATTCACTTTTTGATGGAAAAAGTCTTTTTTTTATTATGAAAAATGGCTTTCTCGGTTAAAAAGTGTTATATTGACAAAAAAAAGTATACATTTTTTTTGTAATTTTTTAAAAAGTTTGTATTTTTTTCATTTTTCGTGATTTTTTATTATTTTTTTTATTTTTTTTTCATTTTTTTTATTTTTTGTGATTTTTTATAATTTTTTTCTGCTTTATATAATTTTGTTGTAATTTAAAACTAGTGTTTGAGGTTTGTAGAGAGATAAAATATGTCTATTATATTTTGCTTTGTATGACTCTATTTTAGTAAATAAACTAAATAATTAAAAAGTGTTATTTATGATAAATGTGAACTTATAAATACTTACAAACAATATAAGTTGCTAATATGTAGTTATAAGGAATTGCCCCATTGACTAATTTATTCAATTTTTAAATCCATTTGATGGATGTGCTTCTATCTCTAACATAGACCCTACATATCAAAAAAAATTCTTATTCTTCTCTATCACTTTTATTACGTAGACTTTCTGTACTGTTTTCTACCTCTATGAGGCTATCATTGCTATTTCTCTCGATTTGTAAGTAATTAAAATTAGAGACTTTCTATTGTATTCTTTTAAAATCGCATAATATGTGATTATTTTCCACTGAAAATGAGTTTTTAAGTTCCGTTGAGTATGGGATTTTAGAACTAAACTCCTAATAAATTAATTAGTTTTATTTCGTCGCAAGTTAGCTGGGTTATGTGTGGCTGTAGTAGAGTTGTGGACGTCAAATTTTTTTCTTTTTCTCCAACGATTTTTGAATGACAATAAGGGTTATGTTGATTATTTTTGATTTATCAACACACTTTCTTTGGTCTTATATAATTATATTGTTATAATTACAAGCGAATGATATTGCTCTATCTCAACTTTTGCACACAAAAAAATCATGGCCCCCAAATTAAATTTTTTGGATCCGCCCCTGATTCTAACCATTAATTTTCATAGTTAAAGACTCAAAAATTATACTAACAGGGCATTTTTTTCGCATTCAAATTGTGTAAAATTCATAGTACACAACATTCTCATTTGTCTTGACTAATTCATGCATATGTCCTAAATTGTAAATATGAGTCAATTAATGTTGCATATTACTAAAGTCTTTGTCCATATACTAATGTCTCAATGTTGTGTCCATAATTGTCAATAACTTTAGCCCATATCCTATATTATTTTAATAGTTTTCTACAACTATCAAAAGGTTTAGTATGTCCCATCCACTCATTTACAACATTTGTTTTATTAAAGTGCTATTATTTTAATTATATGGATATGAGATATTATGACTACAAAGGTATTTTAGTACAAAATTTTATTGGAGGCAGTTGAGAATACTCTTACATCCTTTAAATTTCAATCTAGGGGATCAAATAAAAATAATCTAATGGTCTATATATTTAGGCATGAGTTTTGTAAAAAAAAAATTATATAATTTTAATATATAAAATACAAATTATGATTTTTTAAATTAAATATTAACTTTACAACACAATAAAAACTCAAATAAAATTATAGAAAACTAGTTGAGAATATCCTAAACTTAAGTATTAATTAAAAATAATATAAAAACATCAATAATTTTAACATACCATATTTTATATATTAAAATTATATAAAAAGAAAATTACAAAACACACGTCTAAATTTAGACAATTGGATTGTTTTTATTTCATCCGTTAGATATAACTCTAAAGAATGTTAGTGCATTATGAACTATAAAAAATTTAAATACCCTTTTTCCATTGCCTATAGATGGGCATGTATGTTTTTAATACTTTCCCAGAGCACCTTGTAGGAGAATTAGAACGCATCTATATGCTATTTTAGATGTTGGTTTTAAAAAAAGTTACATAAGAGTTCATTTACTACATCACCTATTATACCTAATCATCATGTAAAATTTGCCTTTTCTTCTACAATAAAAATGGCGAGGTAGACATTTAGGCTATGTTCTACTAACTTGGTAAGTATACATTACAATGACTAGCTAATTTGAAACAAACTACTGGTACTTCTTGCTAAAGAGGTGTAATATGCTTTAAAGAAGAAAAACAAATTGGTAAATAAATCTACTGCAGAAGAAATCCAAACTTAAAAAAGAAACAAAATTATAATAAAATTTAAAAAAAGAGTAAAAAGGGTAATTATTTTTTATACTTCCTTCAAATCCTTGAAGATTACTAACTCCAAGTCTCCAACCACTCCATTTTATCTGATTTCGGTTCGCCGGTCTTTATCATCATAAATCATAATAAACCCCTCTAATCCTTTTTAAAAATAAATTCAAGTCTACAATTAATCAAGTCAAAACTATTGTGGATAATAATCGGTTGTACCAGCTCAAACAATGCGTCTATATATTCCAGGATTTGAATAAGAATAACTATCTTCTTCTACAGTACTTAAGTAATTCAGTATTTATTTCTGTATTGACGACGAAATTTAACTTAAACGTTCTCCACTAACAAATGAGATTTATACTAACTTAATTTCGACTGATTGTTGTTAACTTCGGTATGTTTTTACCGTGTAATGTCAGTCAACTGTCATCAGGGTTATTTCTTTTACCACCGTTACGAATGCAAGAAATTAACTTTGGTATCTGGTGCACGGTGCATTAACCCAACTATAAGCTTTTTAATTTTGAAATTCCTATCCGCTGTTCTATTTTCAGTTATACAGTTAGGTTGTAAGTACAGTTGTAACTGAGGTTGAAATCTAAGTATAATGATTAACATAACTGGAATTATTAAATGTAATTGAACTAAATCACACGCACATTTAACAACGGAGTTCACTCAACTAGGCTACGTCTCCGGAACACTTACCAAGATTAATGATATTATAATGGCTTACAATATATGATTCAAGTTTTAATGAAAAACTCACAGATCTAGATTTTTCTGCCTATCTCTATATTGCTCATAACTTATAATTATCACTCAAAAATTTAATGGTATCTCACCATTGTTTTTCATTTTTAAAGCTTATTGTGTATTCTCTCAATGTTGAGTTTTTTATAATTTAGAACATACACTTTTTATAAGTAAAAATATTAACTATTTAAAGAGTAAAAACAATCTTTTTTATTCTTGTTGATTGATTTGAACTCTTCTGATTGATCAATCTTCCCATATCTTGAGTGAGATAATGCTGCAATCGATTAACCTCAATCTTCATGTTAATATCTGTTAATAGAGTAGCTTGGCAATAGGAGTTACTATTTTCTTATACAAGTAACATATAAAACAATATCTTTTTTGAGATACAATCTTAATAAAACGTGAAACCATAACACTATATATTCAATCTAATTAGATAATAGCTGATTTGGAAACACATAGATTGAATGAACAGATAAAGACATTGTATAATAAAAGAGATCTATTTCCACAATTAAATGAACACTATCTTCTTGCATTCTTTATCAGTTTAATATTCTCAAATAAATATAGATAGAATCTTTTTTTAAACATATGAGAATATATCCTGCATACTTTCATTCACATAAAAGTTTTTAAAGAATAAGTAATGCAATTAGACAGAATTAAGCAGAATTCTGCGTATTGGCAGGTTAGAACTATAGTTGCAACTGAGGTTGCAAACTCACCTGTAAACATTATGCTGTCGTAATTCTTAACCATCAACTTGGATTATTTTATTCAAACCAATTGACAACAAAGAGTTACTAGGCCAGAAATATGGTCCTAACAAATTTTAACCTTATTTGGTTACATATTGAGTTTCAATATGGTAGGTGTCACGGAATTGTTTCTCACTCAACAAAACAGCCATGTGATGGCTCGTTTATGCACTTAGCCGCTGCCACAAACGATCAGCCAACCCAACACTCGCAACACTCGTGTTTGCCTTACAAACTCTCGTGTTTGGTCACTCAATCGCAGTCCGTTTTGAGGCAACGTAACTGCTACAATCTGGACAGATTTAAGACAAGTAATATATATGTAAACGCAAGCAAACGTAAATAAACACACACGCACAATTTACGGCCGCAACCAACCCAATATAATTTCGTTAATATTAGGAACCATATTACATATGTTTTACAATTGTTTCTCAATCTGAAACTCTCCCTAAAATATAATAAAATCTGTCCATGTAATTATAATTTCGTACATGATAGTTACAAGCATAAAACATGGGTCAAAAACTACCCTATCGGTTATAAATTAGTGGAAAAACTACAGCAGTAACTCTAGTAACCGTTCCCGCCCTTTTTCGAAGGTGTCCAGCCCTTCTAAGGCGATTTTACAGCAGCTACAACCTGCCAAATGTTCAGCCCATTTTGATTCTCGTAATCAACCCGCAATGTAACCAAAACAGCCCGCCATTTGAAACCCAAACAGTCCGTTGTCGTGACTCAAAACCAGCGGTCCTTTCGAACCATATCGAACGTGTTTCCTTGCTTCAAACCTGCCCAAAGCTTGAACCGTATCAAAGTTTAATTCTTTGACGCTCCTACACACCAAAGATTAGTCAACGGTTTCCACAAACATTCTTTCGAAGTGTCAACCCGCTAAACAAACGAATGATAGCACAAAGATGCTAACAGTAAGGTTCAACATGGACTAGTTGACAATTGACATCATGCATAATTGCATATGCACAATTCACGTTTTCGGGATTTTTTATTAGTTGTTTGAAAACAGTGCTACGATATCCCATAATTATAATATGCTTAATCGTGTTAGATATGTCAGGTTTTAGTTATTTTATTACTTTTTTCGGTTATTCATACATGTATTCGTAAAAAAAATCGGATTTTTTTTCTTAAATCAACGTTTTAATTTGTTTATAAAATTTTTATTCAAAACAATCTGTAATTTTTTTATTTATTTATATTTTTTTACTATTTATTAATATTACTAACTTATATATTGTCAAAACAAACAATAAATACTCTAAAATAATATAAAAAATTAAATTTTACATAATTTTTTGAACAAATACTTTAAAAAGAAAATAAAACATTGATTTAAAAAAGAAAAAAAATGATTTTTTTTTTACAAATAAATATGAAAAAAACGATAAAATAACTAAAACAAAACCTATTTAACATTATAAGTGTACTCCAATCACACACTCCAAATAAATTAAATGAAAAGTTAAAAGTAAAAAGTTAAAACCAAATTTATCAAAAGAAAGTGACATTTAATTATACATTGGTGTCTGTTTCTACGGAAAGGAATGCGTCATTGTCATGTACACAGTCTGGCAAAAATTTAGATGTCATTGGGTTTGATTTGAGTGATTATCATTATTATTGTACAAGTCACGTGGTAACTGCTAAATCGTGAAACACGACGAGTTAGGACGGAGGGTGTGGAAAATAACTGCTTCCGATTTTATTAATCCTAACAATCAAATTTTAATTTTGTTCAATAATTGGTATTAGATATCACTTATCTTTATAAGGATCAACGAACATATATAAAAACTAAACACAAAAACTAAAAAATAAATAAAGAGTTGTGCCTGATATCAATAAAGATTCTAACCATTGATTTTGATAGTAAAGACTAGCTCAAAACTTATACTAATAGCTTATTTTTCCGGTTTCAAATTTTCAATAGTTCATAATCCACTTACATCCTACAGAGTTCAATCTAACAGATTAAATAAAAACAATGCAATGGTATAGATTTAGGTATGAGTTTTGTAATTTTATTTTTATATAATTTTAACATATAAAATACAAATTATAATTTTGTAAATTAAATATTAACTTTAAAACAAAATAAAAATCCAAATAATATTATAGAACACTAGTTTAGACTATCCTAAACTTAAATATTAATTAAAAATAATAATAAAATATCAATGATTTTAATATACCATATTTTATATATTAAATTTATATAAAAGGAAAATTATAAAACACATGCCTAAATTTAGACCATTCGATTGTTTTTATTTTATCCGTTAGAATGAATTATAGAGAATGTGAGTTCATTATGAACTATAGAAAATTTGAATCATATGAAGATATGTTTTTAATTAGGTTTATTACACTGCAATTTTGGACAACAAGCTTCTACATCACCTATTATACCTAATCATCATGTAAATTTTGCCTTTTTTTCTACAGTAAAAATGGTGAGGTAGACATTTAGTGTTTACGCATGTCTACGTCCTTTCCTTTATTATATATCCAGCGTTGGTGCTAGGCTTACGAGCGCCTCAGTCGTAACTTTTCTTTTTTTTCGTTAATTTTTTTTTTTCGTCTTGCAAAAAAAAAACTCTAAATTTTTTTAAAATATAATTTGAAGCTTAATGCAAACAATTTTTTTGGGGTCAAAAATGACATCTTGCGTTTTTATGAAAGAAAAACTTTAATTATAAGTAATATTGGTAATTTTTTTTTACTAATAGCTGCATGACCCAATATTAATTGTAGTCATATAAATAAAACAAATATTTTGTCGCAAACAAGTGGTGTAGCTCATGTGGTAGAGCACACACTTTGCAAGTGAGCGGTTAGTTCCCACATCTCTTTTATAATTTAGAAAAAAATTTAGTTATCAATTTATACATAGTTCCTCGTTTGTAATTTAGAAAAAAATACCCTTTTTAGGCCGGAATCAACATGATACTTCATTTTATTTTTTATAATATCAATTTCGTTATAAATAATATATTCAAATAGTTGGCTTTATTTTAATTTATACTTTGTTGTTGGTCAATGACCTACTATTTTTTTAATTGACATATAATTTTATGTTTTATTTGTAATTCTTTATCATGTTTTGTTATATTCCTTTGAATAGTATCGTACATTGTAGATGGGTTGTATTTTTAGATGGTCTGCTGTAGTGAAAAAAATATAAACTGAATATTTATTTTATATGATGTGCTGTGAAAGTATTTATTATAAAAAATATGTCAAAAGAAATATATAGATTATGTTTGGTAATGTAAAAGAGATGGTTTTACAGGTTTAGCTGCAAATACTCCTTATACAAATCTTTTAAACTGGGTAGCATGTCAATTTTATGAACAGTGTATATATCTAGATATATCAATGTATTTGGCAAATAGATATCCACTCTATCTATCTTAGAAAATTTACCATTCTCACAAGTAGGAAAAAGTAGTGATCCATAGCAAATTAGCAACTAAAGGACTCAATATATTGTACAAAAAAAAATATTCATGACTAGCATCTTCTCTCACCTTTTCTTAATTATGAAGACATCCTGGCATCATTTGAAATCGATAAATGTAATTTGTTTAAAATGTTTTCCCAGTTCACACCCTTCCACCAAGATTTTGTCTGTAAAGTTTATGAGAAATTGGTCAACATTTGAAATGAAACAAGATAAAAAAATATTCATGACTAGCATCCCCATGGGTTTGTATTTACATAATGCATTTGAAAAAGAAAAGTTAATCACTGTAACAAGTGCTAATATTTTTCTAAAAGCAAACCAATTACTAGGCTCGCTAGGTCTAATGTAAATGATTGAACTGATAAAACTCAATAAAATCTGAATGATTGATAATATTAATCTGGGGATTCAAATGTTAATGTGTGATTGTGTGAACCACGTGTGATCGAGGTGAGCATATAGTCAATAAACCGCTGGACTAAACATTCATAAACTTGTTTTCGAAAAGAAAAAAAAACATCCATAAATTAAAACTTCAGGGTTTAAATAGATACTATTACACTAATTAATTGATTAAGTGAAACGGTTTTCAGAATCCATTATCCAGGTAAATTCTGCCAACGAAATCTAGCATTTTCAAGTGTTACCCCCATTTATCTGCAGTTAAAAAAATGACACCCTGATGTGGCATTATTGGTCCAAAATAGGTTTAAATTTGCAAATTCAATCAGTGTCAACTGTCAAGGACCAAAGTGTCGACTGTCGTGCAAACCTTGGACGCACATATCAGTCCTATTTTCAAAAGGGAAATGTAATTTATAAATCATCAAAGTTTTCTTTTAGGTATTTAGTAAGGGACAGATGCACAATGGTACACAACTAATATAAACCATAACAGGAAAATGTTTCAAAAAAAATTAAAAAAACTATAAATGGAACTTCTAGTTCTCCATGGAGAGTAGTCATACCAAATTACCAATCATCATTATTTATAATATCACTTACTCTTGTTTCTTTATTTAAAAGAGAAAAAAGGTAAGCCTTACAGTATAATAAATCTGGCATCAGGGAACAATTTGCCTATAAATTCATGTACGTGAGTGCAAACATATACTACACAAAACCAAATAAAACTTGATCATAGCTTAATAATATTCTACAACCATGGGAGCCAAATCTTCAAACAAGCCCCACATCGCCATGCTCCCGAGCCCCGGACTCGGCCACATCACCCCTCTCTTCGAGCTCGCAAAGCGCTTAGTCACACACCATGGCCTTCACATCAGCTTTCTAGTAGTCCCCTCGCAGTCCTCAACAGCCCAAAACGAACTTCTCTACTCCCCCACCGTCCCTTCTGGCCTCCAGGTCATCGAACTTCCTGAGGCTGACATGAGCAACGTCATCAAGGAAGGCACCGGGCACCTGAGCATGGTCTGTCTGATGGTACGTGAACATACTCGTACACTCCCGGAGGTCCTCAACAGCCTCATCAACCGACCCAAAGCGATGATAGTTGATCTTTTCACGACCGACGCGTTTGAAGCATGTGAAAGCCTCTCTATCCCGGTTTACGGATTTTGCACGGCCTCTGCCAATTTTCTTGCTTTTGGTCTCTACCTCCCGGTTCTGGACCAGGAGGTAGAAGGTGAGTTCATCGACCTGCCTCACCCAATCGAGGTCCCTGGTTGCACTGCTGTACAAACAGCTGATCTGGTGGACCAAGCCAGGAACCGGAAGATCGACGAGTACGAATGGTTTTTCTTCAACATGAAACGATTCGTAAAAGCTCGTGGAATCCTCGTGAACTCGTGGGAAGATTTTGAACCGGTTCCTTTAAAAGCCATCCGAGAAAACCCTTTCTACCGCGAGATAGGAACCGGACCAGTTTACCCTGTGGGGCCACTCATCAAGCAAGCCGAGCCGGTTACGGAATTCGAAGCTTCGATCATCTCATGGCTCGACAAACAGCCCGCACACTCAGTCCTCTTCGTCACCTTCGGGAGCGGCGGGACTCTTTCGAGCCACCAGCTGATAGAGCTGACTCAGGGTCTCGAACTGAGTAAACAACGTTTCATCCTGGTGGCTCGAAAGCCCACAGGGGACCACATAACCGCGTTTTTCAATGCAGGTAACGTCGACCAAAATGACCCAGAGGCCTACCTTCCCCCCGGTTTCGTCAAGCGAACACAAGGAGTGGGACTCATAGTGAAGGAGTGGGCCCCACAGGTATATATTCTCGGACACAAGGCTACGGGAGGGTTTCTGTCGCATTGTGGGTGGAATTCAACACTAGAAAGTCTTAAGAATGGCATCCCGATGATAGCATGGCCCCTCTATGCGGAGCAACGGATGAACGCAGCCTCACTGACGAAGGAGATAGGGGTGGCGGTTAGGCCGAAGGTGGACCCGGGGACGGGGATGGTCTTGAAGGAGGAGGTTGAGAGGGTTGTGAGATTGATGTTGGAAGGAGAGGAAGGTAAGATCATGAGAAACAAGGCCAAGGAGCTTCAAGAAAGTGCAAAAAAGGGCTTGGGAGATGGTGGGTCATCTACTGGGTCACTTTCTAGTTTGGTGAATGAGATATTGGGATGAGTTATGAGTTATGGGTAATCAAAATGTTAAATAAATGGTGTACTATTGACATATCCGAGTGCACTACGTACGGTGTTTGATTTGCTTGTGGTTAAATTGTTGCTGGTTTTACTAGAGTTTTCGTGTGGTTAATTGTTTGCAACACTTTTGATTAAGTGGATGATTGTTTGTTTTGAAATTATGTAACATCAGATTAAATGGCATATTATCTTTGCTTGAAATGCGATATACAAAGTTGTCAGTTGCTCAAGTAAAAATCACATTTTATTCAATAGTAATTATTACACTTTAAAGGGTCTAAAGCTGGAAGTTGGTCATCCAAAATACCATATTCTAGTAAGAGTCTGAATTTTCGCCAAACAAGTTTGGAGATGACTCTCTTTACACTAAACATGTTCGTTTGTTATTGGTTTGATTATAAGACATTAATATATATAATGTTATTAGCATAACATTAAGAGTTGGGTTAATATATATAATGTTATTAACTTCTAGTTTCTATGATTTGCTTCATAAATCTCGCATAATACTATACTTTAAATATTCCAGTATATTTTTTCCTCAAGAGGGCGGTGCTTAAATGGTTCATATTTAATCTGCCTGCATGTATTATCTCCAATCAATTCATGAATTTTCTTTCACTTTGAGCTTGGATTGTAACACTCCAGACCCGATAGGAGTCACACGGCTGAATAACACGTATGACAGCACATGCTAAACAAAGACTAAATAGAATAACTATAAAAATCTCACTAAATTACCCATTAAATCGACCGAATTTTCTATCAAAAGTTTCATTAAATATAATCTCGAAAATTACGTTCATTACAAGAAACTTAATCTCTTAGAAGTTAAAATAAAAATGTAATCGCAGCGAAATTAACACATAATCTTAAAGGTCTGCATGTATTCCCTAAACTGACTCGATATCAACTCTAATTAACTGTTTGTAACCTGAAAACATTTTAAAAAGGGAGGAGTATTTAAATAAAAATCTCAATGCAATTATCAATAGCTTAAATAAACTTGAAATAAGACGATACATAACTCTTTTCTTTTTCCTTCATCAAAATAATCTCCTTTTAAACAGTCGCAAAAATAATAATAAAATCTCTTTCTTTCTTTTATGATAGAAGCAAATATGATAATATTTATATCTTAGGGTAACAAGCCCGATTGATTTCATCAATCTCTTTACCGTCGATCTTTTTCTCAGATGTATAAACCATATGTGTATTGCGTAATTAAGGTCGTCACAGTATGACAGTTGAGTCTCTTATTTAAAATGTTCCGGTTGACAAAGATATGTACAATCGTTAAGTCAACCGTTGAGAACTAAACTCATCCGTTTAGTTGCCAACGTCACCCCACTTCTCATTATTAGGGGATTCTCCGTTGGACTTTTACTCATGGTCCCAATACAATCATAAACAAATCATAAATATATAAAAAAAAACGCCTTTAAACATTACAGGCCATTTTATGAAATAACTCTTAACATTCTTTTCCTTATTTCTTTCTTTCTCTTTCTTTCAACTTTATTTCAATCTTTGTTTATAACATTTGATAGAAATTCAAAGTATACCATATAAATAGTTCAAAAATAATAATTGAGTAATGCCTTAATAACTGTTAAACAATGCACGGGATACTTTATAATAGCAAGACAAAACCCACTCACCTGATCCGGGTTGAGAAACTCGAAACACATCCGTATCAAAACGGCTAAAAGACTTGGAAATACCATCATTCACTCTATATCAATATAGCTGCACATAAGTGACATGTACAGAATATAAACAAGTCTAATACTTTATGATTTTAAAACCTCTTTGTTGATGAACAAATTTGCTACTGGACAACTAATTCATAGCTAAAACTAAACTATTTTCAATAGTTTTCTGAAATTTTTTTAAAACTGCCAAACTCCAAATTTGACTAGTGTTTATAAACATAATATATTTTTTTATCAGATTTCCAACACTACGACTTTACTGATTTTGGCCACTTATAGGAACCAAGCAATTGATCTCAATAAATCCCAAATTAATACACAATTTATTTATTAATAAAAACCTAAGCCTATGTAGGAAACCCTATCTCTTATGTTTCCTACAAACATCTAAAAGGAAGTGAGGCAGTAAATTTAGCTTGATGAAAGGAATTAAATCAAAGGCTGTCTGTTCTGCTATCTCCCTCTCTTTCTCTCCTTACTACATAAATATATATGTATTACTCTGTTATATACAGAACCCTGATTGTGAGGACCTTTAATCTGACTAAAACCCAATCTCTTTCTTATATGCATAAGAAACGAAAACCGTGAACATTTAATCTCCAATGAATAAATCATACGTTTCTTTTTCTCTGAATTAATCCTACATGTAATAACTTATATCCTTTTAGCGTATTACTACTCCAAGTCCATAATTCTTGTTGATAACCAAACATCCTCCATCTAGTTAAAAATATTCTGATTAGTCCAAAAGACAATATTAATATCACTCTAAGAATAAATTAATGAAAAATAAAAATACGGGATTTTACATGGATTGTCTAGATCGATGAGTTCAATAACTACATGCATACAATTTATACAGGATAAAGTCAAGAGAGGAATGGGTGGTGAATAAAATGGACTGCAAGACTGCAAGTAGTCCTGTTAACTTTGGTTTTACCATGTATTTTACGAAATAATACACGGAATATGAATTTGTAGTTGCTCCCAGAAACTAAAATAAAATGTTCATTAACCTCCATATTTGGAAAAAACCAGGAACGCCGTGTAAGAATAAATCTAATCCTATATATGTTAATATGCCTTTTGCTTTGTACATGTTAAAATGATATTGAGTGTAACTTATTTATTAATATAGTTTTTACTAGTAATGTAAAAACATAAGTTTGAATATATTTTATACGTAAGAATTTATGTCTTTTCAATTACGACAAGAGTTATAAAATTAATTCTAACTCATTAGTGTGGTCCTTAAACACCCCCTAAGCTAAAAGATCAACAACTAATTGTTTAACAATGAGTTCAATAACACCGCATTAATAATGCACCAAGGTTACCAATGCTAATTCCTGGCTTCCGGGAGGATATGCATACTTACTGGCAACTAGAAAATATGGCAAGGTTATTCAGTAAGTAATGATAAATACAAGATGTCACGCTCGCTTCCCAAAACTAAGGTTTCATTCCCGAATCTAGTTACTAACAAGAAAACAAGTTGAGTCTCCCAGCCTACTCTCGCTTCCGATGCGAACTCTCGCTTCCGATGCGAACTCTGATAAAATATTGGTGCTTAGCTTGTGCTATGTTTTTAATTCCATTAAACGACCCAATTTAATCCTCTACAACACCACCCAAAATAGTTCTATCGGCCCGTCTTTTCCTAACAACACCCGATACTAAACCACCCAATCAAAGACGCAACTTATATTAACTAGAAAATTTTAATGTTAAACTGGCACATAAGAATCGGCTATGGCTCAAATTAGCAAAACTGTCACTCTTCAGTTGTGGCAAAACAAGACCCAAATACCCTTCTTCTTCTTCTTTTTTCAAAAGTTGTGTATTACTGACACTAAAATTTACTTCATCAACTTAGTAGTACCAAAAGAAGACCACTAAAAACACAGTTGGTTCTACAAGTCGGCTATCCTTTGCTGCAATATTAAATAAGTCAACATATTACTTATAAACTGTAGACACGGTTCATATATATACAAACTACATACTCAGTTTATATAGAACAAGATTTTAGTACCTATTATTCGTCAACTATTCTGTCAACCATCTGTACTAAGGGTTGTACTTTATTATCAGTATTGATTGAAGACGGTCCATAATCCAATCTTGTCCAATATACTCATCTTATAAAACTCTAAAAACGATTTTCAAACCTCCATTAGCCTAATATAATTATTTCCTCGAGTTTATTTCCCTGATTAATAGAAGACTAAGCCCTCAACTTTGTATCCTCATATCTTTAAACGTAAGCCCGTCTAATTATCGAGTTAGACTCGCTCCAAATACACTCACATAATGATCAAATATATTCATGAGACCTGGTGTCTTATACAGTTATACAAATTCTCTTAATCTAGATGCATTGCTTATTATAACATGCTTTCATAATTTTCCATACAACTAAATTAGCCATATGCAAACTTCAATTAATCAAGTATCATCCAAGTAACAGACTAGACTATTAGTGATAGGCCACAACCAAAAAGAAAATACTATGTACCACCAACCCTTTTAACTTCTAGAGCAGATCCAACTAAAATCTTCAATCCATCATCAAGATGTACAGAAATCTTCTCCAACAAAAAACAAACATGTCAATCCATTAACAATACTATTAAATCAATCAATGGTTACTAAAAACAATGTTAACTGTAATGTAACTTCGACGTTTCTACAAATCCGAAAATCATACTGGCTACCAAATTTATAGCGTATTACTAAGTACAGCTACTCTAACACCAACCATTTCTCTTTCCCAATAATACTAATCGTTGAAAATATCCTATACCGCAACAAACCCAACTGAATTGTAAATTACTACCGCTTAAATCAAACTCATACACACCGCACCTGCTTGTCAGTCGCTTTAAAATTTCGAGTTCTAACTCCATATGAAATCTTATTATCCCAACCGTCGTGGTGCACCAAAACAACAATTATATAAGTTTATAACTCAACTAGTTTAACAAAGAGTTTGAGCCAGCGATTTCATGTACTCCCAAACAGCCCACCCGGGAAAGAAAAGAAAGTCCTACTTTGGCTTCTAGATACTAATCATATCATCATGTATGCTTTCTTGTTTCACCCCTACTACGAACCTAACAAAGCCCACCTGAATTTGTAACGCCTAACATGTTGTAATTAATACATAGTCTACATCTCTTAGTAAACATTACCAGTCACCATAATCTCAAACCATAATCTCACCAGTCACCCCCACAACATGTATAAACTTATTCACTAATGTGCTACTAATATGGTGACAGATAGGACTATCTTCAAAATAGCTAATTCCTTAACTAGCAATTACAACAAAATTTAAGAAGGTTGAGGGGACAAGACTACGGTTATTGAAATGATAATTTAAATATAACTTCATCATCACCTATCACCATATCAAGAAAACCAAAATAGCTTGCTAAAATACTCTGCTACTCAAAGTAAAATAAATGTATCATTGCTGCCTATTCTTAGCAATGTCTCATCAGATAATTTGCAATACAAGGTTCAAAACAAGGAAGCACGCGCGGGTATCTTTCCTTCTTATATACATAGAAAACCATGATAACTCAAGCACTCCTAACTTTTCACAATTTCTGATGCTAAGCATTGTACAAATTAGAATCTTACAATAGAAAGAAAACTTGCAGATGAATTTATTTGTTCCCCTTAGCTGAACCGTTTGGACTCCACCTTATCGTTAATGACCCTTTTACCCTGACATCTACTTCTATTTTCCATGCTTCCGCTGCACACACTGATAAAAGGATAAAAATAGTGATGCTAACCATGTATTCTTTTATAATTACATGACTGCCAACTACTAACTAGCTCAAAACTGCAATACTTCATATTTGAAAGTCCAAGTCCAAAATTCACAAAAATAGATAAGTAGCCCTTAAGTATGATTCCTAATTATCCATATAAGAAGTTACCAAATGTTATAGTTCTATGCTCCCCTAACCGAGTCTGCTTATATCCCAATCTTTTAAAATCAACCTTAAAATAATTAAACCCATAATTAACTGATCTACAAGTTGGAACCTGACAACGTAAAAACTAAACTTAACTATTACCTAACCGGAAGCAAAACATGCCCTATAAACTTCTCCCTCTCTTTCTTTTCCCTCTCCAAAAGTTGGGAATCGCTGACATTAACAAATCATTTCTAATTATCAATTACTCAAGCAAACCAAGGTTGGTTTTTCAGATCGACTAACACTTTTGCTGGCTTGATTAATAACCAATTACAGCCAAGCATACAACAATAGCGTAGCAAGAAAATTATTAAGAGCCTCCAAATAGCTGAAATTACTAAAAAGTAAATTCTTATATGATAACTGTGACTAAAGCTCATGAAATTTCCTGACCAAACCTTGGACAAGAACAATTACTTCATTAGGTAACATCAACTTTCTATTAAAATTTAGCAAAATTTATCCTACAATTCCATGTGAGATAAAATTTAATTAGTACTAATAACACCATCATTCTTGAGTAAAATCCAAAACGGTTTAGATCTATTAGTCTTTACTAAAATGTCAGAAATCAAATCAAACAACATATGTACCGAAGCACATAATTTCTAGGTAGTAATACGTGCCAATCCTTTTTCCGAATATCTGCTACAATCTCAGCTATGTAAACAAATTTTAAATGTGACACCTAGATCAAAAAGATTACCAACCAAGTCTAATCTTCATAGCCACAATACTAACTTGTTAACTTAAATATGCTACCATAGTACTCACGTGTGAAATTCAATTTAAGCACGCCATAAAATATATCAAAGAAGACCACACAATAACCCCAAGCAGTATCAACATGGACCAGACATCAACCAGCGTAACCGAACATGAAACACGGCCTAGAACCTTAAGCTATAGAAATAATCTCAAAGTAAAATCTTTTATC
The DNA here is from genome assembly GCA_963920805.1 of Primula vulgaris. Classification (NCBI taxonomy): domain Eukaryota; kingdom Viridiplantae; phylum Streptophyta; class Magnoliopsida; order Ericales; family Primulaceae; genus Primula; species Primula vulgaris. The sequence continues at coordinate 10,776,280 of OY987216.1, read as the reverse complement.
AAACTTCCTTTTCTTGTACTAAAAAAAAAATACGAACACAGAATTAGCTATAACTCAAATTCTCGCACCCACTCCTCAGTAATATGGCGACAAGATCTCTTATTAGTTATAAATCATTCAATAAACCAACCAATAAATCCGACAATAATTTAGAAGCCTAACGGACTTGGGACCAGACTTATCTAATAACTGAACGCGTACATACATATCTAGGATTTTAGGATCTTCAGCTCTGATACCAAAAAATGTAACATCCCAGACCCGATGGGTGTCACATGGCTGAATAACACGTGTGGCGTCACGTGCTAAACAAAGCCTAAATAGAATAACTATAAAAATATCACTAAATTACCCATTAAGTCGACTCAATTTTCTATCAAAAGTTTCATTAAATATAATCTCGAAAATTACGTTCATTACAAGAAACATAATCTCTTACAAGATAAAATAAAAATGTAATTGCAGCGGAATTAACACATAATCTTAAAGATCTGTCTGTTCTCCAAACTGACTCAATATCAACTCTAATTAACTGCCTGTAACCTGAAAACATTTTAAAAAGTGAGGAGTATTTAAATAAAAATCCCAATGCAGTTATCAATAACTTAAATAAACTTGGAATAAGACGATACATAACTCTTTTCTTTTTCCTTCATCAAGATAATCTCCTTTTAAACAGTTGTAAAAATAATAATAAAACCTCTTTCTTTCTTGTATATGATAGAAGCAAATATGATAATATGTATATCTTAGGGTAACAAGCCCGATTGATTTCATCAATATCTTTACCGTCGATATTTTTCTCAGGTGTATAAACCATACGTGCACTACGTAATTAAGGTCACCATAGTATGACGGTTGAGTCTCTTTCTTAAAACGTTCCGGTTGACGAACATATTTACAATCGCTAAGTCAACCGTTGAGAACTAAACCCATTCGTTTAGTTGCCAACTCACCTCACTTCTCATTATTAGGGGATTCTCCGTTGGACTTTTCCTCATGGTCCCAATACAATCCTAAGCAAATCATAAATATATAAAAAAAATGCTTTTAAACTTTACAGGCCATTTTATGAAATAACTCTTAACATTCTTTTCCTTATTTCTTTCTTTCTTTCTCTTTCTTTCCAACTTTATTTCAATCTTTCTTTATAACATTTGTTAGAAACTCAAAGTATACCAAATAAATAGTTCAAAAATAATAATTTATCAAGGCCTGTAATAAATAATAATTTATCAAGGCCTGTAATAACTGTTAAACAATGCACGGGATACTTTATAATAATAAGACAAAACTCACTCACCTGATCAGGGTTGAGAAACCCGAAACACATCTATACCAAAACCGTTAAAAGGCCTGGAAATACCATCATTCACTCTATATCAATATAGCTGCACATAATTGACATGTAGAGAATATAAACAAGTCTAATACTCTATGATTTTAAAACCTATTTGTTGATGGACAAATTTGCCACTGGACAACTAATTCATAGCTAAAACTAAACTATTTTCAAAAGTTTTCTGAAATTTTCTTAAGCGACTTTACTGATTTTGGCCACCTATAGGAACCAAGCAATTGACCTCAATAAATCCCAAACTATATTTACACATTTATCATAATCATCCATTTAGTTTATTTTCAATGGTCTAGATTACTTTTAACTATTCACCAAAAATAAATAGATGATTACGATGAATGTATTCATATGGTGAAAGATCTATACACACATAAAAAAACACATTATGCTTACATTTTAATCCTAACCATTCATTTAGAGTTTAATCCTAACACATTATGTTACTTTTATTATATATATATATATATATATATATATATATATATATATATATATATATATATAATAGAAGTAACATTATTGCAAAACTAATTGAGTACACCAAGAATGTGCATAAAAATTAAATCAACAAATATTCATTAACTTTTAGTTTTTGTTTATTGCTAACTTATGTTAAAAAATATTAGATGCGTGAAATGATTTGTTCAACTATAAATACATAATAAAAAATGATATTGTACGTTTGATTTATAGATTCATATATATTATAATTTTGTCATGGGTATTAAGCTTAAAACTTTTTTGACATTTAAGTTGAGAGTAACAAAATTAATTTTTTCCTTCTTATTCTCTTTCGTGTGTGTCAAAGAATTGGTGGAACAAGTGAAAACTGAAAAGGCAGGAGGGAGAGTATTCTAGCCGGACGCAAGTTTTGTCCCAAAATACAGTATCAAATAAATGGTGTATTATTACTGACGTGTCCCAGTGCACTACAAGTTAACATGGTTTTTTCCGAATGGTCACATGACCATCTTTGAGTCAAGATTACAAGCGACAGTCGTTGTCTTTTGACACTATACTCAAGGCGATTGAGTAGATGATATGACAAGATTCGTAACGGTATGTCGCATGACCTATTCGGAGAATGGAAATGAATGGAAATTGGCGTCAAAGATTGGGGTTGAGAAAAATAAAATTTATTAATGCTGAAAAATAGGTTTAATGAGGATAACTCATTAGGAATTGTCCCACATTGGAAAATGAAGAGTCGTTTTTACAATATATATACAAAGTTATCCCATTTTGGTATTAAGTTGTGTGTCTACATACATATGTGTGTATTAAGTGTGTAACACACATGCGCTCGCTCGGGACTCGGGTCACGGGACGCGGGCACTGGCTTGAGCCCTTGGGCCTTCGGATTTGGGATTTGTCAACCACCAACAGCCCGACCTTGACTCGTTGCTAGTTTTTGGCGAGTCATCCGAGACGTTATACCTTGGGATCGAAGTATCAACGCAACCAAAAAGCAAATGTGGTTGGACGAATATCGGTTAAGGTCAGACTGTTAAACAATCGACTCGTCTATTTATTTTCCTGCATTTTTTTTAAGTCTTTACATTTCTGCAATTTTATATTCTGTACATTTCTGTTCTGTAATTTCATTTCAGTCATTTTCTTTTCTGTAATTTCTATTCTGTTTTGTAATTTCTATTCTGCTCTGTAATTTACTTTTCAGTTCTATAATTTCATTTATTTACAGAAACAGTCCAGCAGTTTAGTAATTATAGTATTATGTCTAATAGTTTCTTTTAATTAACAAACAATCCAGCAGTTTAGTTTATACTATTCTGTCTGACAGTTTTGTTTAATTACAAAACAGTTCAGCAGTTTAATAACTTATATTATTCTGTCTGAAATTTTAATTAATTGCATTTACATTCTGCAAGTGTCGGAATTTTGTAATAGAGTCATATTGCATAATAGAAATAAAATTGTTTATTTATTTTCAGTATTTGCACTTTTAATTATTATTTTTACGTACGTATAACAGAACCAACACTGCAGTGTTTACTTTTCTTGTGGTTAAATTATTTTGCGGGTTTATCTAGAGTTTCCGTGAAAATTATTGTGTGATTATTGTTTGTAACACTTTTGATATAAAGTGGATGATTGTTCGTTTTGGAGTAATCTAATAGGAGTATTTTCTTTACTTGAAAGGCCATATACAGAGTGGTCAGTAGTTCAAGTAATTAAGAATCACATTCTATTCCATAATCATTATTACACACTTTAAAGTCTAAACTGGAAGTTGTTGTTCACCCGGAAAAAACCATATTATAGTACGCAATATTCTTAGTCCAATAAAAGTAAGGTTTAGAAGGGAATATGATCTTGTGTTGAATGTTTTCAATGGACTAATTATGGATGGTGAATAACTGACTACTAAGGATAAGTAGTTATAAGGTTCTAATCAAAAAAATATGGGGAATTAGTGCAACTTAAATTTGGTTCCTTGCCCGTAATTGTTGTGTCATCTCCAAAAATGGCAAAGGAGTTTCTAAAAACATGCAATTTACCAGTTACAACTAGGGATGGCAATTGGGCCGGGTTTCTCGAAACCCGACCCGACCCGATCCGACCCGCACATCAATCCGCACATAATCCGACCCGACCCGTTTATACCCGACCCGACCCGTTTGACCCGAAATATTTTGATAAGCCAAATAAGTGCAAAACATTATTCAGCATCTAACAATAACCATTTAATTAAATTAGAAAAGTTTAAAAATCTTATTTTTTCCAAATTTTTCATATTTACCTAGTAAAAATTTATAATAATCTAAATTATTATTTACAACAATACCCACAAAAATAAAAGAAAAAAAACTAACAAAAATAAGAGAAAGTTAGTACACAAGAGAGATGACTAATTAATTTGGTGAATGAGTCTCTTTTAATATTTTATCGTTGATAATTAGCTTTCTATCATCTTTTAATCACTAGGCACATATGTTTTATACAGTGTATCTATGTATGTATCTATGTATATGTTAGAGAGAGGATGTGTCATGTGTGTGTGTTGGGTTGTGTTTTATTACGGTGTAATTCCCTCTAAGCAACTCATAATAACTTATATTACTCATAGATATCTTGATAAGTTCACATTCCTCATAGGTATCATTTTTTTAATTATTTAGTTTATTTACTAAATTGTCATACAAATCAAAATATAATATATATATTTTATCTTTCTACAAACCCAAAAAAATAGTTTTTTATTTTTTTTGTAATTTTTTTATTTTTTTTGTAATTTTTTGTGATTTTTTTCGTTTTTTATAATTTTATGTGATTTTTTTCATTTTTTATAATATTTTGTGATTTTTTTTTATTTTTTATTTTTTATTTTTTATTTTTATTTTTTTAAAATTTTATGATTTTTTTATTTTTTTGTAATTTTTTTATTTCTTTGTGATTTTTTTGATTTTTTTTTCATTTTTTATGATTTTTTGCATTTTATATAATTTTATGTGTTTTTTTTCCATTTTTTATAAAATATGTGTATGGCGTTTTGATAAATAAAATAAATAATTAAAAAGTGGTATCTATATGCAATATGAACTTATTTCTAACTTGCACAAAGTTGCACAAAAGTCCAAAATAAACCAATCCAACCCGACCCAAATAATCCTGCACTTTTACCCAACCCGTAGCGGGTCGGGTCGGGTCGGGTTTCGAGAAACCCGACCCAATTGCCATCCCTAGTTACAACGATCTCAAACTTAACATGGGGCCCTTACAGCCCGTATTAGCACCAAACCCGTAGACTATTTACCAACGAGTTGCTCTCCAATAAGAGACTTGCCTTGTACGAGTACGTACATATCGAAGAAAAGTAAATTCTTATTTCTCAGCTTTATTGCCACGTAGGAAAGCCGGTGATCCTGAGAGAGCATTTACTTAGCTACACTATGATAAATATAAGCCGAATTGCTTTGTGAGAAAAGTACTTTTCCAAGGATGACTCTGATGTTTTACAATATGGAAGACCTTCAAGAGACAATCGAAGAGTGGTTTTGTAACATCCCGTATTTTTATAAATGGTTTTATTTATGATTTAATTTATCTAAAAACGTTTTATACAAAATTTTACCAAAAACCGCTCACTCGACTAATTTTTAGCCAAAAACCGAAACTCTTCCAAAAAACTTTACTTTAAAAATCTGTTACTATTTTTACTAATAAAAAGGATCCGATAGAATTGTTTCTAAAGATTTGTTATTATTGAGTAGTATATTAATAATTTGGATTAATAGTTAGCTTTTAGAACTTTGAGTATCAAATAATTCGCTTCCCCAAACTTACTCAAAACAGTTTTTATCTATTCAAATTAGCCCATTTTTTATTCTTTAAACCTAAAAACCAGCCAAATAGAAGAGAGAAAAAGAGAGATTCAAAAGCTTAGAAAGAAAAAAAAGAAGCCATGTTAGCGGGTTCTTACCGGAAGTATCTCCTCTACGCTCTAAGGTAACGGGGGTTATCCATTGCGACTAGACGAGAGTGTATGTTAAGATTAGGGTTTGCGTTTATTATAAATTAGCGGTTTTTGGCTTTTATCTTAATTATGTTCTTAAATTATTAATTGAGTTTATTTGTTCCTATAGTTTAAACCCTATTCTAATTTACATTCCAAACAGTAGTCCTAAACAGAAAGAGAATCAAATCAGAAGCCAACATTAAGTCATACTTTTTCAGTGTCTTAGTTTTCTTACTTATTTAGCACTGCTAGGTCAATCAAACCCACAATTACTAGTGCCCAGTAGTAGCTCCTTGTCCAATCACAGGCCTGACTGCCTAGCCTTTTCCATAACACAATCGTGATATCAATATATATAGCAATCATAACAAGATCAACCGAAAGATGTTCCCAAAGAGCAGAGAGTGAGGAACAAGTCAACAAAACAAATCTAATTTAAAGCTCGGTTGGGATTCCCAAAGAAGACAAAAAAAATTACAAAGTTAGGAACGGAAAGTCTGAAACAGTAAATACTGCATACATATTCATACCACGTATTTGGTATTTTTTTTTTGCCTTTTATCTTAATTATTTTCTTAAATTGTTAATTGGGTTTATTTGTTATACGTTTAATTCACTTATTTGATTTTGGAGTAGTTGAGGATTTAGTCTTTTAATTTCGGATTAATGAGAATATTAATGGGTTGCGTGTTTTATGCGTTGATTATGTGTTATTATGGTTGTTGATAGAATTGGGTAAATTATTGTTGAATAAATATGAGTTTTATATTGTGCATAAAAGGTGTTTGTTAAAATGCTTGAATGAAATTTTATATGGATAGAGTTGGTTGCCTAGTTGTGAATCTAGTATCTATGCTTATTTGCTTTGTTGAATTGCGTCAAAGTGACGTATGAGAATGTGTTAATTGAATCATGTTATATTATTGGCCGAGACCTTGTGATTTAGCTGTAGTGCCAATGGTCTCTCTTTCTTCCTAATTCCGGGGACAGAAGACGTCCGAGTGGATAGGGAATGACTCGTCTTACGGACTGGGGCGAGTGGCATGAGAGGTCCCAGTGTGCACTATATTTACTTTATTGTTAGCAATGGTCTATGTCTCTCCCTAATTCCGGGAACATAAGACGGCCGAAGGGATAGGGAATGACTCGTCTTACGGACTGGGACGAGTGGCGTGAGAGGTCCAAGTGCGCACTATAAATTTATTTTTATGTTAGCAATGGTCTATGTCTCTCCCTAATTACGGGGACATAAGACGGCCGAAGGGATAGGGAATGACCTAACTTACGGACTGGGGTAGGTGGCGTGAGAGGTCCATGTATGCTATTGATGTGTGTTGAAGTTATTTAATTTATCTCGTTGTAGGATGTTATTATATTTCTTTTTATATGTTGATTATCGTAGTTGTTGTTTGTGGGTTCTTGCATTTAAGGGATGAAATGACGGTATTTGTGGTGCCGTCCCGTCTAGTTATGTGCGTGGGACTCACCGTTACAATTTTGTCTTTCAGGCACAACTTAGGTTGAGACTTTTGGATAGGAGCCATTGGAATGCATCACATGGGTTCGGGGCTTTCGCTTTCTTTTTATTTTAGAACAGTTTTGAGGTTGTAGCCTACAGGCAAATTGCATTTGTTTAGTTGTTTTTATATAATTTTGTTAAAACTTTTTGTTCGTGTAGCCGCGTTTGACAAGCATTTTATTTATTGTTTAATTGTTCATTTAGCTCGCACGTGTTTTTCTTTTAAAATTTTAATTTTGTACCAACAAGTTGTATTTTTCTTTGTTTTAAAAGGTCATGCCTCGATGTCCGTGTCTTACGGATTTTGGGGCGTGACAGCTCTTAACGGCGTGTTTAATATTTGGGACTTCTGAGGTCAACGTTTTGGATTTACAAGGGTATATGAAGAGAATGAAGGTTTTTTAACCAGAAAATGGACAAATTTATACTCATGTTGTGACTGATCATAGAGGTAAGATGATCAAATGTACAAAATAAGGAATCTGCAAGATTTACGAAGGCTAGACTGCAAATCTAAGGAAAAACTGAGCACTAAAACCTTAGCATTGTCGATTATTGCTGGGTTGCCTAGCTCGACACAATCTTCCCGAACATATTAAATACAGCTCAATTAAAACAAATATTTTCAGAAATTGTGCAATTTCGCAAAATGACTAGGTGGACGCATCGAGCCTCTCATAGTCGAGTTTATCCAACTATACACTACTTTTAAGGGTACACAAGCCACAACACCCCTCATGATATTCTCAACTTATTGCTTCATGACGAGCTACGTAGTGTTGTGACAGTAGCATTTGAACTTTCAGGTAAGGAAGAAAATAGAAGCAATGCAAGGACCACATCAGCAAATTTGAGTTCTACACAACTCATTTGGCTAATTACAGAGTTGTGTTTATTGATATCTTGGGCTATGGATGGGCCTTCCTTCATCATAAAGTTAAATAATCACCTAATCAGATTCATCTTGTTTGAGACTGAAGGTATTTCATATATTGCGAGGTCTCCGCCTTGGCAATGTTGAAAGAAACATTTTTTTATGAAATATCGAACTTACCAATTTTCTTTTCCTAAAAAAAATATTCTTTTGGGATACTGTTTTCGAAATCTACTGTTTTGGGATATTCTTTTCAGAAATATTTTCCCATTGGTATCCACCGAATTTCACACTTACACCTAATTAAGGCCTCCAAGTTGGTTATAACATCCACAATCATTTGTAATTTATAAATCATCAAAGTTTTCTTTTAGATACCCTAAGACTTCCAAGTTGGTTAACATTCACTGTCATTTGTAACTTATAAATCATCAAAGTTTTCTTTTAGATATTTAGTAACACTTACACCTAAGACCTTCAAGTTAGTTAACATCCACAATCATTTGTAATTTATAAATCATCAAAGTTTTCTTTTAGATATTTAGTAGCACTTACACCTAAGACCTTCAAGTTGGTTAACATCTACAATCATTTGTAATTTATAAATCATCAAAGATTTCCTTTAAATATTTAGTAAAGGACAAATGCACAATGGTAAACAACTACTCCGTAGTATAGATTATAACGGGAACTTCTAGCTCTCCGTGGAGAGTCATACCAAATCAACATTAGATTATCATCCCCTCATGGCCCCTTGTTTCTTTATTTAAAAGAGAAAAAGTTAAGCCTCAAGAATATAATAAATCTGGCCTCAGGGAACAATTTGCCTATAAATTCATGCACGTAAGTGAAAACATAATACACAAAACCAAATAAAACTTGATCACAAATTCTCAATATTCTATAACCATGGGAGCCAAATCTTCAAACAAGCCCCACATTGCCATGCTTCCGAGCCCCGGACTTGGCCACATAACTCCTCTCTTCGAGCTCGCAAAGTGCTTAGTTACACACCACGACCTCCACATCAGCTTTCTAGTAGTCCCCTCACAGTCTTAGACAGCCCAAAACGAACTTCTCTACTCCCCCACCGTCCCTTCTGGCCTCCAGGTCATCGAACTTCCTGAGGCTGACAGGAGCAACGTTATCAAGGAAGACACCGGGCACCTGAGCATGGTCTGTCTGATGGTACGTGAACATACTCGTACCCTCCCGGAGGTCCTCAACAGCCTCATCAACCGGCCCAAGGCGATGATAGTCGACCTTTTCACGACCGATGCGCTTGATGCATGTGAAAGCCTCTCTATCCCAGTTTACGGATTTTGCACGGCCTCTTCAAATTTTCTCGCTTTTAGCCTCTACCTCCCGGTTCTAGACCGGGAGGTAGAGGGTGAGTTCATCGACCTGCCTCACCCGATCGAGGTCCCTGGCTGTACTCCTGTACAAAAAGCTGATCTATTGGACCAAGCCAGGAACCGAAAGATCGACGAGTACGAATGGTTGTTATTCAACATGAAACCGTTCGCCAAAACGCATGGAATCCTAGTGAACTCATGGGAAGACTTTGAACCTGTTCCTTTAAAAGCCATCCGAGAGAACAATTTCTACCGAGAGATAGAAACTGGGCCTGTTTACCCCGTTGGGCCACTCATCAAGCAAGTCGAACCGGTCACGGAATCCGAAGCTTCAATCATCTCATGGCTCGACAAACAGCCCGCCCACTCCGTCCTCTTCGTCACCTTCGGGAGCGGGGGGACTGTTTCGAGCCACCAGCTGAGAGAGCTGACTCAGGGACCGGAACTGAGTCAGCAGCGTTTCATCCTAGTGGCTCGAAAGCCTACAGGGGAATACATCACCGCATTTTTGAACGCGGGAAATGTTGACCAAAACGACTCAGAGTCATACCCGGGGTTTACAGAGCGGACGCGAGGGGTGGGGTTTGTGGTGAGGGAGTGGGCCCCACAAGTGTCTGTTCTCAGACACACGGCCATGGGAGGGTTTCTGTCGCACTGTGGGTGGAACTCGACCTTGGAAAGCCTGGTGAACGGAGTTCCAATGATAGCGTGGCCGTTGTATGCGGAGCAGCGAATGAATGCCACCTCACTGACAGAGGAGATAGGGGTGGCGGTTAAGCGAAGGTGGACCCGGGGACGGGGTTACTCTTGAAGGAGGAGGTTGAGAGGGTTGTGAGATTGGTGTTAGAAGGAGAGGAAGGTAAGATCATGAGAAACAAGGCCAAGGAGTTTCAAAAAAGTGCAAAAAAGAGCTTGGGAGCTGGAGGGTCATCTAGTGGGTTACTTTCTAGTTTGGTGCATGAGATATTGGGATGAGTTATGAGTTATGTGCAATTTTTTAAAAATCGCAATATGTTGCGCAGTGTTGTTTGAAAAAAAAAACGTATTGAAAAACCATTATTTGGATGGAAAAACGTTAAATTCGCGTTATTATGACTAAAATCGTAAAAAAACATGAAATTATTGGACTAGTAGTGTAAATAGCGAGTTTTTATAAAATAAAATATTGGACTGTTAGCATTATTATTAGACTGGTCCTTATAGTAAATAACATGTCACAATTCGCCCATATAGCTTATAACATGTCACATATTCGTCTCTATAGTAAATAATATATAAAAAAAACACATATATCACCAAATATTTAAAAACACATAAGATTCTTTTAATCAAGCATGTTTTTCTCTTTCTTACACAAAAAACAACCACTAATTAAAAGTTTTTTTATGAATCCCCCATGTATGCAAGATTGATACGGTTCACATTATTAATTATATACGAAATTGGAGTAGCAAACAAAAATATGTTATATTGGATTATTTCGAACGCTGAATATGACTCGTGTTACTATTATTTTCCACTCTAGTACTTATATTGAATAATATATTTACGAGATTATAATTTTGTTGTTTTTGATTATGTAATTGCTTTAATTAAATGGTTGTTGTTTTTAACTTTAATTTTGTTAACATAATTAGTATAAATTGTATGACTATAATGCTATATTGTTCTATATTTAGGTATAAAAAAAACACCGCAAAGTGCTACGTAGTTACACTATTTGCGATTTAAACGTTTTTCTCAAAAAAATACTATGCTAGCGATAAAACTATTTAAAACATTGGTCATCGTAATCAAAATGTTAAATAAATGGTGTACTATTGACATATCCGAGTGCACTACGGTGTTTGCTTTTCTTGCGGTTAAAATTATTGCTGGTTTTACCAGAATTTCCGTGTGGTTAATTGTTTGTAACACTTTTGATTAAGTGGACGATTGTTTGTTTTGAAGTTATGTAACATCAAATTAAATGGCATATTATCTTTGCTCACATTTTATTCAATAGTCATTATTACACTTTAAAGTCTAATCTAGAAGTTCTTCACCTAAAAAACCATATTCTAGTAAGAGTCTGAATTTTCTCCGAACCAGTTTGGAGATGAATATCTTTACACGAAATATGTCCGTTTATCATTGATTTAATTATTGGGTGAATTTTTGTTTAGTACGAGGCTATTTTGTTTATTACTGTATAAGGAACATAAATTTGAGTTTCTTCCTTTAGTACATTTTAAATGTTAATATACTAAAATGCCCTCCTCTAAAAATTCTCCATGTTTTGCTCTTAATTCTGACGTTTTCTTTTATATCATAACTGTTTAAAATATTGAATTTGTTGTATTATACTATTACCCATTTGGAACTTACTCTATTAGACCTATTTTGGATTTTTCTAACCTATGTAACCCTATCATCTATTGTATAAATAGTGTCAGTGATATCTTGATTTAACTCTCTATACACTCGTATTAATGAATAAACAATTCGTCTGTTGTCACTCTATATTCTCTATATATCTATATACATATATAAGTGAGCTAATATGTCACACAATACGTTACCAGCACTTTGCTCGCAGAGATTAGACTAAAAGATAAAAAAATTAAGCTATTTTGTTTATCAGCACTTTGCTCGCACAGATTGAAGTAAAAGATAAGAAATTGAGCTATTTTGTTGGAAGTTCATGGTTTTAATTTCAAATACTGGGTTATAAAAATATGAATGAAATTCGTGTTTTTTGATCAACCGTTGAGCACTAGGAATCCGGGTACAATAATTAAATCCCCCTCTCGAATGTTTCATATGCTATGAGGAATAAGAATTAGTATTGTTCATGTGTAAGCCATATGATACGTGTAAATCATTCAGTACAAGAAACAACATGTTTTCAGTTTGTAAATATAAAATACTTTAGATCATAAGTATATTAATGACCTGGGTATGAAAAAACATGGATTGTAATCTAATAGTAATATTCTATTATCAAACTTGGTTGAATAAATATCTCACTGCGTATATAATAACAGCAAATATAAGATACGTGGGCTTGAACCTGAACTAACCCAGAGATAATGGACTGAGTCTGTAATTAAGTTGAAACTGAATTTAGTTTATTTTAATTACACATCGGGTATTATGTCATAACTTATCGACTTAGATTAATATATTATGCCACCTGTGATGGTATTTTTATTCCATTATGCTATGAATGCTTGATTTGGTCGTGTAACTTGACCAGAGATATGTTAACTTGCACTAAGGTATTTTAATATAGACTTTTACCATGATAAGCTAATCTCTAATGTAACTGCCACGAAAAGTTATGTGTACATGCTAATTATAAGGAAAGATATTGATTTTTGGATGTTGAAATTAACATAAATTGAATCATTGCATGATTATTATGTATCTTATGAATTACCATGATTAGAAGATACACGTTTAGTAGTGAAATAAATAAACATGTTGACTAAATCTTGCTAGTGTAAATTGGTCATTACTAATAATCTTAGAAAGGGTAAATTGCCATGTTATAATCATGCAAACAGGTACAATCTAGATAATTGATCACTGTCATGTAATATTTATTTACTGTCATGTACATATGTGTACAACATGCTAATTTGGGAAATCATATATTTTCACATTTAAGTTTGAAAAATTATGAATCTTCCCCAACTAGGCTCACCTATTTGGATACGATGTCTAGGAAAGATATAGACGGATAGTTCCTATCGTAATGAGGTCGGGTTTTAAGTGGCATTCGTGCCCTCCACCCTCACCGTCTTTTCTGGTCGTGTTCAATTAGAGCTACCGAAAGGGGTTGAGTAAATAATAATTTTCCCGAGTGTGTTTATATAGTGATGTATGCTTCGTCGAATTGGTGTCTCAGTATCGACATGTCGTTCGATCAATGGGAACCAGTTCATTTGAAAAGCAAAACTAGTGTTTTTCGAACTTGTCGTTTCGAAAAAAAGTTTGTGTTTGTGCAAACCATAAACATATAAACCGGTCGTTTTATATGATAAGTAATCCAGAACTCCCAACACATGTTGGATGCCATCTATGATGAGGAAAATCGCAAAGCATACTTACGAAATAACTGTTTATACGTTGATGTTATTCCGTCAGTACATATTAGTCACCCTGATGTGTGAAAATGTGATGCCCAAATTTTTTGGATGTCATCTTAGATGAGTAAAACACGAGCTTGTTGTTACTCTCGAGATGAATGCTAAGGTGTTGATTTTATTCCGCCGCCACATTTGAGACGTGATGACGTCTATGGTGAACAAATGTTTGAAATTGACATATTAGATCGAGCAATCCTTCACCAAAATACTAGTTTGGAAAATGTATTCCATAAGCAGTAACGTGAATTTATATTCACCATGTTCCTTCATCACCCATCTGTTATTGGATAAGAAAATTGTCCCGATTAGTAGTTTTAATTCTATTGGGTCAATGGAGAATTGATTGCCTGATATTAATGCTTTTTGTGTATCTTTGTTTCCATGAATCGAGAACTGAGACAAGTGTTATTTGTCTCGAACTGTCGCGATCCCGACGAATAGCCTAGCCAAGCGAGGTTTTAGACAATCGTCAAAATCGAAAACCTGTGGCTCCAAGACAGTTCTTGAAAAGAACAATATGGTACGTTGTCTCAAAGCAAGAGATAATGCTCAAGGAGCCAACTGTATGCTATAAAGACAAAAGTCATGCACGGTTACTCCTTAAATAGTTCAAAACTATTATAAAGGTGGAAAAGCCGATGCTAATGTGGTTAAACCTAACTGAAATGAAACTCTTGAGACCCCCGATTTTGTGGCTCAAATGAGTTTGGTACCTTTCTTTATTGATTTTGATAAATCATTGAGCTGGTTTTTCGCTCATCTGGATTATGTTTTTCCATTTGGATTATGATTTTTGCATTTAGACCATACTTTTGGATTATGGTTTGCCTGTTTAAGAAATTTCTCGAAATAATTTAAAGAGTTTTGAGCAAATTCATTTGACAAATGTGACCAAACTTTTAATTATAAAATTTTAGGCAATACTTGTGGGGTAGTTGATTTTTCTGGAAATAGTGGGTAACAGTGTACCACATAATTTCACCAACTACTTGCCTAAAAGAGCACTCGTTGACAATGATTCTGGACCTGTCGTTCCAAGTCGAAATCTTTGGTAAAACCAAATTAATTTGTCAAATATGAGGCCTTATACTCCTGTAGGTCCTGTCGTACCTTGTTGAGTTATAAAATATTCAAGAAAAACAGTGTTATCTGGTAATAGCTCATGAAATAAATGAAATTTCTTTACATAGCCTCCACTCAAAAACGTATTTTAGAGGAGTTGAAATGTCTTTCAAGTGGTTGCTACCACATTTTTTTAAAGCATTTAAAGTTACCTTATCATTTCGGATGTCGTCGATTGATAAAGGATTTAGATGCTAAGACATGATTGTCTGTACTATCATTCGCATGTCGTCGATTGATAAGAGCATTTTGATATTATGGCATTGACCGGATGACATATTCCTGGGTCAGAAGACGATACTTGATTTATAATCGCATCGGATTTGGATTCTCTCTGAGAATATATTTCGTGATTAATCCAAAATTCATGCCACTAATGCTCACTTTGAAAGACTAGTATGTGTAAAGATCACGAAACGGACTCGTAGAATTCTTGTAAAGAATTGAAGGAGTTGTTGTGGACTTATCCAACCATAAGACGGACCATTAAAAATTTATGATTATGGTTGATGCATCGACAATAAGGTCACATTTTATTGTTGTCCACAGAAATGCAGCATTTCCCAAATTTTTAACCCTATCATTAAGTTGACGGCTCATGATCCGTATTATCCTGAAAAGTCTAGTCGACTTGATAATACCGAAGAGATAGAATCGAAATTTCGATTTGAATTACTTGAGTTTGGGAATTGAAATTGAACATCATGTCGATTATGTTCAGACCCAAATGGACTCACGGAAAGTATGATAATGCGACTGCAAATGATTGCACGCACTTCTTGGTCTTGTGCACCAAGATTTATATTTCCGTGTGAGATTATGCTATTTTGATGTATTGGTCTGTCATGGGGCCCATAGACACTCAAACACCATATACGTACCAGCTGGTTACTGGTTATGAGCCACAAGTCTCATATTAACGTGTGTTTAGAGTGATTAATTAATATTTTGATTGAGCCGCTATTGCATTCAAAATATGGACCCCTAAAGGGGACATAAGTTGATTTTGAATCTCCTGCCTATCATTTGATAGAGTAAACCTGGCAAGCGATCTCTTTACCGCATCATATGCCAAAGTGACATCGCTAAGACTGTTCTCCCCGTCGTTAAGGGGATATTTGTATGTTACCGTTGATAAGGAACGACGTGAAGTAATGTGGCATAACCCACTCAGTCTTAACTTGATCCTCAAAACTACACTTAGTGATAAGTAAGTGCATAGACTCACTCAAGTCTAACTAAATGACAGACACATTTAATGACTTTATAAGATGTCACGAGATCATTTATACCTACTGCAAAATGCTTGTAAGGATAGACGTCCCTGTCGGATGCCGTGTTCCTGTCGTAACATGTTGCTTTGGCCGAACCCGCCAAGAAAAGGACGCTGTTGTCGGCCGTCAGTCTGTCGTTCTTCCCAAGATACGAGGAAGTTGACTGGTTCTTAATTCGTGCAGCCCCATAGAAGGTGAACCGAAACTCGTTTGCCGCACGAGATTATAAAGGATTTAGGGAGACGTGTGATTCCTCCTGATCCTAAGAATAATGAAATATCTGTCAATCTTGATATCTTAGACGATATTGAAGCGAAACGAGACTGTCATTGATTAGTTGTTCATATATTCGGTGACGACTGATAATATGAGCAAATTATGACAGTGAACCATATATCATTGCCTGAAGTCAACGTAGAATAGGCTGGTCTAATGGAAACTTGCAATCCAAGTAGACTCCTTATCGAAAGTGTGTTCGGACCTGTAGATCTAACACAACCAATGTTAAATGAGTTCATTTATTTGGTTATTCGTAAGGAAAAGTGATGAGAATAATGAGATTCGCCTAGTAGCGAAAGGCTTCTCTCACACATTGGAATTGATTACAAGATGGTTTATTTCATCGTAATGGACATTATAACGGTCCCCTACTTTATCAGTTTATTAGTTTCCAAAAAACTGAGTATGCAGCATGTGATTATGGTCATGGTTTTATCTCTATGGTGATTTAGATAAGAGATGTAGATGAAGGTTCATGTGTGACTTCATGTGCCTGAATCAAGTAGTCCTGACCACGGAACAGGTTCTTAATTAACTGAGACATTCACTATATGAATTAATATAATTCGAGCGGATGTGGTATACCCACCTAAGTGAGTACTTGATCAGTTTGGGATACTTGAACAAGTATTATGCCCTTACGTGTTTTATTACGCGATCCATTTTTGGAATTGCCTTCGAAATGAAAGATCTTGGGAAGACACGGTAGTGACTCGACCTGATGATCGAGTCCCATAAAGATTGAATCTAAGTTCATGATTCAGACTACACCCAGAATGTGTTATGACGTTTTAGTCATTATGACGCGTCGTCAGATTCTCCCATGATCGTCCGATCACTAGACATTGATATAGACCTGGTCCGTCCCAGATGAGACGATGAAGAGATATTGAACCATGATGTTCATATCTAAGCACAATAAGCACATCATTGTACTTGGTCTAATGTGCTAGGACGAACATCTCGTCTACTGTGAATGGTAAAGCTCGACACAGCATCGCGCTAACACACTGCCATCGAAATGACATAAAAGACATTTTCCCATTACCTTAAGGTAACTGTGGATGAGGGCTTGTCTTATCCCATTTGCGTCATCGACTGTACCTACCCTCTTCGGTACTCGAATAAACACAACACTTTTCGGTTATACCGATGCCGGTTACTTATCAGACCCGCATAAGGAATATTCCTAACCTGGTCCGTCTTTAACATTAGGAATAAAGCGATATCTTAGAGGTCTTGGAATGACTCCAAAGAAATCACTCTGATCTACTCGTGCTCTATAAGACGACTAAAGAGTATATAATCTTCGAGCTAGTATTAGTCATATTTGAATTACATATGCTCTGTCTCACGATCCAGATAAAACACTTGTCTTATTTGAGGACAAATTTTTGTTATCAATCAAGAGAGACATGACTAGATTATGCTATTTAGCATTTCTCACCGAAATAAATCTTCACATATGAAGTTTAAGAACATCCAGTTGAATGTTCGTTCTATTCCACGTTAGATTTTATTGCATCCAGTTGTGTGCAAGTAAATGAAGCATCCAGTCGAATGCTCGTACTCTTTCTTGAAATATGAAATTCTTGCACCCAGTCGTGTGCAAGTGAAGGGGAGCATCCATGTGAATGCTTATTTCACTAATTACTACTTAGTCGAAATTCTCGCACCCTGTTATGTGCAAGTGAAGGGGAGCATCCAGTCGCATATTCGTGTACTCTTTTTGTCCTTAGACCAAGGTTTTTCCCCATTGGGTTTTTCTTGGCAAGGTTTTTAGTGAGACACGTTCCCATCATATCTCACTTAAGATTGTCGAAATTAGTGGGAGTGTCCTGATATATATTTCTTAGCACTGTGCACTCTTTTTTCCTTCGACTAGAGCTTTTTCCCACTGGGTTTACTCTAGCAAGGTTTTGATGAGGCACCTATTTTGTGGTTGATCCCTACTACTATCACTGTTGCACTCTTTTTCCTTTGATCAGATATTTTTCCATTGGGTTTGCTCTGCCAAGGTTTTGATGAGGCACACTGTTTTGTGATTAGTTATTTACATGCTATTTTGGCCTATATCATTCGGCTACACAGTTTCTCCTAGGTACCGGTTTTGTCCCACACTAGGTTTTCCGACCCTAAGGTTTTTATGTGTTTAGCACTGCGAATGAACTCGACTCAGATCGACAGCATGAAGACAAAGAAATCAAGACGTCCTAATGTGGAGTGTTGTATGATATAATTGGTCATCTTTGGCCTTAATCTATTGGGCATATCTTGGTCTTTCCTAGCATATATAATCATATCATCTATTATATAAATAGGGTCATGGGTCTCTGGATGTATCTTTTTATACACTCATGAATAAACACTTCGTCTGTTGTCCCTCTCTATACTCTCTCTATGTCTATATACATATATAAATGAGCTAATATGTCACACAACAAAATTCAAATTATGTAAAAAAGAAAAATAAATACTTAAAAAAAGATTTCAAAAAAAATAAATTGAAGATAAACAAAAAGAGCATCAACAAAAAAAAACAAAAAACAAAAAAATAGATAGCATCATAGAGTATCAATGAAAAAGTATATATATAAAAATACATAGCATTACAGAGCATCAATGAAAAAAAGATTATTGGATATCAACTCGTAGAGCATCAATGAAAAAGATTATTGGATAGCAACAGAGCATCATAGAAGAAGAAAATAAAAAACATATTGAAAAATTATTATTTTTTAAAAAACTCATAAAGCGTCATCGAGCATCGTAGAAGAAAAAAACGAAAAAACATATTGAAAAATTATTGTAAAAATAAAATAAAAAATTGTAGCATCAATGGAACTAACATATGCTCAATTTATGTTATTTTTTAAGTTTAATATTAATGTTATCAACAACAAAAATCAAATCAAACGTCTAATAATAGATAAAACATCCAAATGGAAAAATGAAACAAATAACAATGATTTACTTCTAAAAACCTATAAACTATAAAGAAAAATTCCTAAAAGGCTCACCAAATGCTTCCAAAAAAAATTACGGAACAAAGTTAAGATTTCTCGGACGATTTTAAAAAAAAACTAAAAAAGTAATACAAAAAATATATTAGAAGCTATAAACAAGTGTAATGATGAACAAAATATAATTGTAGATGTAAAGCATGACGGGGCAATTTCGAAAACATATAATTGAACAAAACATACAAAACCTACAAATTTCTTTCCAAAACATACAACTAATATATCAATTATAAAAAAGATAAATTAACAAAACATACAACTTTTGAAACTAAATTAACAAAAATATGCCCAAAAAAAATCTAATTAACAAAAACATACACAAAAGTTCATACCCTAATTTGTATATTTCATACACTTATTCCAAAAGTTAATACCCTTATTTTAAAAGTTCATACCCTAATTTATATATTTTCATACCCTTATTTTAAAAGTTTATACCCTAATTCGTAAAGTTCATACTACAATTTATAAAATTCATATACTTATTTATATTATTAATATCCATAATTTTCAATTTCATACCATTAATTAACGGAGTTCATACACTTATTTTTTAAGCTTATACACTAGTTAACAAATTCAATCATTACCCGTTCTCTGATCTCGAACTTTCACGTCATCGTCGTGGGCCTCTTATTCGACAACCATATCTCCGTCGGCATCAATCTCGAATTTTCGACTTCGCTGTACACCCACGCCGCCCACTTCGACGGATGCCTCTGTCTCAATCTTCACCGAACAGAGAGATCGGAAAGAGAGATGGAGGAGAAGAGAAAGATCGGAAAAAGAGAACGATGAAGAGAGAGAGATCGAAAATAAAGAGAAAGGAGGAGAGATCGGACAGAAAGAGAAGTATGAAAATAGAGGGATCGAAGAGAGAAACAAGAAGGGGGAGAGAGATCGGAGAGAGAGTGAGAGGCTGATAGAGAGAGGGGATGAGAGAGAGGGGGGAAGAGATAGAAGTAATGAATTGGATTTTTTATTTTTTATTAATTATTAATTGAATGTATGTTTTTGATAATATAATTTTTGATGTTATGTTTTTGTTAATATAATACTTCATCCGTTCCGATTTAATTGTACACTACAAAAGTACGTGTAATTTTGACCGGCTTATAACTTGTATCAAAATTGTCGAAATGAATTTTTTTAAAATTTTACATTTGAACTATATAATCAACTTTTGAAAATTTTCATTCCGACAATTTTGATGCAAATTATTGACTGGTAAAAATTACACGTAGTTTCGTAGTAGATAATTAAATAGGAACAGAATGAGTATGTGTAGTGTATTCTTATGTTAATTCCCCCTTATAAAAACTATGTTTTCTGTCTCTGCTCATAATATATCTCTATAGGATATTAATAAAATTTATTTCTCTATATATATCTATCGCAAGAACCGACATCATCTCCGGCAAAAAAAAAATTTAAAAATTAAAAAAAAAACTCGAAAAAAAATTAAAAGGAATTAAAATTTCAAATTTCAAATTTTCAAAAAAATATCAAAAAATCAAAGAATTCAAAAAAATAAAATAAAAATAAATAAACAAGTCAAATAAATAAATAAAGAAAAATGCATAAACAATACAAAAAATGTACATATACAACCCAAACAATGTGCATACACAATTCAAAAAATGTGTATACACAATCGAGAAAAAATGTATACATAATCCGAAAAATTATATACACAATCGGTAAAAGTGCATGCAAAATCCGAAAAAGTGTATACACAATCCATAAAAGTACATAAATAATACAAAAAAGTACATACAGAATACAAAAAATGATATAAACAATAAAAAAAAATACATACACAATCAGAAAGATAAATACACAATCTAGAAAACTGTATACACACTCAAGAAAATGACATACACAATAAGAAAAATGCATATATAATACAGAAAATGCATGCAGAATACAAAAAAAAATGTATAAACAATAAGAATGTGTATATACAATAAAAAAAATGCATACACAATCGAGAAATTGCGTACACAATCGAGAAAATACATACACAATCGAGAAATTGCGTACACAATCGAGAAAATACACAATACAAAAAAATACATACACGATACAGGAAAGTGCATACACAAACCAAAAAATTACATACACAATCGAGAAAACGGCAAACAAAATAAGAAAAGTACATATTTAATACAAAAAAATAAATAAATACATAATAAAAAAAGTGGATACGACACAATAAAAAAAAGAATTAATGCCCAATAGGTACCACTTTTGAAATTATATTCCTCCTAGGTACCTCCATAATTTCACATTCCCTATAGGTACCACTTTTTAATTATTTAATTTATTTACCAAAACGCCATACACATATTTCATAAAAAATGGAAAAAAAACACATAAAATTATATAAAATGCAAAAAATCTCAAAATAAATTAAAAAAAACCACAAAAAATTGTATAAAAAAATAATAATGTATTTTTATAAAAAAAATCACAAAAATCACAAAAAATGAAAAAAACTAAAAAAAAAATAACAAAGAAAATAAAAAAATCATAAAAAAATTATAAAAAATCACAAAATCACAAAAAATCACAAAATTTTAAAAAAATTACAAAAAAAATATAAAAAATATAAAAAATCACAAAAAATCACAAAAAAAATAAAAAAATCACAAAAAATCACAAAATTTTAAAAAAATTATAAAAAAAATAAAAAAAATAAAAATTTATAAAAAATGAAAAAAATCACAAGAAATTATAAAAAAAAATGAAAAAAATCACAAAATTATAAAAAAAAAATGAAAAAAATCACACAAAAAAATCATTAAAAAAAATCACTTTTATTGAACTTTATGCACTTTCGACTGTAGTAGATGCACTTTCAGCTGAACTATATGCACTTTTAGCTGAACCAGATGCACTTTCAGCTGAACCATATGCACTTTTAGCTGAACCATATGCACTTTCAGCTGAGCCATATGCACTTTTATTGAACTAGATGCACTTTTAGCTGAACCATATGCAATTTCAGCTGAACCAGATACAGTTTTAGCTGAACCAGATGCACTTTCAGCTGAACCATATGCACTTTCAGCTGAACCATATGCACTTTTATTGAACTAGATGCACTTTCAGCTGAACCATATGCATTTTTATTGAACTAGATGCACTTTCAGTTGAACCATATGCACTTTCAGCTGAACCAGATACACTTTTAGCTGAATCATATGCACTTTCAGCTGAACCATATGCACTTTCAGCTGAACCATATGCACTTTTCAGCTGAACCATATGCACTTTTAGGTGAACCAGATGCAGGTTTTACAGAACGATATGCACTTTTATTGAACTAGATGCACTTTTGTCTAAACCATATGCACTTTTAGCTGAACCAGATATACTTTTAGCTGAACCATATGCACTTTCAGTTGTACCATATGCACTTTTAGTTGAATCAGATGCATTTTTAACAGAACTATATGCACTTTCGACTGTACTATATTCATTTTCGACTACACTATATGCAATTTTGACTTAACTATATGTACTTTCCACTAAATTAGATGCACTTTAAACTGAATCAGATGCACTTTCAGCTGAACCAGATGCACTTTCAGCTGAACCAGATGCATTTTTAGCTGAACTATATGCATACTCACTTTTATTGAACTATATTTACTTTCGACTGAATTGTATGCACTTTCAACGGAACTAGATGTACTTTCAGCTGAATTGAATGCAATTTCGACTCAATTTTATACATTTTTGACTAACTATATACACTTTCGACTAAACTACATGCACTTTTATTGAACTATATACGCTTTTGACTGAATTATATGTATTTTTGACTGAACTAGATGCACTTTCAGCTCATTTAGATTAAAAAAAGGCACATTTATCATGGAAAAACCATTTTTTTGTATAAAAAAATCACTTTTCGGTATAAAAAGTGTTATATTGAAAAAAAAAAAAAAATTGTAATTTTTGAAAAAGTTTATGATTTTTTAATTTTTTTATAATTCTTTTTTTTGTAATTTTTGTGATTTTTTATAATTTTTATAATTTTTTGTGATCTTTGTTATTTTTTTATAATGTTTTGTGAATTTTGTGATTTTTTGTGATTTTTTGATTTTTTGTGATTTTTTGTGATTTTTTGATTTTTTGTGATTTTTTGTGATTTGTTGTGATTTGTTGTAATTTGTTTGTGATTTTTTGTGATTTTTTGTGATTTTTTGTGATTTTTTGTAATTTTTTATGATTTTTTATTTTTTTTTTTATTTTTGGTGATTTTTTATACTTTTTGGTGATTTTTTATAATTTTTTATAATTTTTTTTATATTTTTTATGATTTTTTGTGATTTTTTCATTTTTTTAAAAAATCAATTACTAATAAAACTCATATAGTATAAAAAGTGGTACCTATGAGGAAATATGAAATTATCAAGATACATAGGAGGAATATAATTTGCCATGAGGTACTTATAGGGAATTACCCCTAAAAAAAATACATACACAATCGAAAAAATGCATAAACAATCGAGAAAATACATACACAAATCGAGAAAAATGCATACACAATGCGAAAAATGCATACACAATCGGTAAAAGTGTATAAACAATCCAAAAAATTACATACACAATCCAAAAAATTAAATACACAATCGAGAAAATGGCATATACGTAAGAAAATTACATAAATAATAAGAGAAGTGAATACATAATAAAAAAAGTAAATAAACAATACAAAAAGTGCATAAAAAACAAGAAAAGTGCATACAAAATAAGAAAAATGCATAAATAATCGAGAAAGTGCATACACAATCAAGAAAATACATACATAAATCAAGAAAAATGCATACACAATCGAAAAAATATATACACAATGCAAAAAAAATGTATAAAAAATCTAAAAAAAATGCATACATAATCGAGAATTGAACATATACAATAATAAAACTGCATAAATAATAACAAAAATGTCATACACAATATAAAAAACTGCATAAACAATAAGAAAATTGCTTACACAATAAGAAAAATACATACAAAATCGAGAAAATAAATACACAAATCGAGAAAAGTGCATATACAGTCCAGAAAATTGCATACACAAATTTGAAAAGTGTATACACAATCTTGAAAAGTGTATACACAATCTTGAAAATTGCATACACGATCCATAAAAGTTTTTTCATTTTTTTTTGTGATTTTGGATTTTTCTTTGTTTTTTTTTTAAATTTTTACCATTTTTCGGATTCCCGACTTTTTTGAAAAAATTTTCATTTTTCTTGGTGATCTTGGATTTTTGGGTTTTTCTTATTTTTTTTACCATTTTTTGGTTTTTTCGCGTTCCCGATTTTTTTGAACTTTTTTTTTGTGATTTTGGTTTGTTCTTAGTTTTTTATTTTTTTTTACCATTTTTCGGGTTCCCGGCTTTTTTTGAACGTTTTTTCTTTTCTTTTTTTTGATTTTTTTTGATTTTTTTTTACCATTTTTGGGTTTTTTCGGCTTCCCGACTTTTTTGAACTTTTTCCATTTTTTTGTGATTTTAGATTTTTCTTTGTTTATTTTTATTTTTTACCATTTTTTTTTGTTTTTTTCCGACTTTTTTAAAGGTTTTTTCAGCATTTTTTGATATTTTTGGATTATTTTTATTTTTCCATTTTTATCATTTTTCCTATTTTTTTTAATTTTTATTGGGTAATTAGGTGAAAGACCAATGCTTAATTAATTTTTATTAAATAGTTTTGTTTCTATATAAGAATAATTAATTAAATCTATATTTATTAAAGTTGTATGTTTTGTAAATAAAAGTTTTGAATTGTAGTTTTTGATAATTAGAATTGAAAAGTTGTATATTTTGATAATTTTTACAAAACAGGAAAGGAAGAATGGAGAGAGGAAAAAAGATATAACTGTAGAAAGAATATGATTGAGAAAATAAGGGTGGAAGATATAACGGAAAGAAAATAGGAGAGAGAAAAGAAGAGAAAAAACTATCTAAGGGTATTTTTGGTATAGTAAAGCTCATTTGTACTAAATCTTCAAAAATATTTTACCCCATGTTTTTCCAGCAATTAAGTTCTTATCTATGTACTTAATCAACATTTTCCCTTAATTATAATATAATGTTATTTACCATAACATTAGGAGTTGGGTTAGACCTGTAACCTGCCCAAGTAATCTCTATTTCTCTTCTTTGTGTTGTGTATTAAAGATTCCATGTGATGTCTCCTAGTTCTATGATTTGCTACATAAATATTCCATAATAATATAAACTTTAAATGTTTCAGTATATTTTTTCTTCAAAGAGGTGGTGTTTAATTGGTTCATATTTAATCTGCCTGCATGTATAATCTCCTATCTATTCTTGAATTTCTTTTACTTTGAGCTTGGATTGTCTAGATCTATGAGTTCAATAATGATATGCATACAATTTATACAGGGTAGAGTCAAGATCGAGAGAAATCGGTGGTGAATAAAATGGACTGCAAGCCTGCAACTAGTCCTGTTCCGAGTAACTTTGGCTTTACCGTGCATTTTACTGAAATTATACGGAATATGAATTTGTAGTTATTCCCAGAAAGTAAAATAAAATGCTAAATTCGCACCCCACATGGACAAAACCAAGAACGCGGTGTAGGAGACTGAAATTCCATGTTCTCTTTCTTTCTTCTAGTACTATACGTGACTGAGATTCTTAAATGGAGGCCGATTTAGGTAATCAAAATACAGTATCAAATATATGGTTTAATGGTGTATTACTGATGTCCGAGTGCACTACAGTGTTTACTTTTCTTGTGGCTAAATTATTGTTGGTTTACTAGACTTTCCATGAAAATTATTGTGTGGTTATTGTTTGTAACTGATAAAGGCATAACTTTGGTCGGTCGCGTTAGGCTTTTCAACAATAATATAATGGTAAATTAAATGTAAATAATGAACTCTTCTTGGTCTTTATTATTGATCGGATTATTACACTCGTTCGGATTGTTACACTCGTTCGGATTGTTACACTTGCTCGGATTATTATTAATTTACTACAATTGTGCTCGATTTGACTATTTAACCTCTTATCTTGGTCGTTCTCCTTCTTCTTCGATACTCGACTCTTTCTCTGTTCGGTTTGTTTCTTAATTGGATAAGCTTTGACTAGTTTTTCTCTTTTCTCAACTTCTCTCTATAATTTTTGAATAGATTTTCTCGGGGGCTTTCTAGAAGGGGTAATTGGCTATTTATAGGCAACTACGCCTCCTTGGATGTTGACAAGTGTCTCCATCTTAGGGTTTTTTTTAGATATGGGTCCCTAGTTAAGTGGGCTTGAACTTTTATTAATATCTACCTCTATTTCCTAGGAAAGGCATGTGATGACCCATCAAGCATTGGATACCAAGTGTGGGTCGATTGCTACCCGAATAGAATATTCGGGTCTCATTTTTATGTTCTATCAAGTGCTCCCTGAATTTCTCGGCGTGGTCTCCATGTCGAGGGAGTCATGATCGGTCGGTCGAAGATATTACTTCGGTTTTGCTGTTCCCAAGGTTACATCGAGAAATGCGATAGATTCACGACTGTTCCCTGGGGCCCATTTGAGGTCATTAAGAGGTCCAATCTTGGTACCCTTTTTCGAGGAAAAAACCCTTGATCTTCCCCACATTTATCTACTATAAAGGTGCCCCTTCCCCCATTGTCCCATTTATTATTACTTCGACTGTGACACGATGGCTTCTCCCAATGGTTCGACAGGAGACAACTCTTCAGATTACGTTCCTTACTTGGAAAATGAGGTCAAGAAGGTTTGCGTCCTGAAAAATAAATTGGCGGACGTGACCAAAAGGTTGTCTGATATGGATGCGGAGCACCATATGACCATGGCTGATAGGGATTGGGCCTTCGAGCGTATAAAAAGGCTCGAGGCTTCTCTGGCTAAGCAAAAGGCAGCAAAAAGGGCCTATAAGCTTGCCTTCAAGGAGTTGCATGCTCGGTCTAAACCGAGTTCGGTTGATGATGAAGATGGCTCTTCCTCGGAATAATTAAATATTGTGATTTCTTTTGTATTAGATATCATTTCCCTGTTGTAATCACTATCGAAAATATTAATAAAATGTTTCTTTATTTTCGCTCTTGTCCGTTTATCTTCTTGATACCTTATGGGATGACTTAATTGGACTTGTACTGCTGTAGTTAGCCATAAATGCTCTTGGTAAGTTCAAGAGGTTGTCTTTCTTCGAGATGACCTTTGATCTATCACTTGTTTCTTTCTATAAAAGGGGACCGTCCCTGTATTCTTGGTGCAACTCATTCTTTATTATCGTACAAATGGCTTCTCCTCGTGAAGATAGTGGTGACAACCTTCGTGAATACGTTGCCCATCTCGAGGAGGAGGTTAGGAAGGCTCGTATCCTTGAAAAGAGGGTTGCCTTTTTAACCATGGAGGCTCGCCGAGCTGACGAGATGGACGAGCGCTTGGAGGCCATGGAGAGTGAATATCAGAAGTCTCTGATCGACAATATTTGGGCTCATGCTCGGATCAAAGCGCTTGAGGCTTCTAGAAATAGGCACATTGCTTCCAAGAGGGCTTACAAACTGGCCCTTAAGGAAGTGTATGCTCGGTCAAAGGGGAAGCCGAAATGACGACACGGGCCCTTCCATGAAATGATTTTATTATTTTTATTGTATTTCCTTTATGTTGACTGCCTCCTGTAATAAAGCATCAATCAATCAATAAATATTACTTTCCCAATGCAATTTATTTGACTGCGCATGCTTGTGGCTTCATTAATGCTTTTTCTTGGGCCTGGTGTTTGACCTTATCCACTGGATCTTCTTAATCTCTGTATCTAGGGACCACTGAGATTTCTTGAGCCCTGTGTACAAATCTTATCCTTTATATCTTAGTTGCTGTGACATTTTCCTAGAGAGACACGTGTAAGAGCTTTTCGAATTTCGCCCTCTTTTAAATACTAGCGTGAATCCAAGCGTTTCTTCTCAAGGGACTCAACTTTTAATAACGAATGGTTGCTCTTTCCCACTTAAACTTTTCTTAACAGACGCATCTTTTTAATTACCCCTGTTTCCAAGAGTCTTTTTGACGAACGGTTGCGATTCCTCACACTAAACCATCCTTAATTTTTCTATAAATACCCTCTCAAGATATGGATTTATTCATAATATTTTCTTCATCTCCCCTTACCATATATAGAACTTTATCCCCTAATCTTTTTATAATGGCCAGTTCTTTCACCAAATCTGCATTGGTCTTGCAAGTGGAGGCTTTTGAAGCTTCCTATGGCCATGCATTAAAACTGTTGAAGGATGCCGAGGAGGAGTTAAAGGTGATGCGTTATCACCATACCGAGATGGTTCGGGAATTAACCTGGCTAAGATCCGAACTGGATTATTGCCGACGTGCTCGTCAGGCTCTAGTCGAAGAGAATGAGGTGTTAAGGGGGAACCCGGCACTTCGAGACAGGAGTGTCTCTGTCGGCCCCTCTCATCGATACCGATCGACCTCCCCCTAACCTCTCCATTTTCCTTTTTTTTCTTTTGATTTTCTTCAATTTCTTCATTTCTTCATTTCTTCATCTTTTCTCATCTCTTTTCTTTTATATCCTCCTTATGCTTATTTTTTTTTCTTTTTTATCGTGTTCCTTTTACTTTCTTCATCCTCTTCTTTCTCACCATCTCTAGCTCTCTCTACTTTTTTCCTTTTTCTATTTCTTCCTCTTCTTTCTCACCACTACGACGTAACAATCAATCCTGTGATCCTAAGGATTTTGTGTTACTTCTAGGATTTTTGTCATTTTTCATTTTCCTCTTCTTGCTTTTCACTTCTTCTTTATGTTCCTCTTCATCTTTTTCTTCCTTTTCTTTTTTTTATGCTTCTGTTCTTCGTCACCTGCTGTTCGTCTGGTCTGCTGATATAATTGATCTTCTTTGGCTACGTTGTCCCATGATGTAATAGATCTCCATGTAGTAGATTTCCTTTCGATGTAGTCCTCTGATGTAATAGTTTTTCTTTCGATGTAGTCCTCTGATGTAATAGTTTTTCTTTCGATGTAGTCCTCTGGTGTAATAGTTTTTCTTTCGATGTAGTCCTCTGATGTAATGAACAGTGATGTATCTCACTTTTATTAATGAGAAGTATTTTTGCCCCTTTATTTTGGCACTTCTTTTCATGTTGCACTTGTGGTTTGTCGTTTTTCCGAAATCCAGATCTTTGAATATCTTTTCTATTTTCTGCTGTACTGTGATATCAGATGTATGTGGGTGTACTGTCGATCATAGGTGCACCCTCCCAAGCATGTCAGGAAATATGCTTGCTCCCAAGTATGTCAGGAAATATGCAAGTTCCCAAGCACTGTCATAAAATACCATACTATATTTTCTCTATAAATACTCCTCTTCTTTTCTTTATTAGCTACCCTCTCTCCTTTTATTTTTACTGTTTGTTCTTCCCTCCACCCCTACTTTCTCTTGCACTATAGCAATTTCCCAGAATGTCTGAACCTGTGGGGAGATATCATGCTCAGATGAAGGGTTTGGATGCGGAGGTATCTCGCGTTCGACGTCGAATGGGAAGGCTTGAGAAGGAGTACGACATTCTGGCCTTGAGTCTATTCGGCTCTCACCCCGAAGAGACAGTGAAGTGGACCGAGATTTCGGCCTTGAGTCGTCAGCTCGATCACTTGTTGCTTCAGAGAAATTGTCTGGCTAACTCCTGGTATGATGCCGAGGAAATTTGGGACCATGCTCAAGACGAGTTCGATAACTCCCCTCAAGGCCTGGCTAACATGATGGTTAGGAATGCTCGGCTGGAGGAGCGCGTCATGGTTCTTACTAGAGAGAAATCCGAACTCTCCGCGGAGAACGAAAATTTGATTGCCATGAATGATTCCTACCAAGCTCGGTTGAACTGCTCTGCTCGTTTTGCTTTCTCTCGGTCTGGTAGTTCGGTTTTTCCACCCATTGGTCCTTAGTTAGATTGGGCTGGTTTTCTGATGTATTTCCCGTTTTGGAACTTGTATCTTTTTCTCTTTTTTTTTTTTTGTATTTGAATCAGATGTATCTGTTCGTATCTCGTGCTTTTGTTCTGTGAACCGTTGCGACACCTCGCGCTTTGTGCCCTTTGACTCTCTATAAATGCTCCCTATTGCTTGTACTTCATTATCCAATCTTCTTTTCTCTCTCTTGTTGCTAATTTTTGTTTCCTCTAACTTGCTTTTGTTTGAGATGGCTCCCATTACTAGATCTGCCTCCAAAAAGAAAGCCCTTCTGGCAGAGGAGCCTATCTTCTTGCTACCCCGTCCCCCTGGTTTTGGGGAGGAGGATTTGACTCCTCTTCAGCTAAAAGAGATTGAGATGTCATGGCTGAAACATGATCTCAAGTGTGCTCAGACTGAAGCGAGGAGGTTTAAACAATATTGGAATGCGGAGGGCATTGCTCGTTCCAAAGCTGAGCAAAAATGCAAGTCTCAGTCTTACTCCTTGCAGCAGGCTGAGATGGCGATTGCTCGTTTGATTGGGGAGAAAGACCGTCTGGAGGAGCTCTTGGCGAAGAGGGATGCCGATATGGGGGGTAGTTCTAAGAATTAGGATGGTGTATTTTCTTGTAAAAATTCTCTTTGGTTGTATATTTTTGTGTTTTTCCCCCTTGTGGATGAATAAAACTTTTTCCTTATACTTGATTCTGTCTATTCTGTTTTATTTCTTGTTCACTTTGCCTTTATGTCAATACAGTCGATGATGTTTCAGTACACACCGAGCAATGTGCCCGGTTATCCCCCCGGAGAGCGTTGTTAGACTTGATGCTTAATGCCGTCAAGCTAGAAACGGTCTCCGTCCACCTTGTTCGGTGTGTCCTTTCGGTAAGGAATGGTTGGGCGTCGAGGATCTTAATCGGGTATAATATTGGTAGCGTATGTTGGAAGCTTTTCGTGGTAGGGTCCACTGGCCGTTTATTTAGGTGTAATGATGTGAATTGCCTTGGGTAGTGGGATATGCTCTGACGTGGCAAAATCTGGAGCGTTGATAAGTTAAAAATAGCAGCGGTTGTTGACTTATCTATGGTTGGAAAAAAGGTAAACCTCTGTCACACGAAAAGGTGGTTATTATTTTATTCTTTTCGTGACTCCACTCCTTTTTACTGTGCCAAGCAATTCCTTTTGTTTTTATCACATAATTTGCTGAAGAAAATATCTGTCTCTCTCTAAAGTATATTCTTCCCGCCAAAAAGGAAAAACGTGCTGCCGCTCGATCTAGGGTTTCGTTGTATTGTCGATATATTTGCTGCTTTTCGCACGTGTCTGCTCAGAATGACAACTGTAAGTGCGTTGTTATTATTATGTTCTTTTTGTTTTAGGACTGGTATATGATTTGTTGTTGTGGTCGTAGATGTGGCGTTGGTAACTGGTCTTGGTTGTCTATATATGTCTGACGATATTTAGTTATGTACTGGATTTACGTTGATTGGGATGGTAGTAAAACGTAGGGTTTCTGGTTAATTTTAGCGGGGGTGGGGGGGTGGGGGTGGGGTGGCGGCTTTCGTTATGTTGATGTGGTTTTGGTTTGTGTGTTTGGTTAGTATATTGATGGAGTTTTGATGATGTTTGGATAGGCAATTTTGACCCTATGTCTGGCCCAAGTGGGCCCATTTGTGGAAAAGGATTTTAAGAAGCTTGTCGGAATACCCGCCGACATACATGTTCGGCTTCCGATATCTGACAAGGAGGTGTTGGGGTTTGTTCCTGCCGGCGAGGTAGCTGTACTTTCCTCGGCATTCTTTACTGGGGGTTTAAGACTTCCTTTCAGTAAGTGGGTGGCTTCGTTCTTTGAGGCCGTCCAGATTGCTCCGGCCCAACTGGCCCTGAATGGTTATCGTACCCTAAACGGTATTCAAAGGTTATCGGAGTTGGCCGGAATACCGATCGAACTAAAGGATGTGTTCGGGATCTATAGTTTGAGTTTTGAGCGCCGTAGCTCGTATCTGAAGACAATGCGTGCCTTCTGTCGGCTTGTCTTTGGTCTGCCGGATACCAACAAGGGGGATAACCTTGGTGTTGTGATTGTTTCCGGTAATTGGGGTTGTGTTGGACACCAAATTCCCGGACCTGCGACCAAGGCTCCCACTATTCTAGACCTCGGCGCTCCCAATGTCGAGGCTCTCTTAGCTCTTTGGAAATGGTGGGGTCCTGGACCAACGAAGGATCCAGCTAGTCGTACTGCTCCCGTGCTGCTCGAGTACCCTGCGGGGCCAGTGACAAAGGGGAATCATGTGCCCGAGATCCCTAAAGAGTCCGAGGAGGAATTCTTAAAAGTGGTCCGAGCTCGAAGTGCTGCTCGGGTAGGGAAAAAGACCGTTCGTTCGAAGCGTCGCGGATCTGACCCCGTCGTTGGAACAACGAAGAGGGCTAGGGGGACCGATACATCGGTCAACGAGGAGGCTACTTCCCAAGGGGATATCACCGAGGATGCCCCTACGCCTGGCGAGGTATGTGTACATGTATATTGATTCTCTTGTCTTTTGATTGTTGTTTTGTTCTCTAGTTCTTTGCTTCATTGGTTATCTTGTTTCAGCTACTGACTTCTCCATTGGTTACCCTTGATCTTGCCCGGTCTATGTGTATTATTGTGTTTCAGGGGTCGATCGATAACATATTCGGACATATCAACCTCATGGTGAACATGGGCAAGAGTACGATGACTCTGCCTGTGATCTCGCCTATCCGTACCGACGTGATGGACCTGCCGGTTGTCTTGCCCACCCGTATTGAGGGTGTGAGCGAGCACAGGGCCCCTGAGACTGGCCCTTCAGAGAAGGAAGTGGAAGTGGAAGTTGACAAAGAGACTGTCGTGGATGTTGTGAGGGGTGGTGAAGATGAGGTTGCCGAGGAACCTGAGGAGGTGTTGGAGGACGGGGTTGCAATGACCCGTTATATTGACCGATGTGGGGGTGAGCTGTTGAAGCAACCCCGAGCCTTGAAGATGGGGTATATTGCTCTTAAACCCCTCGCTTTTAAGGATGCAGAAACAATAGCTGCGCGGCCTATAATGTCGGTTATAGAGCAGGCCAACGCTGATGCGCTGCGGGTATGTTGGGCGCGTATTCTGTATTATATGTCATGATGCTCGTATTTTGGCCGGAATCTGATGTTTTGAAATACAGGTTGTCTTGAGTACCGTGGTACTGAGGGATCAGATGACAGCGCTTGGGGCTGATAAAGAGAAGCTGGTGGCCGAGAAAGAGAAACTCGTCGCCGAGAATAAAATCCTGGGCGATAATTACGACAAGCTGTCGGCGGATTTCATGCGCCTGACCGAGGATGTCGGTAAGTTGGAGGATGAAAAAGAGAGTATGGTCGATAAGTACGACCAACTAGAGGCTGAGAATCTGCTCATGGCCGAGGATGTTGAAGCCGAAAAGGCTGAGGTTACCGCTCTGAAAGCGGCGCACGCGGAGGAGCGGACAAAGTTCGCAATGATGGCTAATTTCGCCGTCTATTACGCTCATGTGCGTGCGCTTAATTTCGCGAAGGTTCCTTTGTCGGATAGGGCGTGGTCGGAATTGGTGTACCCCTGTCCTCATGGTGCACCTCCTAAGCCTCAGGATTGGGCCAACCTTCGAGACGAGGAGCTTCCACGGCTGCCGGGACATACTACTTCGACGGCGCTTCGTCCCCATTCCGGGTCGGCTTCAACGACTCCTCGGTCTGCTCCTACCGTCACTCCCCCACCCGCATCCCCTCAGGTGGAGCCTTGACCATTTTCTTGTAGTATTTTCTCTGTATCTTAGCGTAAAGTCTTTGGGTATCCGAATTGTGGGTCTCTTTTGTATCTAGAAACATATTCTTTTGGGGAAGTGATAATATAGGTGATGTGCTTGTTTTTTTTTTGGCTTTTCCGAGTTAATTTCCCCTTTTCGAGGGTCATCATATTTTGAAGGATGTGAAAACAAAATATTGTCAGGTACCTAATAACCCTCTGGCCATGGTGGTCTGGACCTCGCCTAGTCGTAGCGGAGGTAACGTTATAGATGGCCTTGAAAGATCTAAGGCTTTCCTAACTGCTGAATTGAATTCTGCTCGTCATAAAATCGAGGATCTGAATGTTCATATTTCAAACATGTCGATTCGGTTACGTGACTTGGGAGAGAAATTCAGCAAAAAGACCGCATATTATAAGGCGAACAAGGGTAAGGCGAAAGAGCTTCTTGGTGCACTTCGGCGCTCTCGTGATGAAGCCCGAGGCCGCGTGACGAGCTTGAACTTGGTCCTAGGTGCCGTTTTCGAGGATGCGGACCTACTGCTATCCTTTGTCAAAGCGTATTGGGCCCGAGTTCCCGCTTTAGAGGTGCTCGAGCATGTAAAAGGGATGCGTGGTGTTGCCCGGGCAGAACGCATGGTTGATGCGACGGCCGGGGTAACTGACACCACGGCTGCCGTGAATCGAGTCGATGCGGTCGTTCGTGAGCGCTTGGGGACTCAAATTGTTTCATTGCGAGATATTCATTTCGCTGATATAGTAGAGACCTCAGCGTCCGTTGATGGGTTATCGGATTAATAATTGAGTTGCTTGTTTTGTCGTTTTATTTGTAGCTTGTATAAAGATATTCGTTTTTTTTTTTTTTTTTTTTTTTTTCATCTCTTCCCTTCTTCCCCATTTTTTGTTTTATAGGCACATGCTACTACGTTGCACCAGGCTGGTTCTCCAAGCCTAGTTAGTCCGGGGCCAGGACCTACTGGTGCTGCCCGAGACGAGGTCCCATCTGGTGTGGCTAGTGACGGGCATGCCAAGGTTCCTTATACCTTTTTATTGGGTAAAAATGTCGAGTTGCTCAATCGGTGTGGCCGACTTAGGGCCAAGTTGAAAACTCAGGCTTCTTCTTTTCGCGAGTACGCTCGTCGTTCCGAGCATGTTGTTAAGGTTCAGGAGCGTCGTTTAGATCGATATTGGCGGGTAAAGGAAAAATACTTTGGTAAACTAAAGTCGTTGGTAACCCAAGCGAACATGCTGGTGAAGTATTTCCGTTTGTCCCGATCCAGATACGATGCTTCTACAGCTATGATCGAAGCTCGCAAGCTTCCTTTCGACGATGCTCGTCGGAAAGCAGCCTCGGATGCTCACGAGGTCGCTAAAGGAGCCGAGTTTTCTGCACGGCTTAAGACGCTGACATGCGTTGGTTCTCATACGACCAACTTTGATGCCCTCATTTCTGAGGAGCGTTTTGATGGGGAGGAAACTGATGGGGATACGTTTACGGATGACAAAGAAGTGTCACTCGGTCAGTTACCGTCGTGTTCCTCATGTAGTAGCTCTTAAATAAATTTCTTTATTTGGGGGTTGTACCCTGTTGCCTCCGTAATGCAAGCGAGGACACGTTCCCTATGGGTGTTTGGGTGGACGATTATCGGAGGGATCATCTCTGGGACATTGCCCCCTTGATGGGGCACTCTTGTATCGGTTCGTCGCCCTGCTGCTTCCAGGGCGGCCCTGTAAGCTGAATCTTCCGCTTCACGGCGTAGATCTTTGTCTGTATTGGCGAGCTGGGTAATTGGCAATGCGATGCCGGCTGCTGTCATGGCCGTTATGCATGCCGCCAGTTGAGCTTGTAGCTGGGCGTAGTTCCTTTCATCGGCTGATGGAACAACGTGTTGTACTTCCACCGTGGATGGTGTAATTATCCTCGGCGGATGAGTCGGTAGTCGGGACAACTGTTCAAGTACATGATCCCCGGGCATACCATATCGGTGATCTTCGTTCGTTTGTAAACGAGCGCCGGAGTTGACCGAGGCTGTTGGCAAAGGGACTCTTGAGCTCGGCCTGCTTGGGATCCGGGTAGGCGTCTTCGTGCACGCCTTAATACGGGCATGACTTGTTCGTCATCCGAGGACGAGGAGGGTTCGTCAACAATCCCTTCAAGTTGCTGGGGTTGTTCTTGGTTGACATAGGAGGTTGTTGGTTGGTTTCCGGGCTGGATAGCGTCATATTTGTCACGGATTTCGAGTAGATCGTCGAGGTCTTGTTGGCTGATTTGCGCGTTTTGGTTATTGGTTTCTACTATCTCGGGATGGGTTTCTTCTACGTTGGTCACCATTGTCGCTTGTCTGGTAGAGTATTGGTATTCGAATTCTAAACTAGTTGGGGACTAGATGATTCCCGGATACGGCGCCATTTGATAAAGCCATAACTTTGGTCGGTCGCGTTAGGCTTTTCAACAATAATATAATGGTAAATTAAATGTAAATAATGAACACTTCTTGGTCTTTATTATTGATCGGATTATTACACTCGTTCGGATTGTTACACACGTTCGGGTTGTTACACTCGTTCGGATTGTTACACTCGTTCGGATTGTTACACTCGTTCGGATTGTTACACTTGCTCGGATTATTATTAATTTACTACAATTGTGCTCGATTTGACTATTTAACCTCTTATCTTGGTCGTTCTCCTTCTTCTTCGATACTCGACTCTTTCTCTGTTCGGTTTGTTTCTTAATTGGATAAGCTTTGACTAGTTTTTCTATTTTCTCAACTTCTCTCTATAATTTTTGAATAGATTTTCTCGGGGGATTTCTAGGAGGGGTAATTGGCTATTTATAGGCAACTACGCCTCATTGGATGTTGACAAGTGTCTCCATCTTAGGGGTTTTTTAGATATGGGTCCCTAGTTAAGTGGGCTTGGGCTTTTATTAATATCTACCTCTATTTTCTAGGAAAGGCATGTGATGACTCATCAAGCATTGGATACCCATTTATGAAGTGTGGGTCGATTGCTATCCAAATAGAATATTCGGGTCTAATTTTTATGTTCTATCAGTAACACTTTTGATAAAGTGGATGATTGTTCGTTTTGATCTAGTATTATCTTTACTTGAAGGCCAATATACAAAGTGTTTAGTAGTTGAACTAAGAATCACATTATATTCCATAATCATTATTACACGTTAAAGTCTAAACTGGAAGTTGTTCACCCGAAAAAAAACCATATTCTAGTACGTAATATTCTTATTTTTTAGTCCAATAAAATTAAGGACGATCACAAGGGAATATAATCTGGCGTTGAAAGTTTTCAATAAACATTAATACTAAGGATAAGTAGTAAGGATCTAATCAAAAAAATATGGGGGATTAGCGTAACTTAAATTTGGTTCCTCACCCGTAATTGTAGTATCATCTCCGGAAACAGAAGGAGTTTATGAAAACACGAGATTTAATATTTGTCTCAGGACCTGCCACAGCTGCTAGCAAGCACACGGTTACAATGATCTCAAACTTAACATGGGCCCCTTACAGCCCCTATTAGAGCCAAACTCATAGACTATTTGCCAGCGAGTTGCTCTCCAATAGGCAACTCGACTTGTATGAGTACGTACGTTTCGAAGAAAAGTAAAGTCTTATTTCTCAGCTTTATCGCCACGTAGGAAAAGCTGGTGAACCTGAGAGCATATTTACTTAGCTACTATGACAAATATAAGTTGAATTGCTTTGCGAGAAAAGTACATTTCTAATGTGACGAATGTGGAAGACTTTCAAAAGACAATCGATGTTCTTAACGGTGTGTTTAATATTTGGGATTCCTGAGATCAATGTTTTGTATTTACAAGGGTATGTGAATAGAATGAAGATTTTTTAACCAGAAAATGGACAAATTTACACTCATGTACTTTGTGACTCATCATAGAATGTACAAAATAAGGAATCTGCAGGATTTACAGAGGCTAGGATACAAATCTAAGGAAAACTGAGCACTAAAACCTTAGCATTGTCGATTATTGCTGGGCTGCCTAACTCGAAACACAATCTTTCCGAGCATATTACATACAGCTCGATTAAAACAAATATTTTCAGAAATTGTGCAATTTCGCAAAATGACTAGGTGGACACATCGAGCCTCTCATAGTCGAGTTTATCCAACTATATATACACTACTTTTATCGGTACACAAGCCACAACACCCCTCGTGATATTCTCAACTTATTGCTTAATGACGAGCTACTTATGATGTGTTTGTAATTCAGAAAATGTCATGGAAAACAAAACAAAACAAAAGGAAAAGAAATTAAAACCAAGTAAAATGAACATAAAATCATTTTCCGGTTATCTGTTTGAAAGATTGGTAAATGAAGAGAAAAAAAAAGGAGAGTGAGGGAGTTGGTCACACTTTTGCCATTTATTTTCATTTTACTCGCACTTTTGAAAGTAAAATGATTTATCTCATTATACACACAAAGTTTTTCCTCACTTTTTTTTTTTTTTGTTTTTCCATTGATTTTAATTATGCAACCAAACATAAGAAAATATTTTCTCGGAAAATCATTTTCACACCATTAATGTTGTGACATTAACATGCCAACTTTCAGGTAAGGAAGACAACATAAGCAAACGCAAAAGGATAGTTCAGTAGAACTCAAATTTGCTGATGAAAAATATTTAATTGTTCTATCAGGAATATCTTAACGTCTTCTTGGGATTGTGTGGTGATGGTCGTCTATTTCGAGGTTCAATATAGTGCTCAATCTATGTAGGAGTAAAATATAAGCTCCTATAGCAATTTCATAGAGGATTCTTTGTCATCGGTCGCTCGTTGTCACATTTTATTTACCCAAGAAATGAAGAAAATGCTAAGGAGGAATACTTTTTTACAACATTGAAATTACAAAAGATCATAAAATATCTTTCTTTATGGATTGTTAAACTCGTACATTTTGTGTTTGTGTACCAAAATATGGGAAAATAATGAAAAGTTAGATACTATTAATACTTAATTAAAGAAATCATACACCGTAAAACAATTTTAAATATTAATATATATGAGTCTATGACACATGATGTTACTTCTTTTAAATTTTTGTTTATAATTTTGATACTACATGAATCTAATGTACGTACCAAATATTAAACAAAACTTCATAGTACTATGAGAACTTCCCTCAATATAAAGTGAAATGTATATTTATTAAAATTTTAAGTAATCGGATAATTTTGTACAAAATGTCATCTTATTCCCTACTAATTTCCTTATAATAATCATATAATATTATCTAATATTAATTTAGTTTCTCTTTTTAAAAAATCAACTTGCATGTGGGTCCAATTAACCTTAAAAAATTAAAAACCAATGACTTTATAAGGCAAGGGAACCAATGACTTTATAATGATTTTTAAGCCTCAAATTTTAATTCTTTTTATGGGAAGCTGATGCAGGAAGTTTCTTTTGTATAAATCCCTGAAAATGATGAATATGAGTGATTTGGGGCTTCACATGTAATTGCTCTCATTATGTTTTTACGTACTAATCAATAATACTTCGCCAAAATACTTTCATATATAACGATGAATTTATGCATAAACCTATAATGAGATCCTTACAATTAATATATGGATTTTAATATATGGATTAAATTCAATTAAATATCAGGATGTGCTGGTGAGTGGCACAGATTCTTTAGCAATGACAGTGGAATGGGCAATGTCTGCGATACTAAAACATCCGCCTATCTTGGAAAAAGCGATCGTAAAGCTCGACAGGTTAATAGGTAGAGACAAACCGATGACCGTAGGTTGCCTGCTAGACACGGCATTCTTGTATTATATCATGGGAAAAAACGACTTCGTCCAGTAAATTTTATTGACAAAAAACATTTTTGAAACAAAATTATGGCTATTCAGGACCCAACGCATAAGCTATGTGTTTTACTTATCTTATGCCAAAACCGGCCCTAATAGTGAATCTAACTCTTTTTAAATTTAACGATAATCATTACCCACCCATATCTAGTAATTACACATATACATGTCTATTATATAATTTTGGAATACACCATCTTATCAAAATAGACTTGCTAATATCATGTGGTACAATTGTACCAATTCTACCAAAACTAATGGTGTGTCAATTTACTTATTTTTTAACAAAAGTACTCATATTTTATAATAAATGATAGGTCCAATCTTCTTATGTAAACCCGTGATATACACGAGCGCAACTCCTATACAGAAGATTAGATAGTCTGTTGGAAAATAACAAACAATCCGAATGTAATTATTTATCCATACAATATGAGGAAGTTTGATCATAAAGATAATTAACTTTTTTACATTTTTTTTAGTGTATTTGCTACCGCCTAGCTACCATAATACCAATATAATTAAGTTGGAGAAGTGTTAAATCATTATAATTGAGTAGGAACCTCATTATCTTAATTTAGTGGCTATATGCTGAACTTAGACGCTATAATGTGAAAGTTGAAATGACACTTTATGGAAAAAATTATTTGTATCACATAATTGATTTTTTAATGTAATTTCATTTACGTTGATGACGAGTTTTGAAAATTGGGTTATTTGGTTAGAGTACACATGTTAACGGTGTTCTCGCTATGTTTGAAACGACACCCAAAACTCAAAACCATCTTTATCGGTTTCTGTTACTGTTATGTATGGTTTCACCTTTATGCTGGTTCCCCTCTCTTTTCATATCGCTTCTCAACCAACACTTTGAAGTGTTGGTTCCTTACGTTTTTTGTTTTTTAAAAAAAAACACTTTGAAAATTATTACTTAAAACATTTATTTAATTCCGAAAAAAATATAAAAGTTTTTGTATTAATAAATACATGAATTTAAAACAATTATTTCATTTATAAATAACTTTTATGCATGATTTTTTTGTTTAATTACAAATCAAAAAAAAATTAACTTCTTTTTTCTTTAAGTAAACTTCATTTATTATGTAGTATAAGTTTTTTTCTCATGGCAACAAAAATTTAAGCTTTTGTATTACTTTGTACATAAAAACTGAACAACCATTTCTACTCCATATATACACAATCATTACAAGAAAATGTCAAAATGTTAACAGACACCTTATTCTTATTCTAAAACTAAAATGTCAGTGTCACTTTATTACACTGCTGATATCCGCGTCACCAAATTAACAACAAACATTTTAGCATCAGAATACCAACAATGTTCACACTTTTTCGTATAATACATATGGCTGTTTGTGAACAACGGTCGCTCATGTCTAAACCAACACTTTCAAACTCACACCTCTAAACATTCTTTAAGCCATATATATATATAACCCATTCGGTCCGCCCTGTTTCTGTTAAACATCAATTTAATTAAGAGTACGCACTAACAATCAATCTTTATAGAAGCAATCAAGCAAGGCCCAGTGGTTAGACATACGACTTCTTTTCTTTAGGCTTGACCCTTGAGCGATAATCACAAGTATATTGTGCTTGTTATATATATATAACAAGCACAATATACTTGTGATTATCGCTCAAGGGTCAAGCCTAAAGAAAAGAAGTCGTATGTCTAACCACTGGGCCTTGCTTGATTGCTTCTATAAAGATTGATTGTTAGTGCGTACTCTTAATTAAATTGATGTTTAACAGAAACAGGGCGGACCGAATGGGTGGCTGAGAGACGGTGATTTTTAAAAAAAAAATAATTTTTTTATATGTGTAATTTAAATTTTTTTAAAATATATACATTGATGGTCTCCCCTAATTAAACAAAATAGTTATTGGTGTAGTAGTAAAATTAACTTTAAGTTAGTGAAAGATTAGGAGTTCAAATCATGTTAGCTGTTTTTTATCTTAAAATTACCAAATTTCGTAAATAAACATTGTATTTTCCCAAACAAGATTACTAAAAAAATTATTTTATTCATATTTATTTTATACTATGTTAAACATGGAAAAAATCTTTATTTTTGTATTAGATGTTATTTATTTTATACTCTATTCGACATATTTTTTACACCACGACCCCATCAAAAAAACCAGGTTGCGTCCCATAACAAAGAAGCTCATTTAAAATTTTGTAATGCATTGAATATTGACAACTAAATAAAAGGTTAGTCAAAATTAAAGTAGACGTATTGTTAATACAATGTCGTCGTGTTTTGTATTCAAATCATAATATGTATCACGTCCAAAAAGGTAAAACCACTCATGCATGTATTACTACTCGATTCATTAAAATTCCACACATATTTGAATTTGGTATCCTTGCTTCTGTCACCCTTATGATTGAATACATATATACATATAATGTATATAAATAATAATTTTAAATAATTGTTTATAACGTGAGATGATAGTGATGTCCTGACCATATTCTCTTCAAATGGTCAAGTTCTTGTAGCTAGTAGTACTGACTAGTGATAATCGGAACTTCCGAATAATATTATTGTTGTCATTAAATATTTAATCGGTGCAAATCTTCTGTTAATTAAGAATAAGTGACTTTTGTCTGACCAACAAATTTAAAAGAGAGAGTATGTTTGTTCATATTTTGTTTTAAGTCCAATGAATAACAGCGAGTGATTTCCTTTTTGCTATTTAAATCATCTTGATCATGGAGATATATGGTAGACATAAGGATATGGGGTATAAACACTAAATATCAAGTCATTATGGCAAAAATCAGTCTTAGGAGGTCGAATAATTTGAACTGTTGGCAATGCGGTTTTTTTTCTTTTTCTGATTCTTTTAGGCCTATTTATTATTTGAAACTGTTGTGTATCTTCCTATCTGTTATTACCGTTTAAACGGAATGGTCATCATGGGGTCCTGACCCATGAACGAAATACTTTGTTTGACTTTTTTTATTTTAATAAAAGGCCGATAATGATTAAAAAAAAATGTTTGTTTGTAAAAAAATAAAGAAAGAAAGAAAAAGATAAAAATTAATGTTCAATTTTATTTCCCATCACATTCAAAGTAACTATTTGTACGTAACGAGGCTCCGAATTTCCAACCATATTTATCTGCAATTTAATTCATCAAAAATAAACTCATTCATAACACTAATTCAAAAGTTTTGTTTTGCACAATAAAACCAAAGATCGACATGACGTTTTATAACCTTTCTGTAGGGCAAACAGTATTTATCTCTATTTATTTTAACAATTAATAAAATAAATTAAATGAAGCCGGAATAGAGTACTGAGGGGCCGGTTTTATGTATAAACTAGTATTTGAAAATTTTGATTAAAATAAATAGAAAAAATTATCTTTTTGATAGTTTTTTTCAAAATGGGGACGGCCCCGACTGCCCACACCTAGTTTATTCCCCGACCGATTATTAGCAATAAAACATTTTCTCATTCAGCAATCTATCTTAAAACCTTGGGAACACAGAGCAAATAGAGGGGCTTACTTTTTCATTATATCCAATCTTAATCATAACATGGTTACTTTCCATGGTCATTCTCTGGAAGTTCATTTTTTCCAATCCAAATATTAAGCTTAAATACCCACCATCCCTAAAACCCTGGCCGATTATTGGTAACTTAAACGTAATGGGCGACAAACCTCATCGGTCTTTTCATGAGTTGTCCCAAAAGTACGGGGAACTAGTTCAACTGAAATTTGGTTCCTCACCCGTTATAGTAGCATAATCACCAGAAATGGCGAAAGAGTTCTTAAAAATGCTCAATTTAATACTCGTTTATAGACCCGCTACATCTGCTAGCAAGCACACGGGTTACAACTTCTCAAACTTAACATGGGCCCCTTACGGCCCGTATTGGTGGCAGGCTCGTAGAATATATGCCACCGAGTTGCTCTCTAATAGGCAACTTGACTGAGTTGTTTTTGTTTTTGTTAACTTTATTAACACCTCATTTTGTTTTTAAGACCTCTATTACCATTTTTTCTTCCGCTTCCCTTTACTTACAATTCTTGTCTTTTTTGGAAATCAGGTGTGAAATAATTAACATAATTGACAAGACGTGTTGTCACGTAACTCATTTTCGTTAACGCGTTAACAATTGGTCTAAATCATGGCCGGTCTGACACTTTTTTACACTTAAGCCGTACTTTTTTTGACACATTATTTAACTTTATCCAACAATTTTTTTAAATTTGCCCTTGAATTGACAATATTTGACAATATTTTTTCCTACCGTTAACGAAATGGGTCACGTGACAGCACGTGTTGTCAATTCTATTAATTATTTAACATCTGGTTTCCAAAAAAGAGAAAAATTGTAAGTAGAAGGAAACGAAAGAAAAAAAATTGTAGTAAGGAGCTCAAAAAAAAATTTGAGTGTTAAAAAAAAAAAAAAAAAAAAAAACTCTTGTATGAATACATACGTATAGAAGAAAAG
The DNA here is from genome assembly GCA_963920805.1 of Primula vulgaris. Classification (NCBI taxonomy): domain Eukaryota; kingdom Viridiplantae; phylum Streptophyta; class Magnoliopsida; order Ericales; family Primulaceae; genus Primula; species Primula vulgaris. The sequence continues at coordinate 10,731,756 of OY987216.1, read as the reverse complement.
AAATTTCTTATTTGTGACCTTTATCACCATGTAGGAAAGCCTATGATCCTGAGAGAGCATTTACTTAGCTACACTATGACGAGTATAAGTCGAATGGCTTTGGGAGAAAAGTACTTTTCGGAGGGCGACTCTGATGTTACGAATATGGAAGAGCTTCGAGAGACAATAGAAGCGTGATTTGCTCTTAACAGCGCGTTTAATATTGGGGATTATATCCCGCGGCTCAATTTTTTTGATTTGCAAGGGTAGTGCTGGTGAATGAAGATTTTTTACCGAAAAATGAACAAATTTAATACTCATGTTGTGAGTGATCATAGAGCTAAGATGAAATTAGCAGGGGCGAATTTCAAGCCCAAGGATATCGTGGATGTGTTGGTGCAACTTGCTGATGATCCAAACCTTGAAATTAAGCTCACTAGTGATAATGTCAAAGCACTAATGCAGGTACTCTTTTGGCCACGGCCATAACCACAATTTGTCAACTATTGTTTTGTTTTATGGGCGTATATAAACTTCTATAATTTTACAACTTTTTGCCTTCCATTGAGCTGAAAAATAGAATTATCATGGAACAGTTATGATTTACTTGCGTCACAACCTGGTAAACTAATACATCTTGTGTTTGTGTACCAAAATATTGTGATATCTAACAATGCATTTATTCGTATACGTAATGAGATTCTTACCATGTTTGTAATAAATTCGATTAAATTTCAGGATGTGCTAGCGGGTGGCACGGATTCTTCAGCGATGACAGTGGAATGGGCAATGTCTGCACTACTAAAGCATCCGCATCTCTTGGAAAAAGCGACCGAAGAGCTCGATAGAGTAATAGATAAAGATAGATGGGTTGAAGAGAAAGATAGTGCGCAACTTCCTTTCTTAGATGCAATTGTGGAGACTATGCGGTTTTATCCGGTGGCTACTTTAGTGACTCCGCATTTGTCCCTTGAAGATTGCACCGTCGCCGGCTATCACATTCCTAGAGGAACTACTCTAATTGTCAACATTTGGAGTTTAGGTAGAGACCCGAGGTACGTAATGAGACGCTTATTTTGTAGCATTTTTTTACACTAGTTTACAATTCATTTTAGCTTATGAACAGTGATACATTTGTTTGACAAAGTAAAATAAATAAAACCCAAATAATTTCTGCCTCAACTGAACACAGCTGCCAAAATCTACTGATGAATAAGCCTTACAAGTACATGAAACTTTTTATTAACTCCGGTTCAAATGGTGCGCTACAATCTCAATTATATTCAAAAAATTTACTGGAAATGGTTCCCCATCAGCAACGACAGTATTCAAAAATTTTTAAAAGAAACGACGTTTTCAGTTTTCATGCAAAACTTTAGGGTCTTTATCATTATATCCATCATAAATATATGTTTATATTTTACTTTTTTCTCCCTCTTTACTCCATCTATTTCAAAACATTGTGGCACTATATATCTACATATAACTTTGACTGTCAAATATCTTGTACTTAAATTATCGAAATATAAAATTTTAATTAAAATTTGTTCATATAGTTTAACATTAGCTTTCGAAAAATTCGATTTCGACAACTTTGACATTCGTTATTTGTCAGTCAAAATTGTACGTAGATACGTAGATATATAGAGTCTCAATATATTGGGACGGAGGGAGTATCAATTAAGCAAAATGATATGAAAAATAATTCATACTCACATCAGCAGATCCACAACTCAAAGGTGATGAAAAGATTTTTATGAGGTCGACAAATCAAGGGATCTTCTGTTTTTGTTTTCAAATTCAGTTGCAGGTTCAAGAATCTGAAACTAATGTTTCTATGCAAGCCAAATGCTAGTTATAACCACTTTCAAACATGTAGGACGATTATCTTCGTATCATGGACTCTGGACAACAGAATTGTAGTCTTTATTATCTCCTCATGAGCTTCTTGGTAGCAGTCTCTAAACAGTTGCAGTTAATTCATAATGTTCTTATTTTCCCGTCATGGCTGTTTATATAATCACATGATGGTTATATACTCACGACTTCCCGCAGCGAAATTGTCACAACAATTGTTGAAAGAAGGTTGATACAAAAGTTCATTCTCATTCAGAGTGAGATAATAGGGATCGAAAAGTTTCCAACCATGACATTTCATACAAGATACGTAGTATCATATAAAGAAATCAAATTGATGTTGAATGGAAGGTTGGCCAACAGAAGGGACTAGCGTATCAAACATGATACTGTGTCTAATGTAGCCACAGACCATCTCCTTTTCTTTTTCTTTTTCCAAGTCTTTTGCAGAATGTCCATCGAATCTATGCATTGTTCCAAATCTATCCGTCTTTTCCTACTACTTACGAAAATCTACAATATTGTGTGAAATACTTAAAAATAACAAGTATAGAAGAAAATTCTCCAGAGGGCAAAAGGCCATATAAGATTTTAGATTAATTACTGTTTCGCTAACATCTGTACAACTACTAGCAACAACATTCGCTAAAAAAAACCTTCATTTTTACAGTTAAATGCGAAGAGATGCAATAAATTAAGACTTCAGCCGATGCAGCAAGTCACTGGATCCTCTTCAAGAAATCAGTACATATCTCGCCAACAAGCCACGCCATCATTTGCACTCCTCATAGGCTCTCCAAAAACGACAACTTACACTCACTGTTTCGCCATTTTCTTCTTAGCTATGGAAGGTAAAAAGAAGACTCGGAAATTGCTTTAACTGGATAAAATTCATCCTAAACTAGAGTTATTTTCGGATACAGATTTCATCATCGGATAACTAGGAGAAGGCTGAGCATTTTGCGAAGCATTTAACAGATTATTAACAGAAACTGACGAGGATGGATGCAAAGCCGAAAGAGGGAGACGAGGTCCATTTCCATACATCTGCTGTTGTCTCATCATATTATGATGGATCTGTTGTTGGTTGTTGATATAGCCAGATGAAACTAACGGCTGAGATGAACCTGTGACAATAGGTTGCCTGTTAGACATTTCATTGTTAGCGATGCTTAGTGGGGTCAACGAGGGATTTCCTCCAGCATTTCCAAATTGAGCCGAAATCATACGGAAGCGTTCACCAGCAAGATTCTGTCTCTCTTTTTCCATTTGCTCACATTCTTTTATTAATAAAGTTTCCACCTCGGCGAATTGCTTCAGCTTTAGCTCTAACCTCTTCAACTGTCAAAAGAAAGTTGGAAAATTATTGTCTTATTGATATATTTTGTTAAAAGGTGGATAACATACAGCATTGGTGCCTAATTCCATATAAAAAGAGATAAATTTTGATTTGGTACACCATAGTTTTAGCAATAGGACTGGTCCTCACAGTTTGACCAAGTTGTACAGGCGGTCCTAATGGTTTTAAGTTCAATATATTAGTCCCCATAGTTTCAGTAAGTTACACAGTGGCCTCTTTGTATAAGAACCAACAGTTGCAAATGGGAACAACTTCTGTAACATGTTTAGAATTTGGGAACTTTTAGTGTAATGTACTCAAATTTTGGGGACCAACATTGTTTCAGTTGAATCAACATGGACAAAAAAGACTTTCCACCTAAAGTATGGGGACTATTAGTTTTGCAGTTATAATGATGGGGATCAAATGAAAAATTGATCCAAACTATGGGGAGTATTTATGTACAATCCTATTGGTATATTTTGTAGTCTACCAAGAAAGAGCTACTTTCCTCAAAATCAAAACCTCTGAGTAACACAAAAGAGCATAACATGTTGCTTTCTACGGAGAGGAAACATAATTACGGATTTAAATTACTGAGGGGTTCCATCAAAAAAATAAGAGAGGAAAGGAATATATTTGAATCGGATTAATCCATATAACAACAAAAGTTCAGTTTTTTTTTATAATGAAAATTACATTCCAGAACTTGTAAAACGATACCTGAATTGCCACATGTCCTACTTACCTAAAGAGTAGGGGCTTTCAAACCCAACAAACGCCCCCATAAACTAAGGCCAAATTTTGCAAGGTAGATAAAATTAAATGATAGCGAATGGAAACATGACCAAATTGAGACCAGAAAACAAACCATTTAACAGCCAGATACAAGAACACAAAGGGGTATCACATGAACGGTATCAAATAAACCGATGACGTCTTACGAAAACGATCACATATAGGTTACGGATGTACCACTTACAAACCCACAAAAGAAAAGACAAATAATAGATGATCTTTCCAGCCTTATATTTCTAGCACACAGGATAAAACTGCAACCCAGAACAATGCCTTAATAACTTCAAAAGAAGAATGCATACGTGTTGAGAGATACAGATACATAGATACCTGATGATTTATTATATTAGCAGATAGCCTTTGAATTTCGCGCTCTTCATGGTCTGCAAATAGTTTAGCCTTTGTTGCTGCAGCAGCAAGCCCAGCTTTTACAGCACTTTTCACCTTGTCAGCAGATAATGGAGTAACCTTGCCATTCTGATTTTCTGACATTTCGTTGTGTAAAAACCATTAGAGAGAAAGTCAGAAACTTAGATCCGGGTAGATTGAATTGAAATTCTACCTTTTCCTTACCTGATATATTGTATTCTCCATGAGAATAGCCTCTATTATCGTGCACAGACCCCACATCCATCCTTCATTGGTCCCAAAAAAAGGTTAATATTAAACAAAAATTGAGAATAGAACTGTACACTCATGCTGCCGAACGCGATCAAAAGCTTCATGAAAAAGCTAATGGCATGAGACCATGTAGATGCTACACATCAAACTCCTTGAGAGTAAAAAAAAGTTCAGCAGCAGAAATTTAAGGTACAAATATACTAATAGGTTCCTGACAACTAACCAATTGAATCATCATAAATCATTACTTATACAAAGATTTGAATGAATTTTTGTTTGTACAGCAGCACTCTAGTTATATGATCAAACTTCACCCCACTAATATTGTCAAGGAGTCTGGCAAAAACATCCTCAGCGACAATTTTTAAAAAATAAGAATTTCAAATAACCAAATACAATATTATAAAAGCCAATTGACGAAAAATAAACTGAACTACAGTTAACTGATAAGTCTTAATACAATAATAAACAATGAGTAGAATCTTACACTTCACTAATACCAGATTCTTTTATCTGCCCCAATTCCTTCTGAGGGTCCTCGGATAACACTGCTAAGCATGCATGTGCACATGCTGCAGCAACTCTAGGTCCCACAGCAGAGGCTAGAAAGGCAACCTAGTCAATTAAAAATGAAATAGATGTGAATGGTTAAGGACAAAGCAATTGTCAGAGTGAAAGAAAAGTAAGCATCATGCATGGAATAAGCCCCTAAAACCTTTAGGTTAATATCACATCCGTTGTTCTATGAATCTGCATCAATTAGTTTACATGAAATTTTAAGTTGATCTAATCTCAACAATCGATAACCTTTTTCCTCACTACTATCGAACACGACTTATCTTCTCATACCAAGAGGCGAAGTGTATAGATGACCATATATTCTTTTAAAGGAAACAGCATTGGAAATTTAACACCCCCATTTATGTGCAGATAATAGGACTCTACTATTAAATTATCCATAAAATCATAATTCTACGGATAAACCTCATCATTCAACTGATAGAGAAAGACTATATGTAAAGACCAAAAATACAACCAATAATCACTGTACAAAAAGTTTATAGCAGATCAAGAAAGACGAAAACTAAATGGTGCATCTAATACAAATAGCTGAAGATATTCTAGGCTTATGATTACGTTAAATACAGTTAAACCTCTTTAAAGTAATACACTTGGGACCGGAAAAAATTATTCATTTAGCGAGTTTATTAATTTATCGATAAATGAATAAATTATTCATTTATTGATAAATGAATATTTATCATTTTAAATAGAGTTTTCCAATATAACATATATACATTGTATATATAACATATATTCACCGGAAGTTGGTGACTGAGATGAAGATATCCAAGGATTATCTGATGTCATTTCTAATTTATGATATAGAAATGTGATGAATGTTGAACATATCCTAATGAGAATGATGCAGTTATGGAATCACCTACAGACGAAGAAATTATTCAACCGGTAATGAACAATGATGATGAAAATGATCGGGAACCAGATGATAGTAGCGTTATCCCAAATGTGTCGTCAAATGAGGCATTTCAAGCAATAGTCACCTTAAGCAACTACTTGTTCCAACAGGAACAAAATATTCCAAAAATTATACAAGCTTTACAAAAGGTCAAGGATGAGGTTCATTTTGGTTTAGGTGGAAAAAAAAAACAATCAACTATAGATACATATTTTAAAAGAAAATAATTATTGTGATGGTATTATTGATTGATTGAAGATTTTTGTCTACATTATATATTTTTCTTTATGAAATTTAATAATTATTACTTTATATTTTTATTGGGCCCTTAAGGATTCAATTTTTTTTATTACTTAATGCATTTAACGAGAATATTACTTTACTCCATTGGCCCAACTCGAGACCGGAAGAAATTATTATATTAGCGAGGTTATTACTTTATCGAACATTACTTTATCAAGGTTTAACTGTAGTATAACCTTGTTTATCATTTGTAAATCTTTGGTCTCACTTAATATATAGTTTTAGAAGGATCTTTTCTTATATTTAGGGGTTTATGCCTCTCAATGAAAAACTCTTCTTATTATTTTAAATAAGTAAAATGATGATAATTGACAGAATGCGACCAAGTAAAAATAACAAAGTCCAGCCAAGGTATAGCATTTTAATGTATAATGATGACAACCAACAAGATAAGTAACGGGAATTTAACAATTAAACCTACCAGGCTCATGACTGGATTAGCAGAATTCGCAAAAGGAACCTCGCTCTCTGAATCGGGGTCAGCTGATCATAAAATACCAATGTACACGTAAATACAGCGCTACAGTTAGAATAAAATGGGCAGTAAACAAAATAACAGTTACGAAATGCAGAAGGACACCTGCTGAGTCACCATTTGAACTTGAATGTGGCCTTACAAAAAGATCTTCATTAGATTTATTCGAAGATAAGAACAAACATGGAATTTCAACGTTTTCCAGAGGTCCATCATCGGTGGGAAGGCGGATAAAGTGAACAATGCATTGTGCTTTTGACTTCGAACCAACATGTTGAGCTATTTCATTCCAATCATCATTATATATTTCCATTGCTTCGAGCAAAAGAAGTGTTTCCTGATTAGTCCAACTTTCTCCCGCTATGTCAGCATAATCTCTTGAAGTATCAATTCTTACAAAGTCTATGCTCGAGTGACCAGTAACAAATCTCCCATTATTGTAACAATCCACGCATAGCAACAAATCAGCCTGATAAAGACAAACATTCTTTAGGAACAGCAGAAGCCACGGGACAATACAAAATTTCTCATAGTACAGTTTTACTTGTAAACAAGCAGTCTCTAGGGACCCTGATCATTGACAAGTAGTCTAAATAAATTAAATGATTATACTTTTAAATATTGCGATTTTGGAACATAATTGTCATAACAAGTAAATTAAACAAAATAACTAAATAATTTGACCACAACAAAGCAATGCAGAAAATCCTTTTGTGACTCTTTTATGTTAAGTGGTACTGGTATGGGACATGCTACAATAGTTGTCTTCAAAAGTGGCATGAGCTATATGTAGTTCCAATACTGTACCCGGTTATTGTATTCTGGGAAGTATTAAAATTTATCTTTCTTATCTCAGTTTCGCCTAAAGTGTTTTGGAACGCAAGGGGACCATGTTTCAGTACATTAGAACTGGAATGTGATAGCACAAGAAGGTTGGGAGAATTATTAACATTGAGCAAAACCACCAGATTGCCCTTTACCAAAAGTATTACAAAGGCTACTGAAAATAATTTTTTACCAAATGAGGATTTTAAGCGGTATCTGGGTTTATTCGCACGAGAAATTTTTTCCAAGACCTATTTTCTTATATTATTTAGAATTGAAGTATTTTCTTAAGAAACATTCATTTCAAAACCTCAAAATCATCGTAAAATCTTAGCAGTTCAAACAATAACCTACTGACTAGGAGATATGTGGATATCGGTGCCTTGCCGATAAAGTTGCAAATCAAACGAGCCAATCAGAGTAAAATCATACTTGGTTTGTTGAGGGATTAGTTCATATTTGTTCATCAATAAAGGAGTCAAGCATTAACAAAAACATTATGTTCGTTTAGTAAACAAACCGCTGTTGTTTTTCAGCTTGTTAATGACTATTGACTCGAGTTATTTGATTATTTTAATACATACATCTATATATACACACACAGATATACCTATAGATGCATGCTAAGAGGCAGGGGAGGAACTAGTACTATGCTGAAAGGGGCTGCAGCACCCCCATATTAATAAAATTGATATTTACCAAGCATTTTACCAAAAGAGTATCGATTACAAAAAAAAAAAGTTAACAGGGATTATTTTGGTAAAAATAGCCTCAAAGAAGAAATCAAGTATAACAGGGATTGTTTTTGTTAAAATAGCCTCAAAGAAGAAATCAAGTATAACAGGGATTGTTTTTGTTAAAATAGCCTCAAAGAAGAAATCTACTAAATGTCCATGATGTTCAACTGATTTATCATTAATTGAACAAACAGCAAAACATCACTACTCATACAGATCCATAAATATACATAAAAGCCAAATTTGGCCTATAACAGAATATGCTGTCATTTCTTGTCCAAAAAGATCTCTTAAAAATCTCCTTACTGTTTTTTCTGCAAAGCCACAAAGGTGCAGTGAATTTTTGCACACACTAAAAAAATTCAAATCAACAGTTAAATAACCAGCTAACAGTAACACTGGTGGGTGTCCCTTAAGAAATTAGTGGAATGGAAACTTTACTTCCTAGAGACCAATCACATACACTGTGAAAAGGGTGACAGAAGCCTTTTATCTCCGTCAACAAGTTCAAGGTTTCCATATAAAACAAGTTCCACCAGTCACAACGAGCAAATATACTTCTAATACTTATTTCCAATGCTCACAAAAAGTAAATCAGACTCTCGGCATTAAATTCACAGGTTCAAAAGCAATCTTTGTTGAACACCAATAGCATATAGTGACAAAAAACAAATCCTACTCCTAGTACCTATTATATCTTCTTTGGTGTTATATAAGTAAATAGAAGAAACAGTACAAAATAAGAAAACAAGTAAGCTAACAACAAGTAAAGACTTGATATCTCAATTGACAAAGAAAGGGAAAATAAATTTGTCACCTCCTTCTGTGACTGGTAATACACAATTGACACCAGATTCGAACAATAATTGCATCTGTTTCCTGATAAATGCTCTCTAATTATTCCGTCCAATTCATCGTCCTCATGATTGTTAGGAGACAATGATGGATAAATATCTGATATCTTGAGCATACATTTAGACTGTTCGAATTGAATCAAGCTATCAATAGACAACAAAGCAACTGATGGCACATGGATTGCACCACTCGAATCTTCTTTCAAAAAGGAACTATCACTTTGAGGCTCATGAATGGGTGTACTAGCACAATAATTTATTATTCCCCAATGATCAAGAAACCTTACTACTCGAGTTAAATCGTCCATATTAAAACCCGTCACCCATCCTTGGCAATCAGCAAAAGACAGATTTTTCTCTGGGCATTCCATGTATTTTGAAACTATCCGATTACGATATTCCATGTATTTTTCAGGTGTATATTCTACTGAGTTACCAGAGAAAAAATGTGGAACCACTTGTCTCTCCAGTCTATGCACTGTTTGGGTTGAAAACCAATCTGTAGGGAAAGTATAAACAAACTGCTCATATGAATCCTCACATGACAATAAATCAAAGAAGCACATGAAACACAGATAGGGTCAGTAAGCACGGAGTCTTTAAAAACCCATGTTTCATTATTTTCTTTTTAACCACAAGAACAAAAACAAGATAACCGAGATCAACGTGTTAAAAACAAGCTACAAGACAACAGCCGGGGTCTCAAAACACAACAATGGACAAACAAATGGAATTGTAAGCTTCTTAAAATAGATTACCTACTCAAAATTAATAAACCTCCCTCTTCTCTCGCACTAAAGTTCAGAACCAGATCAGAACCTAAAGTTCAAAATTAATAAGCTTTTGTTATAGGTGCAGGAAATTGTCCGTAGCTTCTCTATATCTACCGGTCTGCATACATAATTTCTATGTTTTATGGTGTATATGTATGAAAGGGTAATGCTGAAGTTTGTTCCATCAGCTATACATCGCTGGTGCTAAACCACATGTCATGATCAACAGTACAGATTATTTAGCAGCCTATATGTAATTATAAAAACATGAAATACACACCCAGGCATATACATGCATACATAAATACATACAAGCAGGAATTCGGGAGCCACAGACACCATCAGCCTAAAAAAATGTAACTTTCTTTTTTATAATTCTTGACATGTATATTTACTGTATTTTGTTGAAATTAACAATTTGGCACCCCAGTTGTTTTTTCACTCATACTCCTTGGCGTCCCCCCTGCAGACCAATTTACCCAATAGTCCATAAACACACACACAGGCATATACATGCATACATACATGTATGCATCCGGGAGCCACAGACACCGTCAACCTTAAAAAATTTATATTTTTTTAAAATTTTTGACATCTAAATTTATTGTATTTTGTTGAAATTAACGATTTGGCACCCCCGTAGCTTTTCCACTCATACTCCTTGGGGCTTTGCCCCTGCAGACTGATTTATGCAATAGTTGATAAAAATAGTAAGTAAAAACGCCCAGGCATACATACATACATGGAATTAACTAGGTGGAGACACTTCCCCCCGTTTTGAGGTAAATTTATGAAGAAGTAAATTTTCTCTATGTATTTCAAATGGAAATCATAAAAAAGTAGCGTTCGCCCCCCAAATTACGGGAAAAAAACTCATATATGAGATGAGATTTTTTTATATAGAAAATCGGTCCCTCCCATTTTATATTCCTGGTTCCGCCACTGCATACACATACACATACACATACACATACACATACACATACATAGATGTATATATCTATGTATATGTATGGGTACACACTCATATAGAAAATCAACACCCCTGTAGTTTGTTCACTCATACTCCTTGGCTTCGCCCGACAGACCAATTTATCTAATAGTCCATGAAAATACACACCATGCATATAGACACACACACACGTATATATACACACTAGTAGCCATGGCCCATGTTATGCCTGGTTTAACACGTACATTTGCATCGTTTTTTAATACGTTGTTAATATAATCTTTCCGAGGCAAAGTAAAACCAATAGTCCACACAAACACACACACACACATGTAGAGAGAGATAAATATACCCGAATGCATGGGAACAACAAGAACCCGGCCCGCCACCCTCTTAACCACCCCCCTCCCCCGCACAACCTCCGGAGTACCAACCACAACTGCCACGTCATCACCATCCCTGTTCCCCCTCCTCGACACCGTATCAATCTGCCCATGCGACAGGTTCTCTGCCCCCACCACCTCCGCCTCGGGGCGGAGACAGAGGATCGTCTGTCTGACAACGGTGGGGAAGTCGGAGACTAGGGTTCCGGCGCCGGCGATGATCTCCGGCAGGGCAGGGGTAGGGTTTTGATGGTCATCGTTTGACACGTCATCGTCTTCGGAGGAGGCGGAGGCATTTCGCTTCTTCCTCCACCTCCGAGGCTCTGTAGAGAGAGAAAGATTGTTATATATATATATATATATATATATATATATATATATTATTTACATGTAAAGATATATATATAGAGAGAGAGACTAGATTTTGTTTAGAGTACCTGACGAGGAAGCTGGCATTGTTATTTTGATATATATATTTATATTTATAAATTTTATAAATATGTATTTTGTGTGTATATATATATATATATATGTGGAGAGAAGGTGTGATATCTATATCTATATATAGAGAGAGGGGGGAAGGGGTTTAGGGGAGAGAGTTTTTCTTATAACTACATGTTTATAAATAAATAGCTGGAAATTTTGTGGACTTGATTGTGAAATGGGTGGCGAAGATGGGGATTAGTTTGTATAGATCGATAACTTTGTGGACCATATATTAATTTATGATACCGTGGTAATATGCTTCAATGTTAAATAATTGACGAAATTGATAACGAATTGAGCGTTTCATTAATTTTGGTCAAAGTACGGGGTATTTGCCAACTGTCTGTATCTAATTATTTTGGCTAGATGTAATGTATTTCAAGCGTTTACGAATACACAATAATTTTATACTTAAATGGTGAGACTGCTGACAAGACTGAGATTGTGTATATAATATGAAATTTGCGTGTCAGATTTGATTTTATATGCTGGTAAAATTGTAAAATGATACTATAAAAATCAAAATTAATCTAATTGATAAGAAATTACTCTCTCTATTTAATTATTTTGGGTAGATGTAACGTATCTCGAGCGTTAGGAATGCACACTGGTTTTGAACTTAAATGGTGAGACTAGTGACAAAACTGAGTTTGTGTGTATAATATGAAGTTTGCATGACAGATTTGATCTTATATGTTGATAAACTTGTAAAATGATACTATAAAAACAAAATTTAATCAAATTGGTAAGAAATTACTGTCTTTATTTAATTGTTTTGGGTAGATGTAACGTATCTCAAGCGTTACGAATGTACAATGGTTTTGGACTTAAATGGTGAGACTGGTGATAAGACTGAGTTGCGTGTATGATATGAAATTTGTGTGTCAGATTTGATTTTATATGCTGATAAACTTGTAAAATTATACTATAAAAATCAAATTTAATCTAATTGGTAAGAAATTACTCTCTGTATTTAATTGTTTTGGGTAGATGTAACGTATCTCGAGCGTTACGAATGCACAATGATTTTGGACTTAAATGGTGAGACTAGTGACAAAACTGAGGTTGCGTGTATGATATGAAGTTTGCGTGACAGATTTGATCTTATATGTTTATAAACTTGTAAAATGATACTATAAAAACAAAATTTAATCAAATTGGTAAGAAATTACTCTCTGTATTTAATTGTTTTGGGTAAATGTAACGTATCTCAAGCGTTACGAATGTACAATGGTTTTGGACTTAAATGGTGAGACTGGTGATAAGACTGAGGTTGCGTGTATGATATCATTGATATGAAATTTGCGTGTCAGATTTGATGTTATATGCGGATACAGTTGTAAAATGATATAAAAAGAAAATTTAATCAAATTGGTAACAAATTGAAATTTCAGTATTTTGGCTAGATGTAATGTATTTGCAGCGTTACGAATGCACAATGGTTCTGAACTTAAATGGTGAGACTAATGACAAAACTGAGGTTGCGTGTATGATATGAACTTTGCGTGTCAGATTTGATCTTATATGCTGATAAACTTGTAAAATGATACTATAAAAACAAAATTTAATCAAATTGGAAAGAAATTACTCTCTGTATTTAATTGGAGTAATGATATATGCATAAGGTTATTTGCACAACATATATACATAGTGATGACATGACGTACAACTCAACCACAAATCATATTTCAAAAGTAATTGTTTTTTTTAGGAATAGCTAAGGAAAAATATTTTTTGGGTGAGTTGTATGTCATGTCATCATTATGTGTATATGTTGTGCAAATAACTTTGTGCATATAGAATTACTCATTTAATTGTTTTGGGTAGATGTAACGTATCTTAGGCGTTACGAATGCACAATGGTTTTCGACTTAAATGGTGAGACTGGTGATAAGGCTGTGGTTGCGTGTATGATATGAAGTTTGCGTGTCAGATTTTATGTTATATGTCGATACAGTTGTAAAATGATATAAAAAGAAAATTTAATCAAATTGGTAACAAATTGAAATTTCATTATTTTTTTGTCAATACACGTGGGTGCAATATATATAAAATATATTTTCACATATTTTAAGCTTCATATTTCATTTGAGATAAAAGTGTAATATGGTAAACTTCTTCTAAATATAAAGAGCGACCTAATTTGTTTTGGGTAAGGCTATTGGAATGTGGTCCTAAAAGTGTAATATGGTAAAACACTTTTGAAAATCCATTCGTTCTCATTTAATTGTTCATTACGAAATTACGTGCAATTTTGATCGGTTTATAACTTGTATCAAAATTGTCGAAATGATTTTTTTAAAAATCTAATCATAAAACTAACATTTGAACTATATGATCAACTTTTGAAAATTTTCATTCCGACAATTTTGATACAAATTATCGGCCGATCAAAATTGAACATAGTTTTCTAATGGACAATTAAATAGGAAATGAGTGAGTGAGTTTAATGGTTGGACCCATCATAAAACACTTCAAAACTAGTTTGGAGTAATAAAATATTAATAGAATAATGTTAATATGTAAAATTTAGTTACGATGAAGAATTTGATATGAAAATTGAAAATCAGACAAAATTAAATTGTTACACTAAAATTGTTAAAGCGGTGATAATAACTCAAATTTAGGAAAAAGTGTAAAGAAGTTGATGCAGTTACTCTAACTCTCACAAAAGACATAACTCAAATTTAGGAAAAAGTGTAAAGAAGTTGATGCAGTTACTCTAACTCTAACAAAAGACATAAGTGAACGTAACATTACTCAGAGTGCTATAGTTGGATTCAAATGGTGAAAAGCAAGTTTGGTAAATATGTTGTGCAATTTCATTGACTTGGAAAATATTGAACAATTATGTATCAGATTTTGTATATTTGTTCATTGGTAAAAATGATACAATGACAATACTTTAACAGTTTAACTTATACTCCGTAAGATATTGAATCTCCATATATATTGGTCAAAAAATGGACACTTTCTCTAGCCGCAAGCAATGCATAAACCGGATCGGGACGCATTTGGTGTGGTCAAACCAGATAGACTCATAAGAAAAGACGTTATACTATCCAACCAAACAAACACTTATTGGTATGGTAGCATGGATTCATCTATTTCAAAACTCGGAATTGAAATATTCAGATTCTTTAGTCGAATATTGAACTACTTAAATCGAACCATCGAACTTATGCGTCTCGTTAGCTTCGTTACTAGTATAATTTAAATTTATTACATATTATAAGCAAAAAAGTTAATAATAAAGTTTAAATTTACCAGCGTAATTTTGTTATATCAACGACTGTATATTTGTTTTTACAAGTATTTTCAATCAAAATTGATAAGAAGGGATATTCAAATAATCAAATGTTCCGAATTAAGGAGCCCGAGGCGAGCCCATTCATGTGTGCTGCATTCCGCCACTATTACCCCCAACAGTAAAATCTCGCCACTGGCTGTATGGGTTAAGCCTTCAGCATTTTTGGAGTATTTTTATCTGACAAATTAAAAGGTTTTAGCTTGATTGGTTCCTTTTCCTTCTAAACAAACCTAGCTTAAGCTTCTATAATAAGTGTTTCTTTTATTTATGGTGGAATCAGGAATGTTTTGTTTAGTGCAAGTATAAATTACAAGTTTTAGGGAAGTATACTGTTGAGTTGTGGAGCCAAATGAGGTTTGGCCATGTTTTCTAATTATCCCACATCACTTGGAATTGTAATATGACCCATGTTGGGTTCTATTTATATGTCCCAATATCTTGTATTTTAATTACACCTACACAAACACCTCTATATTATAAAGAGAGAGTTCTATTTGCGAGAGAACAATAGCTTTGTGTTTAGCTAGATTACGTTTGTAATCCTCTTAATAAATATTAAGTGCCACGTGTAGCGGCCCGGAGACGTAGCCATTTTGGGTGAACTCCGTTATTAAAGTGTGTGTGCTCGGTTTAGTTTTCTGTCTTTCTTTGTGTTCGCCTGTATCGACCCTAACAAGTGGTATCAGAGCTGAGGAAGATCGATGGCAAAAGAAGACAGAACCGCACACGGGATCGAGAAGTTCGACGGGAAGGACTTCGCATTCTGGAGAATACAAATAGAGGACTACCTCTACGGGAAGAAGATGCATCAGCCTCTTCTCCTTGAGGAAAGGCCGACCACGACCACCGAGGAGGCGTGGAAACTCTTAGACCGACAAGTGTTGGGAGTGATCCGCCTAACACTATCTAGGAGTGTAGCACATAACGTCGCAAGAGAGACGACGACGATGGGGATGATGAAGATCCTCACCGACATGTATGAGAAACCATCCGCGAACAACAAGGTACATCTCATGCGTAAGTTGTTCAACCTACGCATGGCTGAGGGGACACCTGTCGCGAGTCACGTGAACAAGTTCATCGACACCGTAAATCAGTTGGATGTGGTGGAGATAACTTTTGAAGACGGAGTGAGAGCCTTATACTGCTAGCCTCTTTACCGAACAGTTGGGAATTCATGCGAGCTGCTGTTAGCAACTCAATTGGAAAGGAGAAACTGACTTACAACGGCATCCGAGATCAAATACTCGCTGAGGAACTCAGGAGATTGGATATGGGTGAATGCTCAAATGATGGAGCAGCCTTGAACGTGGGTTCAAGAGACCGGGGTAAGGCCAGGGTATGGGACGTTAGAGGACGTTCACAATCCCGAGGTAGAAGAGGGCAAAGCCGAGGAGGCAAAGATAGCGATCGAAGTAAGAAGAATCTTCGGTGCTATAACTGCCAGGGTATGGGGCACTTCAGTCATGAGTGCAGACAGCCGAAGAAGGGTACCGGCCGTGATCACGTGGCTAATGTTGCGAGCGACGAGGATTCGGGTGACTGTTTAATGCTTGCCGAACAGAGAGATATAGATTCATGGATTCTAGACTCTGGGGCATCATTTCACACGACTGCTCAGAAGGATTTATTCGAAAATTACACTACGGGTAATTTCGGTAAAGTGTATCTAGCCGACGGAGAAGCGTTGGAGGTTGTTGGAATGGGCGATGTGGAGATTCGCATTCCAAATGGATCGGTATGGAAGCTAACGAAAGGGAGGCATGTCCCGAGGTTGACCAAGAATCTGATCTCAGTAGGTCAACTCGATGCCGAAAGGCACTCCATTTCGTTTAGCTGTGGAGCTTGGAAAGTCTCATGAGGAGCTATGGTGATAGCCCGAGGGAGCAAGGTCGATACACTGTACATGACGACCGATGAGGAGTGTACAGTGGCGGCAGCTGTGTCGCATGACTGCTCGGAACTGTGGCATCGACGGTTGGGTCACATGAGTGAGAAGGGGATGAAGGTGTTAGCAAAGGACAACAAACTTCCAGGCTTGAAGTCTCTCAACCTCGACATGTGCGAAGGTTGCCTCTTCGGGAAGCAGAAGAAAGTTAGCTTCCGAAAAGGTGGAAAAGCTCCCAAGAAGGAGAAGCTAGCACTGGTCCACTCAGACGTATGGGGACCATCTCCAGTAACCTCACTGGGAGGAGCTCGGTACTATGTGACCTTCATCGATGATTCGACGAGGAAAACATGGGTCTATTTCTTGAAACACAAGTCTGAGGTGTTTAAGAAATTTCAAGAATGGAAGGCCATGGTCGAACTGGAGACCGGGAATAAACTCAAGTGTTTGAGGTCCGACAACGGCGGGGAGTACATTGATGCGAAGTTCATAGAGTTCTGTGCTCAAAGAGGCATTCGAATGGAGAAGACCATCCGAAGAACGCCACAGCAAAATGGCGTGGCCGAGCGCATGAACCGAACAATCAATGAGCGTGCTAGGAGTATGAGACTGCAAAGTGGGTTGCCCAAAGCCTTGTGGGCACATGCAGTAAGCACGGCGGTTTACCTCATTAACCGCGGACCCTCAGTGCCCCTAGAAAGGAGGATTCCCGAGGAAGTATGGATAGGAAAGCCTATCTTGTATGAACACTTGCGAGTGTTCGGTTGTCTGTCATATATCCATGTCGACATAAATGAACGTACCAAGCTTGACTCGAAATCCAAAGTGTGTTACTTTGTGGGGTACGGTGGAGCTGAGTTTGGATATCGCTTTTGGAATGGTCAAGCAAAGAGGATCATTCGCAGTAAAGATGTCATCTTCAACGAAAGCATTTTGTACAAAGATCGACAAAATGTGGAAGAACAAGCGCTCCCGTCCGAGGAAAGTGGTATGGTCGACATGAATGTGTTTCCAAGATTGGACTTGGAAAATGACACTGAAGATGAGCCAGTGGTGCTCGACAACCCACCAGCAGAGGCTGAAGAGGCCGAGGAGCTGCCCCAAACTCCCCGACCTGAATTAGGCCGAGGTCATCGCATGAGGAGACCTCCTGCCCGATACTCTCCTTCCCTGCATTACATATTGCTCAGTGATGCAGGAGAGCCCGAAAGTAGAGAAGAAGCTCTGGAGCTGAAAGACTCGAGCAAGTGGGATCTCGCGATGAAGGATGGGATGAAGTCGCTCGAGAAGAATGTGACTTGGCAGTTAGCCGAACTGCCCAATGGGAAGAGGGCACTGAGCAATAAATGAGTGTTCCGACTGAAGGAGGAACAAGATGGCTTGAAACGGTATAAGGCACGATTAGTAGTCAAAGGGTTCCAGCAAAAGGCAGGAATTGACTACACCGAGATCTTTTCACCAGTCGTAAAGATGACGACTGTTCGGTTATTGTTGAGCATTGTTGTAAATGCGAATGTTCATCTTGAGCAGTTAGATGTGAAAACTGCATTTCTCCATGGAGATCTTGAAGAAGAAATTTACATGCTCCAACCTGAAGGGTTTGCCGAAAAGGGAAAAGAGAGACTGGTCTGCAAACTGAGGAAGAGCTTGTACGGGCTAAAACAAGCACCACGGCAGTGGTATAAGAAGTTTGACAGTTTCATGGCGGATACCGGGTTCGAAAGAAGTGATAGTGATCACTGCTGTTTCGTGAAGAGATTTGCGAACTCTTCGTACGTCATACTACTGTTGTACGTAGATGACATGTTGCTCGCCGGGTCGAGCCTTGTTGAGATTAACAAGGTCAAGCAACAGTTGGCGAAACAGTTCGAGATGAAAGATTTGGGTGCCGCAAATCAGATCCTCGGTATGAGGATATCCCGAGAAAGAGATGGGTCACTATTTCTGTCGCAAGCCGAGTATGTGAAGAAAGTGTTGGCACGATTTAGCATGAGTGATGCCAAGGCTGTAGGCTCACCGCTAGCCGCACACTTTAGCTTGTCGAAGAAACAATCACCCACAGACGAGGAAGGAAATGATCGTATGTCGAACATATCCTACGCTTCAGCAATTGGTAGCTTGATGTACGCTATGGTGTGTACAAGACCGGACATTGCCCATGTAGTGGGAGTTGTCAGTCGTTACATGAGTAACCCGGGCAAGCACCATTGGGAAGCTGTGAAGTGGATATTGAGATATCTCTCGGGTACCGTGAGTTTGGCATTATGTTTCCGAAATACCTCGGAAGGCCTGCACGGCTATGTGGATGCTGACATGGCCGGTGATCTGGACAGCCGAAAGAGCACAACGGGATGTATTTGTACCTACGGTGGTACTGCTGTGAGTTGGACATCGAAGCTGCAAAAGATTGTTGCACTGTCGACCACAGAGGCTGAGTACGTCGCGGTGACGGAAGCAAGCAAAGAGATGATTTGGTTGCAAGGTTTCTTAGAGTAGCTCGGTCAGAGGACCGACAAGGGAGCTCTGCACTGTGATAGTCAAAGTGCAGTTCAGCTAGCTAAGAACCATGTATTCCATTCACGCACCAAGCACATACAGATTCGTTACCATTTTATCCGGGACGTTCTGGAAGATGGAATCTTCGCGCTAGAAAAGATTGAGGGCGCTAAGAACCCCGTCGATATGCTAACGAAGACTGTTACAATCGACAAACTGAGGTTGTGTGCAACCTCAGTAGGACTCCGAGCTTGAGGCTCAGGGTCGCCGCTACACTGGAAGAATGGGTACTCGCCGATGACGGCAGAGTATCAATTACTATACAAGGATACCGATGGGAGCATTCTGCTCGGTGGAGCACAGTGTGAGTTCGGTGGTCGGGGATAATTGGAGTTCTTTTGAAGCACTCGACATTTGACTCCAAGTGGGAGATTGTTGAGTTGTGGAGCCAAATGAGGTTTGGCCATGTTTTCTAATTATCCCACATCACTTGGAATTGTAATATGACCCATGTTGGGTTCTATTTATATGTCCCAATATCTTGTATTTTAATTACACCTACACAAACACCTCTATATTATAAAGAGAGAGTTCTATTTGCGAGAGAACCATAGTTTTGTGTTTAGCTAGATTACGTTTGTAATCCTCTTAATAAATATTAAGTGCCACGTGTAGCGGCCCGGAGACGTAGCCATTTTGGATGAACTCCGTTATCAAAGTGTGTGTGCTCGGTTTAGTTTTCTGTCTTTTTTTGTGTTCGCCTGTATCGACCCTAACATATACTTCATCATTTGCTTGGGATGGCTATATGGTTTTTCTTTATAAAAAAGTTTACCGTCAATTATAATTGGTTTAACTATCAAGAAAGTATACAATTCAATCATTCTATTGATTCGTTGTGCCAATCTGAACAATGTCATCACACCAAATGACATCTAAAATGGTTAAATTTTCTCATAAATTTCAGCTGTTACTGGAGTTGTACATATCTAAACGGTGTTTCTAGATTTCTAGTCATGCGTGCGTTACAGTAAGAAGGACCAAAAGAAAAGAAACTTGATGGAAATAAATGTTTCTTTGTATATATCTTTCTCAATTAATATCCGCACAGACAAAACTTTTTTCTAGACTGATGACTGATTTCTAGTCAGTTTAATTTCTTCTAATGTATAATAGACCAATTTGTATCTGTACTGTGCCTACCATCTGAGCAGTAGGGATTCCTGGACGCGAATCACCACCAATATTTGCGGTATCATTGAAGGGATGTTTTAAATCTTCTCTCCTGAAGATGTGCCCAAGTATTATAAGAAATATCAGCAAGAATAGATGAATTGAAAGAAAATCATACAATTGTATAAAAAGTCACAAGTACCTCTGGAAACTGTGTCCATAGAAATTTTGAGAGGGTTTCCATGTTCTTCTTCGAACAAAACTAATAAGTTGCTTGAAGATTTGAGGAACGATCGAGGCACATGGAACCTGATAAGATTAAAAGAGCAATATTAGGTTGATTTTTACTTAACCCTCTTTTGAACCTAGCTCATCTCATACAAGCATTAATTTGTCGTTACGTTGTAGTTTTAGGCAATTCTGACCTAGTAATCATGAAAGAGTACTACAGAAAAACCCTGACTTTTGCTAAGAAAATTGTAATCCTTAGAAAATAAATAACAAAAGAAAAAATATCATATTAATTAGTTACCATATTTGTGTAGGAGTCCCTGATGGGTTAAGAAAAGAGACCCAATATCGACCTATGCTTTGTCCGTTAACCCAAGCTTCACCTTTTCCCATGGATCCCAAGTTTAATGCAACAGGATCATTGCCCTCGGGTGTTTCAAATGTACTCTGTTAGAGTGGATACAAGCATCAAATATACTTCATCATACAACTCGGCTTACTGTAATTATTTCTACTTTGATATGACATCTGATAGATTGGCAGTAAAATTATGAGAAATGTTCTCATTTTCATGTAAAACTATAGTCAATTAGCACATAAAGGTGTTTTTCACATTTAGGTCCCTTTTCCTGCAAATGTTGCAAGCTTGTCGCAGGCTAAACTAAACCTTCTGTATGTTGTTTGGGCATAATCTTTTGTATTATTTTTCTCTGTCTTTCCAAGTGATGGAACAAATGAGATTATGAGCTTGCTTAGAATTCTGCTCGAACTCGTGATTTATTTTTCTATTTCACAACAGGCATGGTTATAACTTATGATTTATTTTTCTATTTCACAGCAGGCATAGTTATCTTCAAAAGATCATAAGAATAGCATCATTAAAAATTAGAGAAAAGACGTTTGTTTTTTAGTTAGAATAGAGGCAAACTTGAAATATGCTATTTGTAGTTTCCAACATTTCAGTTTATGTGAAACTACCAATGAAATGATACAAATCTAAATCACAATTCATAATTGCATTACTTATTTCTTAGTTAATCATTATTACCTTGTAGAAAGCAGGCCTTCAATTATATCAAGTTGAGCATACTTAGTTACTTACTAGTCTATATAAACTATAAAGGAAAAAAAAATTGCCTTTGTTTTGTTATTTTTCATTTTTGTGTAATAGTATTATCAATTACGTGGTGATGGAAAACAGTTTGAGGTCCTTCATACCTTGTACCACGTAAGTGGCTGGACAGATTTACTGAAACCTGCCCAGTTAACTTTGCTTGATTGATCCTCTGTGTAGATCTGCATTTTTTCTCCAAGCAGACCAACCTATTACATTTAATTAAAGTAAAAAATAAAAAATTACTTGTTCTGCTTAGTATATTGACAGCTTGATACGGTGAGGGAGTGTACATAAATTCTTTATGCCGCTTCCAGAATAATAGCTTTGTAATAGCATGTCGAGCACAGGTAAAGAAAGGTCGTTCTTAGATAAAATAAGACTGGTCATTGCAAAATAAGGTGACACTTGGTAATGACTTTTTTCTATACGAGTAAGGTTGTATATGCAGTGAGGTAAAGAAAGTACCATTAAAATTGTACATTCAAGAGGGAGGTTTTGATATAAGAATGAGGAGCTAAATGTGTCACAATGAATTTGATAGTATCTGTGTAATCATAGATACGTATACAAGGTTAGAGCTTACAAGTGATCACCTGATACCCCATTGAATAGTCATTGAATTCTTGAGTATCTGCTTTGCTTAAGAGCGTCACTTTTCTTAATCCTGCTTTTCTTTGCTCAAGATGATGCCCTGAGTCCTACACATCGTAAAAAGGAAAAAAGTTTATCGTTATGACTTATCAGATAATTAGATGCCATAAATTTAATTTCTTACTTTTGCTTACACTTCTAGATTGCTTAGGAAAAATGTTTTCTTTGCCCTTCTTAATTATGTTTTACTATCATCTTCTATTTTGACATGCATTATGAGATTAGTAAAAATTATATTTTGAGATTGAACACTACCGGTAGTCCAACCATTACACTGAGTAAGGCAATGTTGTTTGTTTCACCACTTAAAGAAATGGTTGTATTCAGCCTTGTACTTGTGTAGTGAGTTCCATGCGCAGATCCTATAGAAAAATTGAAAGACAACTGTCATAACATAGAAAAATCACAAGAATTCTTTGGTGAATTTGTTTGATAATATCGAATATACAGGTTCAAGTGTGAGATAAAGTAGTTCTCCTGGTCTAAAAGGGTGCATCATATGCCAGAAATCAATGTTAAGTGATGACTAATAAGGGGAAATTGTTGTTTTTTCAACTTAAGTTTCTTCGTTAAACGTTACATACCAAAACGTTTGGCAAGAGTTAGTAATACATGCTTACCTAAAACAAAAATTGTAGGTATGCAATAAATAGAACAGAGAAACATTTGATAGATTAGCCTATGCATATCCATATTTTTTTTAATGAAAAAGTGCTACCTTTTACAGTAATTGGTACTCATTTCATTTCCAAATATTTAATTGATATACTAGGATGTCGCATTTACACTTTCCAGAAGCTAAGAACTCAATAGTTGCTTATAGCTTATTCTTTTTTAGGCGTAATTATGTCAAAGTTGAGTACTAAAATTAGTTATCAGGTTATAGGGCTTACCTTGAAGTTGTCCATTGATAAATGCATGCACGACGTGTGCAGCGGAGTTCACTTGGAGTAGAGGATGATTATCGGAAGATTTGTGATAAAGCCTTGCAATAGTAAGACCGAAAAGTAATAAATTTATTATGACATATGATTTATAGTTTTAATCAATTATCTTGGCATGTGAAATTTTAGCAGGTTTTCTTATTCTCTAGCTCTAATGCTTCTGATGTCAGTTGAAAGTTATATTAGTATATGATTTCAACTAATTACAGAAAAATCAAGAAGTCCAGCTCAAACCAAAAAGATAATTTTTAAAACTGCTCAAATGATTATTTTTTCTATACTTCTATTAGTTTCATCAGTAAAATTATGGGTAATTACCTGAACGTGTACCACAGATAATCAGATACATCTTGTGTGGTATTCATTTGATCTAACAATGAACTAGACCTTATTGAGGTTTTGTCGAAATTGGGGACCACTTCTATGAATTGTTTCCACTTATCAGCTGAAACAAACTTGACAAGTGGTGTTGTTGATCTTGTGTTAGCTTGAGCACTTATCTGTTAGATGAAAATCCTAAATGAGCAATAATTTCTAACCTTTGATGTAGCTTGGGATTGCTTTGTACAGATTTGAGAACTTACCTTTGCAGTATTAAATACCACTGATTTACAGTCAGGTAAGATGCTAATTGACTTTGATGCCAATTCATATGATGTATTTTGAAACATGACTGTTACATCTTTCTTCAAATCACTGTTCACTAGAAATGCTGCACATTCTCCCGATTTTTCTTGGAATACGTAGGCCTGGATTTAGCATATCGAGCATAAGAAATCATCATATTTTATTTCCAGATCATGATGAAAAATTTGAAAAAGGGAAAAACAAATCAAGCGATTGAGTTCCTTGTACTCGTCTTACTTGTTGTTGTTCCCCGAGAGACGAGGTAGTTTGTAATCCAAAAAGTAAAGCTTTCGAAGAGTTATGTACTGCAGCATGTAGCTCTTTAAGATGGCCCCATATTGGTTGGTTAATGAAGCCTGAAAAGAGTTAAATTTAGAATTAAGCATTTTTTGAATTCGTGATTACCTCAATAACTTTTAAGTCACCTTTTATTAAGGAAGTTGATTTAGCAACTGGTTAGAAATGAAACGTAATTAATTTTTACTTGTTTGGCACATAACGCAAATAATTGAAATGTTAGGAACCAAACTATAATTTATGGGAATATTCCAGTCCAGAACTAAAAAGGTTAGGAACATTTAGAGCCTATTCCATGAGTTTCAGCAAGTGATGATTAGTCCCGAGACGGGACAATTTAGTATAGCATGAAAATGGTGGTATTAAGCAAATAAAAATTAAAAGTTACTATACATATTCTTATATATAGGAGCTAGAAGAGGTAAACTTTTTGTCTTTTCAATCCCATCAAAAAGACGTAAAAACTAAAAAATAAAAAAGATGTCCTAGAAGGCTCAGGTAATATTTATTCAAATGCATACCATATTCATCAAGAGGGGCTAGAGCATAGTAACTGGTTGGTACATAGTCAGAAGCTGTTCTTCCAAAATTTGTTCCCCCATGATACTGAGTCATAATAAGAAGAAAGCAAAATATAATTTTTTTTCTACAAATAGATGAAGTGAATTACAGAAGAGTGTGCTTAGGTGCCTAATTATGATAGGGTCCGTTTGGGATCAGATTTTTTAGTCAAAAATGTGATTTTAAAAATCTTTGGCAAAAAATCTTGATTTTTATCGTTAACTTTTTTGATTTCAGATTCTTAATGCAAAATTATATGACTATTCTAAAATAGAATATAACTTCCCAAATATTTCTTCCTTCCTTCCTGTACTGTTTGTTTATAAAAAGAAAGAATGTAATCTTTCAAAGATATTAGGGGTATATATGTCCATCCGTGTAAATTTCATTTAGCTCCCTAAAAAGATGGCGGAAAAATCAAAAAATCCATCAAATAGTTGGATTATTGGATTTTAGATTCTTAAGTGTATTTTGGCCAAAAATTTAGATTTCTAAAATCAAAAAAATCTTACAAACCAAACACGCATGGATTATAAAAATCCAAAAATCCAAATATCAGCCTAAAAAATCTCATACCAAACGGACCCTATCAGATACTCTGAGATAATTAACAAGGATGATTACCATGTAATAATTAATGAAGCTTCCGTTCTTCTTGGCAATGAATAAGGCTACATGATAGGCGAGGTCCTCTGGTGTTCTTACTCTAGTATCGTTTCCATATAATTGATAGCTTCACAGACACCAAAAGCAGAAATGAAAGCAAGCTCTGAATTATATTTTTTTCTCGGGAAATAATTAGTTTGGTTAGCTCCCTTAGCAGATAATAATGATTGTGAATAGTCAATTGCATAAATTGGATTCAGAAAATTAAAAGGAACTCACCGCTGTGTCCAATTCTCTGTCCAGAGTGCTGGCTTGTTTGGCGAGTTCGGTTTAAAATCTATTTCACCGCATTTCATGCCATTACATGCATTGATCTACAAAACGAAAACCCTTAACTATTTTGTACCTCATGATTTCTGGAAAAGCAATTCTAAGGAAAACAGTATATCCTAACAAGGTTGGTGATAATGTTCTCCTTGTGTAACCTCTTTTCAGTTTTTTTTACCAGGTTAAAATAATTTCTTACGTAAATGACAAATTTACATTGATTTTCTTCTCTAACTTAACTGTAGACCCTCTACTGTCAATTGTATGATGCAAGTCCTCAGACTTAGTCTTGCAATTATGTCATTTTTCAATATCTTTAGTGATTGGTTACTAACTGAGAAAAAGGACTATTCCATCGGTCCCGTTAAGATAGTCTTGTTTTCCTTTTTCCACTAGTCCCAAACTATAGTCCATATCTTTCCAACGTAGCATTATCTGCTTAGTTTACATAAGTTCCTGAATCATCAAATAAATATATGTAATATGACTGGGGGACTAAATGAGCAAAAATGACTGCTTGCTTACTGTTGCTTATATATTTCTAAATAGTATTTTCAGGATAGAGTGAAAGTACCACGGGATCAGGAGCATCGTCTTGCTTGCACATCGTCCATGGAACACCAGTCTGAAGACTCACAGCCATCTTTGCGGCCCAAATAACATAAGGAGGCCCATCTGGACCATACCCCTTCTCTACATTTTTATACTCATTCTCAATCTGCACTCTTCAAGTATGCTACTTTTATCAGAAAATAATAGTATGAAAAAAATCAAACCTTTATAAGCCTAATATATATCACAAAAATAACCTGTGACAATATGATTGGCCCTCCCTGTGAAGCGTACAGACCTTCGGACTTCATCAGGTTCACAATTTTCGTAGTAAACTTTTGCATATAAAACTGCCATAAGAAAAAAAGAAAAAAGAATAATACTTTTACTTCACACAGAATCTATGGTCTTCTTTGTGATAATCTAAATCATAGGGATGGATATGGCCTTGTATCTTATTTTTCTTTCTTAAAATAATCTTATTAAAGAGGATCAAGAGATTTCACACCTACCCCCATTAACAAGACTCGAACCCTGTATCTAAGCTATTCCTAGCGGGTTCTAGCCCACTAGGCTACTCCTAGTGGGTTGCCTTGTATCTTATGTCGATTGCAGATTTATTACACCAAGAGAAGCAGTATCCTGCCAAGTCGGATTTTTCACATAATGTTTGAACTTGCTTGTTTGTTAAATTTAGTCAGAATTTTCAGCCGATTTTCCCGGTTTGGCCGACCCACCCCTAGAAGAGAGTAGATGATTGATGAGTACAAGTAATTAAAACCTGCCTTGAAGGGCTCATTATTGGTTCTGAAACTTATGTTAGGAACGTTGTGCAGCGAGAATGGTAGACCTCTGCAATGGCATAGCAGATAATTATATGCACATTATCTAAATAAAAGAGTTTTTTTTTTTTTTGGATAAAATGAGTACCAGTTTTGAGTTAAATATACCCGTAATTCCACTCGGCTTGGATGAAGGGTCCGATACGGAGACTAGCATATAGTCCTTGTGCTTGTATTTCTTTCATGAAACGTACTATGTCATTTCTTCCAGTGAAATCATACTGCAAAATGATTCTACAGATAGTGAGTATACGAGTGTTGAAGACATACGCATGTGGTAGGGAGAGAGGGTTTACCTTTCCAGGTTGGGGCTCATGAAGGTTCCAAAACACGTAGGTCTGTATGCAATCTATTCCTCCTTCTTTCGCTCGAGATATCAAAGATGGCCACATCTGCAAAGCCATAGCATTAGGGTTTGCTTTTCTCTACTGTATTTTCCATTATTTTGTATTTTATTTAGACATGTCATGAATCTCTTTTGGTGATTTGGTTCGGAATTACGGCATAGACAATGCTTGGGTCGTGGCCTTGTACCATAATTGAGCAAGAGGTTTTTGCTGTTGTAATCCATCATTTTAAAGTATCTATTGATATTCTCTCAATTTAAGGATTATGCAAACATACAATTTATTTTGGTCTTGGTTGTTGCTTTTAAGCTTAGCTTATTTACTTCTTTGCTTAAAAGCTGTTGCAAAACAAAATACCGAGTTCTAGTTTTTTAAGTTAATTGAAATTTATAGTTGGATCTTTTAAACAGAACTAGAACAGATTTTCCTTTGTTTCTATGTTAAACGTGTTATTTAAACACATTCGTAATAATTTTAAATAAGCATAATTACATAAGGAGACAATAAGAAATTCCTAGACTTATAATACTCGGCTTCTAAACGCAAAGTTGAAACTAGAGTGGAAAATCTTTCATTTCGTTTGTTACTAAATTATTAAAAAGCTGGTGAAATATATATTACAAAAAAAAATGTAGTGTTATGTCCAGAAATTCATCTAAAGTATTTTTCGTTGGATTTCCAGTTGATAAAGTCATTGCTTTAAACTAGGCGAAAGTTTATAGTTACTCAGAAAACCAATTGTTTTTGAATAAGTGTCACAGTAGTACTTTATTCTTTTGGGTACAGTCCGTGGCTTAAATTAAATTTATGATGAAAATAACTTAAAGTACAAAGTCAAAAGGTTCTACATAGCTCAAGTTTAGAGGCAAAATTGTGCCACATAAATTAATTCAATTCAAGTACTATCTCTTGTGATTGACCGACTATTGGTGTTGGGCAAGAACGGATTTTTCTACTCAAACCAATTTCACATCATTTCAGACCATAGTCTATCATGCCGTTATGCAACAACAAAAAACAGAAGGGAGAAGCATGACTATATAGAATAGAATGCTGGAAAAATATACAATTTTACTTGAAGGACATAAGATATAAAATCATGATTTCTTATTAAATTATCAATTGAAACTCAGAAACTCCAGGAGATCCGGAGTTTAAACTTAGGTTTCTTGTAGTCGAGTCTTTTGATTGCATTTTCGAAGTATATTATTTTTTTAGCTATTAATTAAGTAACGTCTTTAGAATGTCAAATGTTGTGAGGCTTCTTGATATAAAAAAGTGTTCTAGACTCATATGGTATAAGATGAATGTTTTTTTTTTGCCCTCGCATGTGATGAAGTAATAGTTCACAAAAATGTACTCCGTAGATACTTTATTAAAAAAATATAAAAAATATTAGTTTACAATACAAATTGAAGTAAAAAAAAAAAAGGTACTCTGCAGGTATCTTATTTGAAAAAAATAAACTTTAAGTAAAATAAGGATTCCAAACAATAGAAAGTTTGTAAAACAGGAGAGAGAAAAATTGGAAAAGGAAAAATAAACATAGCAGGCTTTTATTTTGGTCTACCATGTACAAGCCAAATGTTCAGCTCGTTAACGCTGTGCTACACTTGTACATTATGTCGTTAGTCTATCTTTGTTTGTTTACGTTCAAAACAAAAACAAAACAAAAAAACTATACAAATATTAAACTATGTATAAAGAAAAAAAGTATACATACCTCAGGGGTGCTTCTAGGGTAGTGAATTGAGCCAGAAAACAAAATCTTCCTCTGACCATTTATGATCAGTGACCGGCTATCATAGGTCACATCTTTTCCGAGCCCCATCACCACCAAAAACCACCACCACCACCACCAAAACATCTCTCTGTATATGGTGCACTATATTAATTTGAGAAAAAATATATGATAGTACTTCTCACTATCTTTATAATGTGAAAATAGGAGTTCTTTTGTGTGTTCTATTACTTACATATATTACCTTTAAATACTGTTATAAGCCATCAGATCAATGAAATGGTAACATTTGAAATCAATGGGGTGAATTACTTAACCAAAACTGGAGTATGAATAATGCATAAAAAATTAATGAATTTGGAACAAAAGGAATGAATTAGTGATAAGAAAATAAGGATGATAGTCGGATTTGCATATAATGAGTGTGTAAATATATATATAGGGAAGTTTAAGATTTCATTAAAAGATATATATGTGGTATATATAGTACAAAATTTAGTCTGTTGCCAAAACGGGAATATAACTCGGGAAAAGTTCATTGAAAGTTTTGGAATGGAAGATTCCTTTAAATATTATTGTTGACTGATACCTCTAAATTTTGATCTCCTTGATTTGCTATTCCTAATTTTTAGTTGTGTTCAACTCTTTCCTTTAGTATAGGCATATGCCTAGCTATATATATGGTTTTGTGACCTTGACTATTTTTTAGGTTTCGTTTTACTTGGCATATATAAATTAGAAAGTATATTTCTCTAACATAATAGTAGGGATTTAGCTGCGAGAGTGACAGGTGAGCACTTAGACTCAAGAATAAAATCTCACTGCAGCCTTATTAGAATTCAATTAATATGTTACTTCATTTGCAATGAATAAAGTGGTAGAATACTCATCTGTGTAACAAAACCATAATTTATAGGGTATAATTATTTTAGACCGATCTATATATATATACATCAAAAACGTTTTAAGTT
Source organism: Primula vulgaris (assembly GCA_963920805.1). Classification (NCBI taxonomy): domain Eukaryota; kingdom Viridiplantae; phylum Streptophyta; class Magnoliopsida; order Ericales; family Primulaceae; genus Primula; species Primula vulgaris. The sequence goes on along the minus strand of OY987216.1, from coordinate 10,701,213 downwards.
GTCCGGTAGCTTTAGTACACATAGTCCATAACGGAATTCACCTTTGTGAAACGTTTTTGTCAGGCTGGCGAGTATATATTTTCAATGTTGCACCATTTGACTCATTTGATTCTTTGTCGAGATGTTGGACCCCTACTTCTTCTGCTAATGACAGTTGATATATGTGTGAATCCTTTGCTATCTTCTTGGATTTTTGTATTTGTACTAGCTAGAATCCGAATCGATGGAAGAGATTTATGCTTGATTATCAGTTTATCACTATCTAGTATTGTGTTTTCTTGCGTTTTCGGATCAGCGATGGCACATATGTGATGAGAACTTGTTGCTTCTTCCATTTAGGTCGGAATTTTTTTTTTCTTCCAAATCTTATTAAAGAGGTCAGTGTCTACTTTAATTATATACAAAACACGAATGAAATGGTATTTAAACTAATTCGCGTTATCTACTATGTCAACCTTTTCTAGCCTTCTATATTCTTCATTTCTGTTTTTTCAAGAAAGTTTGAGCAGAAGGAGCTTATCTAATTAAGCATTTTGGGAACTTCATTGTGAGACAAAGCTTATATATTAGGAGTTTATTATATAAAGTGATTTAGTTTATAAAATACAAATTTTTTATTCTATAGAGGGAGGAGTGTTTATTGATCCTCTTCATTATATTTTATAATTACTTACATACATGCATGATAAATATATATATATATATATATATATATATATATATATAAAATAATTAAACAAGCCTTCGCCTGAACATGCGTTCCATCCGTTTGTTCAGACTCGGCTTTAGCAATCTACTCCTGAATCCTAATTAAAATTTTCGCGCCTAGCTATTTTTTTTTTATTCAGAAAAAATAAATAAAAAATGTGAAAATCAATCATACAATAAGGAAATATTGCCATGAGACATAATATAAAACCAAACTCACAAAAAAGGAGGATCTAAAGTACCTTGTAAAAAGGTCGTGGACTTGCTTAAAAATAAAACTTTCCCCTATCAATTCGACTTAGTCTTAAGCTGCCAATTAACCTGTTATGGCCCTAGGGACGATCGGGTGAGATTAGGTTCATCATGTAAGTTTGGTTGGTGTCATTTGCATTAAAGTTATAATGAAAAGATATGAATAGGATTACTTATGTAGTAGTCTAAAAGGTTCAAATTGGAACTAATTAGCCTTAATATTCTAAACCAAACCAAAATGTAAACGTATGGAAAATTTGGAGTCAAGAAAATGCTCATATTTTCAGTTCAAACCAAACCGACCGACGGATTGCTTGGCTTGGTGCGGATATTTAATCTGAGATTTTATTTACCCTAATTAATTTTTTTCTGCATTGGTGGCGAAAGATTTAAATATCAAATCATATAAAAAGTTCAACCATATTTGCAAAACTATTTTTGAAATTTTAAATTACTCTTTCCGAAATTTTATTCTTTAGCTAGGGTTGACCCTCAAACTATTTTTGACTGGTATGATAGCGAGATTTAATGAGATATATTTACTTTATGAAATTACGCTGGTTTCTCATTCATGAGTTGTATTTACAGTACTATTATGTCAGCTGGTTTTGTTCTTAATTCTTGATTTAGAATAATAATGATGATAGTTTTAGTTTTTTAACATTTCTTGAATGTCTGTATACTGCATGGGTTGCTTATGATCATGTCTTTTTCTTTCTTTTATATAATATATATATTATATATCGATATGTACATTGTCTTCTTAATATCGTTACTACTTACTACTCCCTTCTCAAGTTAAATGGGAACAATATATGGTAAAGTGGTAGAATATTATTTTTGACAATTTATACCTATGCAAAACAGAATCATTCAAGCAAACATGGTATCGGACTGATAATTTATCCAACCTAAATAAGTTTTTACTTAACAAACAGAAATGGGACTAGTTAACTGGTTTAAGATTTAATTGACTTTTTGTAATTCAAAACTGATACATGGGACTTCTTACTTTGCAGGAATATTTAATAGTCCCGCAACCAAAGTAAACCTAAGTTTTTCCTCCTGGCCTCAAAAATCAAAATAGTAGCACCTTTTTTCTGATTGTTTTATACCCGCTATATTCAAAGTTAACCATTTTTCAGTTGGATAATGGCCTAATCTATCATTGTCCTTTGTCACTGAATGTAAAAGTTTTGATTTTTTGCAATACAACATTTATAAATAAAAAAATTGGAGTTAAAATAGTTCCAAATTTTAAAATTCAGTCCCTCAAACCACCTTATAGAGAATACATACTCCTCTCATTTAGTATTCTTTCTGAGACTTTCTCTATTTGTATTCAAATTTCTCCATGTTTTTTTGAATGATTCTGCTTTGTATTCAAGTTTAGGAAACAAATAAATAATCAGCACAGTAATTGCTTGTATAAACTTGTCCTTTTGGTTTTGGTTGGATATTAGAAGTCTAACCTAAGCCTGGTTAATAATTCTTTTCAGTTTTTTTTTAATGATTCTTTTTTGGTTTACCAATAATCTTCTTACCACTTGGATTTCCCAAGACATAGAGTACGGTTCCCGCTTGGTTGTTGGTAAGTCTTTGTTATTCAAAGTTTTTTTTGGCATAATTCAAGTTAAAAGAACAATGTAATCTTGTTTCGGCAAACAAAAAGGTCTTTTTTACAAATATATTTTCAATAATCGTCCATGGCTCCATACGGTATTGCTCCATCTTTAGAAGCAGGGAAAAAAAATATTGCTATGGTAATCCCGCCCCTGGCTCTTCCCTCACTACAACTGTATCAATGTGTCGCTAAGTTTACTCTAATTATACTTTGAACTGAAAAGATTTAAAAGAGACGAAACTTATGACAATAAACCTTTGCATGTATAATGCTTTCTCAATTTCTATACTCATGGCCTAAAGATTGTTTCTGGTCTGAGACTTATTTTCTAAGGTCAACTTCTATTTCATTTATTGTTTAAACTTTAAACCAATTTATCTGCACTTTGTCTACTAATTACAGCCAGCAGGGGTTCCTACGCGAATCACCGCCCAAATCTTGGGTTGGTTGAGGTGTTATCTAACATCTTCGCTTGCACTGGTATACCTAGGAATCATTAACACAATTAGTAAACAGTATCTGATTGAAAAAGAAATATTTATGTGATGGTTAAAGAACTCGATAGTACCTCTGGAAACTGTGCCGATAGAAATCTCGAGGGGGTTTCCATGTTCTTCCTCAAACAGAACTAACAGATTCCCCGTAAGTCTAAGGAAAGATCTAGGGACGTGAAACCTGACAAAATTAGAAGGAAAATATCAGGTTAAAGTATACATTACTCGGCCATTTTTCTAAAGTTAGCTCATAATAACTATAATTGTTGTCAAATATAAGTTGCAAACTGACATATCTCTTTTAATCTTGAAAAGAAAACCAAAGTGATAGAACATAAAAATTAGACCCGAATATTCTATTCGGGTAGCAATCGACCCACACTTCATAAATGGGTATCCAATGCTTGATGAGTCATCACATGCCTTTCCTAGATAATAGAGGAAGATATTAATAAAAGACCAAGCACACTTAACTAGGGACCCATATCTAAAAACCCCCTAAGATGGAGACACTTGTCAACATCCAAGGAGACGTAGTTGTCTATAAATAGCCAACTACCCCTCCTACAAAGCCCCCCCAAAAAATCTATTCAAAAATTATAGAGAGAAGTTGAGAAAAGAGAAAAACTAGTCAAAGCTTATCCAATTAAGAAACAAACCGAACAGAGAAAGAGCCGAGCATCGAAGAAGAAGGAAAACGATCAAGATAAGAGTTTAAATAGTCAAATCGAGCGCAATTGTAGTAAATTAATAATAATCCGATCAAGTGTAATAATCCGATCAAGTGTAACAATCCGAACAAGTGTAATGACCCGATCAATAATAAAGACCAAGAAGTGTTCATTATTTACGCCTAACTTATCATTATTTTATTGTTGAAAAGTCTAACGCGACCGACCAAAGTTATGGCTTTATCAAATGGCGCCGTCTCCGGGAATCATCTAGTCCCCAACTAGTTTAGAATTCGAATACCAATACTCTACCAGACGAGCGACAATGGTGACCAATGTAGAAGAAACCCATCCCGAGATAGTAGAAACCAATAACCAAAACGCGCAAATCAGCCAACAAGACCTCGACGATCTACTCGAAATCCGTGATAGATATGACACTATCCAGCCCGGAAATCAACCAACAACCTCCTATATCAACCAAGAACCACCCCCGCAACTTGAAGGGATTGTTGACGAACTCTCCTCGTCCTCGGATGACGAACAAGTCATGCCCGTATTAAGACGTGCACGAAGACGCCAACCCGGATCCCAAGCAGGGCCGAGCTCAAGAGTCCCTTTGCCAACAGCCTCGGTTAACTCCGGCGCTCGTTTACAAACGAACGAAGATCACCGATATGGTATGACCGGGGATCATGTACTTGAACAGTTGTCCCGACTACCGACTCACCCGCCGAGGATAATTACACCACCCACGGTGGAAGTACAACACGTTGTTCCATCAACCGATGAAAGGAACTACGCCCAGCTACAAGCTCAACTGGCGGCATGCATGACGGCTATGACAGCAGCCGGCATCTCATTGCCGATTATCCAGCTCGCCAATACAGACAAAGATCTACGTCGTGAAGCGGAAGATTCAGCTTACAGGGCCGCCCTGGAAGCAGCAGGGCGACGAACCGATACAAGAGTGCCCTACCAAGGGGGCAATGTCCCAGAGATGATCCCTCCGATAGTCGTCCACCCAAACACTCATAGGGAACGTGTCCTCGATACCCACACGAAGGACGGTAGATATTCCGAACACATGATCGGGGAAAGTTATGGCCCACCACCACATCAGCGGGGATACCCCCCCTACCAAGCCTCGGATGATGCGTTTCAACAAGCATGGAACGTATGCCAAGAAACCCCATGCGCCGAACAGATCACGAGATACCGCAATCCGGCGAGGTTCGTCATCCCTGAGTTCAGGCTTTATGATGGAAGGAGTTGTCCTATCGACCATCTAAGGCACTACAAGACGAAGATGGAATTGTGGAGTGATGACCAGGCACTCATGTGCAAATTTTTCAAAAACAGCTAGGGCCAAGAGGCTTCGTCGTGGTATCACAACTTACCACGGGGTTCCATAAGAGACTGGGCAGAGCTGCTGAGAGCGTATTCCACCCGATACGCTGCACATAGGAAAAAGAAAGTTAGCATCGAAACCCTTCTGAAAATGACAATGATGCCGAATGAGAGGCTCAACGACTATTGCATATGCTTCATCGACGTAGCAAACCAGATTCCACAATATGCCAATAATATAGCCATCCAGAACTTTATCAACTCCATCCCTAATGGCTATTGGGCGAGAAGGAAGTTCATAGGCAAAGATTTTCCGACCGCGGGTTCTCTGCTGGCCTACTGTACCCACCTCACCGATAAAAATGATGAAATTCGTTTCCTCAACCGAACCCTACCAAGAAGAGAAACGGTTCGAGAAGCACAGGTGGGTCGCAAAAGAACCAGGAACAACCAGGAAGAAGCATTCAAACCGACCAGGAAGGACAAAGGTCCCGAGGTCCATAGGAGGATAGAGCGACAACGAGAACCTGAGCCCAAACCGCTCCAGATCGCATACCCAACACCGATCAACGAACATAAACCACTCCAGCTCACTTATCCAATGCCCCCCAAACCGCTCCAACAAGGTCGGTTCCAAGAGAGGGAACGCCGAAATATCTTCGGACCGGTCGAACTACGATACACTTTCAACATGTCTGCTGAAGATATCCTAAAAGATATATGCAGGGAAAGTTGATACTCCCGACCACAACCGATCTCTTCTCTCCCCAATATGAGAGACTCCAAGCTTTTCTGCACATATCACGAGGATCACGGCCACCTCACCGAGCATTGCCGTAACCTGCGATGGAAAATGAACCTGTGGGGTGATGCGGGATACCTAGCCAAGTTCATCAAAGGCGCAGGGAACAAAGGCAAACAACTAACCATCGAGGGAGCCGACAACCGGCAGGGCAAAATGATCAACGTCGTTCACATGTCACGACCCAAGGGAACAGGTGGAGATCAATCACGACAGCGGCAACTGGCGCACTTCGGCCAAGTAGCCAAGGCGTCACAAGCGTCGACCTCTAAAAGGCAATGCACGCCCCGACGACATCCACCCATTTCCTTCTCGGGTCTTGACGAGGAAGGGGTGATTTATCCCCATGGGGACGCCATTAATCTCCGTCTTCAAATTGGCCTCGACACGGTCAGCAGGGTGCTTATCGACCAAGGAGCCTCTTGTGACATCATGTACAGAGAGCTTTTCGACAAAATGGAACTCAAGATACAAGATATCCAACCTACCGATGTCACATTAATCGGGTTCATCTCCGAGACGACTAAACATTTGGGTAAGATCGTCCTCAATGTCACAACTGGATCCGTTTCAGTTCCCGTAGAGTTTGTTGAACATAGAGTTCAATAATGATTTTGATTATTACTTTGATTATGCGTTTAATGATTTTACGATTTCGATGATATAACTCTTGTCTTGTCCAAAAATAGAAAACGTATATTTCAGGTCGTTAAATGATAGAGCATTCGATAACGAAGCCATAGGTTCAAGCGGAACCAAAATCGGAGCTAAAACGAAGGAGTTATGAGCATTCGAAGATTTACGGGACCAGGATTACAGTCGACCGATCGACTGGACAAAAACGACCGATCGTTTTTGATCCAATTTCTTCCAGTGAGTCCAGTATAAAAACGACCGATCGTTTTCAGAAAACGACCGATCGTCTGTCTGAAAACGACCGATCGTCTGTAGAAAACGACCGATCGTTTTCTGCAGTTTTCGAAAACAGCTTTTCAGCAATTTCTGGAAAATAGCTGTTAAAACCTTTCAACGGTCATAACCCAGAAAAACAGACTTTGCTGTTATTTAAACCAGCCCAATCATCTCTCCAAAGTCACCAATTACAACACCAATCAATCATCCAAATACCTCTTTCAATAAAAACCCAATTTATCACCATTTTGGTGAAAATATTCGAAAAAAGAGGAAATCAAAGAAGAAAGCGACTCAAGCTCGATCAACAACCAAGACTCACCAATTAGCTTATTTAGAAGCAAATAGAATAGTGAGTGTAGTTACATTTTTGTAACAAAATTATATCGAGTGTTTTATAAACTCATTTTTGTGAGCGAGTGATCGGGTAGAGGCTTTGTAAGCGAGTTGCTTAAAAGCTCTAGGTCTTTTCATTTCGGGACACTCATAAAGTGAGGGGGAGCTTAATCGGTCGATTAGCTCGTTAGGATTGTAATATCCGGGAAAATTATTTATAGTGAAATACTCGGTAGTACCGAGGAGAGGACGTAGGCCGTTTGCCGAACCTCTATAAACTACGGTGTCATTTTCTTTCCCTTTACTTTTACTTTCCGCAACCTTTACAATTGCTTATTTTGTTGCTTGCGTTTATGAATTATAGCTTGTCATTAATATTATCAAACGCCTAAGCTTAGAATAGCTAAAAAGTTGGGTTGCTAGTTGCACTTAGTTTAATTAGGCGAAAAGCGCCAAAACCTTATTCACCCCCCCTCTAAGGTTAGCCGCACTCGGGCCAACAATTGGTATCAGAGCCGAGGCTCTTGCATATAGGAATCTAACGATTCTAGAGTTAAGATCCCGATGGCTAATATACTTAATTTCGCATCCGGCATAGCTTCATCACCCAATACACCTCCATATTTTGATGGACTAAATTTTTCATATTGGAAGGATAGGATGAGCATGTTTCTCCAAAGCTATAATGTTAGACTTTGGATGACTATAAAAGTAGGATATTCCGCACCTACATCCGAAAATAGCGAGAACCCAATCCCCGTAGAGGACCTAGATAACGCTCAACTAGAAGCCTACTCTACAAACGCCAAAGCGATGTATGCTATTGTTTGTGCCGTTTCTCCTAACGAGTACAACAAAATTTCCGCTTGTAAAACCGCTAAGGGTATGTGGGATAAGCTAGTAGTAATGCATGAAGGGACTAACCAAGTTAAGGATTGTAAACTCCAACTATTAGTTCATGACTACGAGCTTTTTAAGATGAGCGAGGGAGAAACTATTTCCGATATGCTTGCTAGATTTACCACTATTACTAACGGATTAATGTCTCTTGGTAAGTGTTTGTCATGTAAGGAAATGGTTTCTAAGGTGATTCGGAGCTTACCGAAGGAATGGGAACCAAAGGTCACCGCAATCCAAGAGGCGCACGACATGAACACATACTCTCTTGATGCATTGACGGGTTCACTCATTACACACGAGATCACCCTCAATAGTCACAAGCCAATCTCAAAAAGGAGGGAGATAGCTTTCAAAGGAACGACTTGTGACGAAAGCAATGAGCTATCCGATGACGACAAAAATTCAATGCAAATCATTCGAATCGTCAAGGAAGTCCTAAAGCTAAAGGACCAACGCAAACACAAAGGTAAATCGTCAAATAATTCAATTTATTCTAACGATTTTGTTTGCTATACATGTGGCAAGAAAGGACACATGGCGAGAGATTGCGTCATGAATCGCAAGAGCAAAAGCAAGAAGAAGATATCCGCTTCAAGCTCTAGCGATAGCTCCGACCAAGATGAAGTCGCGCATCTTGGTTGCTATATGGCCATGGAAGACAACAATGAGCCCAACAAATTGTCTTCAAGCGAATGTGACCACTCAAGCGAAAGTGACAACGATGAGGTAAAAGAATTCTCTCATGATGAACTTATTCATATGTGTGGAATTTATTCCGAAAAATTTCCTAAGCTTGTAGAGAAGGTCAAATCTCTTAAAAAGATAAATTCTTCTCTCAATGAAGAAATAAGATCTTTAAAAAGAGATAAAAATGAAAATGAGTCTATTCCAAAATCGTCATTTTCTTTAAGTGATATAGATGACGAAAAGGAAGACTTAAAAGATAAAAACAATGATCTCATTATTCAAAACGAGTCTTTACAAACCGAGATCAATTTTCTTAAAAATGAGATGTCTAGACTTGCTAAAACTCTTTCAAAACCATCTTCTTTAGATTGCGATTTATTAGAAAATTTTGAAGAGTTAAAAGATGCTTTCGATAAAGTTAAAAGCAAAAACAAGGTTTTAAGTTCTCATGCTTTTAACTTAAATGACAAGGTCAAGGTTTTAGAAACCGAGAATGAATCGTTGAAAACTAAAAACAACGATCTTGTCATTTCCATTGAAAAACTTAATTTAACAATTTCAAAGTTTTCTAAAGGTAAAACCGCTTTAGATAACCTTTTGAGTTGTCAAAAAGATTTCAATGATAAGAGCGGTATAGGTTTTGATTGCATTGGCTCTACTTCTAACAAACCCCGCTTCGTTAAAGCCTCTAATATTTCAAAAACTCCTATTCCACCTAAACAAGAGGTTGTTTTTCCTAAAAGGAGCACTTCCAAGATTTTTCAAAAATCTTTTAATGATAGGAAAGGTGTAGGTTTTCAAACCAAATCGGATGCTCCGAAAAACCTTTCCAAAACTTCCTATAAAAAGTCGCATAGTTCTCGTTATTCGAAAAAATCTATGCATTGCATTCATTGTAGTAGAAGTGAGCATAACTCTTCTAAATGCCCAAATCGCTTCCATGTTAGTAGAAGCAATTTGAAATGGGTAGTAAAGACCCGAGCCACTAACAATGTCGGACCCAAAAGAAATTGGGTACAAAAAGACAAATCTTGTGTTGTAGGTATCTCCATCAAAAAGGAGAAAATCAACAAGTGGTTGGCAACGCCGACAAAAGCCGTGGAAGTCAAGAAGATCGACTCCACCATCAAGGATGAAGTGCCATTAATCGACAAAGGTGGAAGGTATACCAACAAGTGGTACCACCTATTTGGAATCGGCAACGCTCAATGCAAATGCCATTAGCGAGCGGACTCGACTCCACATCACATATTCGGTATACTCTAATCTATAATATCTACATATATGTGATTAGTTGGGTCGGGTATATGCATCATAATTACATTTTTCATGTTTGGTTTTTCTTTAAAAACCCTTCACATAACCCCATCTTTTATTTTTTGATTGCATTTTGATAATGCCAAAGGGGGAGAAAAATGATATATTTTGGTGTAAATGCGTTTTGTTAAAATGGAGGAGATATTTTTTCTTGTATCTTGTAAAATCATCATTAGTTTGTCATAATCAAAATGGGGGAGATTGTTGAACATAGAGTTCAATAATGATTTTGATTATTACTTTGATTATGCGTTTAATGATTTTACGATTTCGATGATATAACTCTTGTCTTGTCCAAAAATAGAAAACGTATATTTCAGGTCGTTAAATGATAGAGCATTCGATAACGAAGCCATAGGTTCAAGCGGAACCAAAATCGGAGCTAAAACGAAGGAGTTATGAGCATTCGAAGATTTACGGGACCAGGATTACAGTCGACCGATCGACTGGACAAAAACGACCGATCGTTTTTGATCCAATTTCTTCCAGTGAGTCCAGTATAAAAACGACCGATCGTTTTCAGAAAACGACCGATCGTCTGTCTGAAAACGACCGATCGTCTGTAGAAAACGACCGATCGTTTTCTGCAGTTTTCGAAAACAGCTTTTCAGCAATTTCTGGAAAATAGCTGTTAAAACCTTTCAACGGTCATAACCCAGAAAAACAGACTTTGCTGTTATTTAAACCAGCCCAATCATCTCTCCAAAGTCACCAATTACAACACCAATCAATCATCCAAATACCTCTTTCAATAAAAACCCAATTTATCACCATTTTGGTGAAAATATTCGAAAAAAGAGGAAATCAAAGAAGAAAGCGACTCAAGCTCGATCAACAACCAAGACTCACCAATTAGCTTATTTAGAAGCAAATAGAATAGTGAGTGTAGTTACATTTTTGTAACAAAATTATATCGAGTGTTTTATAAACTCATTTTTGTGAGCGAGTGATCGGGTAGAGGCTTTGTAAGCGAGTTGCTTAAAAGCTCTAGGTCTTTTCATTTCGGGACACTCATAAAGTGAGGGGGAGCTTAATCGGTCGATTAGCTCGTTAGGATTGTAATATCCGGGAAAATTATTTATAGTGAAATACTCGGTAGTACCGAGGAGAGGACGTAGGCCGTTTGCCGAACCTCTATAAACTACGGTGTCATTTTCTTTCCCTTTACTTTTACTTTCCGCAACCTTTACAATTGCTTATTTTGTTGCTTGCGTTTATGAATTATAGCTTGTCATTAATATTATCAAACGCCTAAGCTTAGAATAGCTAAAAAGTTGGGTTGCTAGTTGCACTTAGTTTAATTAGGCGAAAAGCGCCAAAACCTTATTCACCCCCCCTCTAAGGTTAGCCGCACTCGGGCCAACAGAGTTCTTAGTAGTCAACGACAACTCCGGCCACAACGCAATCTTGGGCCGACCTTGGCTGCATGCCATGCGGGCCATACCCTCGACCTACCACCAAAAAGTCAAATACCCAAATGACAGGGGAGAGATCGAGACAGCCAGAGGATGTCAAGAAGATTCAAGACGCTGTGAAGACATTACCGCAGCCCTGCAAAAACACCTGATCGTTGTCGAACAACCCACCAGCACAAAGAAGCTGATCAACCAAATATCCAAAACCGAGAGGGTTGTTGAAGAACAAGTAGGAGAAACACTTAGGAAGGTGTACATCCCTGATATGGACGAGGAGCACTACTTCCTCCTCGGGAATAACCTTCCAAAAAGGGAATTCAAAGAGTTGGAAGCATTCCTCTTCAGCAACGTTGATAAGTTCGCCTGGAGTCCCAAAGACATGCCCGGCCTGGACCCCGAAACGGCATGCCACCACCTAAGTGTTAATGCCGAGTACAAGCCGATAGCTCAAAGGAGCAGAAAAGTGTCTGTACAGCACAGAGCAGCTATAATCGCTGAAGTACAAAAGCTATTAGAGGCTGGAGCCATAAGGGAGGTTTTCTATCCCAAATGGTTATCCAATCCAGTCGTCGTCCCAAAAAAGAACGGAAATGAGAGAGTCTGTATAGACTTCACCAATCTAAACAAAGCCTGTCCGAGAGACCACTTTCCCCTTCCGAGGATAGATCAACTGGTGGACGCGACTGCGGGAGCAGAAAGAATGACCTTCCTTGACGCATATTCAGGATACCACCAAATTCCCTTAGCCCACGAAGATCAAGAAAAGACGTCGTTTATATCGCCTTTGGGAAATTATTGCTACACGGTAATGCCGTTCGGCCTGCGCAATGCGGGAGCAACACACCAAAGGATGATAACAAGGGTATGTAGAGATCATATAGGGAAGACGATAGAGGTATACATAGACGACATGGTCGTCAAAAGCGAAAGGGCTACATCCCACCTCCAAGATATCAGAGATGTCTTCCGTACATTGGGCGAGCACAAACTGAAACTCAATGCGAGTAAGTGTGCCTTCGGAATCAGCAAAGGAAAATTTCTGGGGCACATGGTCAGTCGAGGAGGAATAGAGGCAAATCCCGACCAGATCACAGCTCTACAGAACCTGGCCACGCCCAAGAATAAGAAACAGGTACAAGAGCTCACGGGAATGATGGCCGCTTTGAGCAGGTTCATCAGTCGATCCGCAGATAAGGGACCCGGAATGTGAGGCTTCATTCAACAATCTCAAAGAGTACTTGAGGACGCTGCCACAGCTGGTAAGGCCGAATAAAGGAGATATTCTGGCATGCTACTTAGCAGTTTCCACTACAGCTGTGAGTGCAGTCATCCTCAGAGAAGAGGGTCGCGAACAATTTCCGATCTACTTCGTCAGCAAAACTCTGGTCGAAGCCGAAACACGTTACCTACCCTTGGAAAAGCTGTGTCTGGCATTGGTCGTCGCAACCAGGAAGTTGCCACACTATTTTATAGCTCATCAGGTCCGGGTATACACGAAGTTTCATATCAAAGAGTCACTTCGACGGACAGACATAAGCGGTCGGGTTGCCGCCTGGGGGGTCGAACTATCCCAATTTCATATCGAGTTCGTACCCCGACATGCCATAAAAGGACAAGTCTTGGCCGATTTCGTCGCGGAGTTCACCGAAGGCTACGACGAGCCATTGGCACTCTCTCCGCAATCACACTGGCAGATACATGTCGACGGATCAGCAACCAAGGACGGATCCGGAGCAGGGATCGTCCTAAAGTCTAGAGAGGGAGCAATCATGGAAAAAAGCATAAAACTGGGCTTCCGAGCTACCAACAATGAGGCAGAATACGAAGTCATGATAAATGGCATGCTCGTCGCCCGGTCCCTCGGATGCTCTCACTTAGTTGCAAGTTCAGACTCCATGCTCATTGTCAATCAAGCCCTCGGCGAGTACCAAGCCAAAGATGACAGGATGATCCTCTATCAAGAGAAAGTCCAAAGCTTGATGGCCACCTTCGAACAGTGCGAGTTAGTCAGAATCAATCGCACCGAAAATGCACATGCCGATGCCTTGGCCACCCTAGCCTCGACATTAGCATTGACCGACACCCGGTCGATCACAGTGGAACTACTGATGATCCCGAGCATAATTAAAAGGATAGACCGAGTGACGTCGGTGCAGTATGAACTAGGTTGGATGGATGACATGACTCATTTTCTGCGAAGTGGAACGCTTCCGGCCGACAAGATAAAAGCGCTGAAAATTACGAGAAAAGCTCCTCGGTTCTGGCTATCCGAGGACGACAAACTGTACAAATCCAGTTATCGGGGACCCCACCTACTGTGCGTGCCTCCCGAGCTACAATTGCCGGTCCTGGAGGAAATCCACGAAGGATCCTGCGGAGCACACATCAAAGGGCGATCCCTTGCAAACAAGGCAGTTACCCAAGGGTATTGGTGGCCCTATATCAAGCGAGACGCGGATGTATATGTCCAACGTTGTGATAAGTGCCAACGATTTGCCAAAATACCACGACTCCCCTCGTCTCTAATGGCCCCCGTATCGGCTCCATGGCCGTTTGCACAATGGGCAATAGATTTGGTCGGAAAACTCCCAAAGGCCCCGGGGAGCGTGGAATATCTGATCGTCGCGACGGATTATTTCACCAAATGGGTTGAAGCTAAACCCCTCCGAGAAATCAAAGCCAGCAACGTCAAACAATTCATCTGGGAATACATCATAACCAGGTTCGGAATACCGTACGCTATTGTCGCCGACAACGGAACCCAGTTCAAAGATGCACAATTACAACTGTGGTACGAGGAACTAGGTATCCGAAAGTTCTATTCGACGCCGACATACCCACAAGGAAACGGGCAAGCCGAAGTGTCAAACCGAACAATACTAGACGGCATCAAGACAACCCTTGAGCAAGCAAAGGGGAGATGGCCCGAGCGGCTACTCAACGTCTTGTGGTCGTGCCGAACTACGCCGAAGACGGGCACCAAGGAAACCCCATTTAGCTTAGCGTACGGTGTTGAGGCCATCATACCAACAGAAATTAGGTTACCCACGCTCCGAACGACTTTAGTCGAGCAGGGAAACAATGAACAAAGAATGAGAGAAGAACTTGACATGATAGACGAGAAACGAGAGATGGCAGCTCTTACACTCGCGAAGTATCAACAAGGCGTCAAACAAGCATATGACAAAAGGGTGAAAGGGACCAAGGAGTTCATGGTCGGAGAATTGGTGCTGCGACGAGTAACGGTATATACCCGAAATGAAATACATGGTAAATTGAGCCCCACCTGGGAGGGACCATACGAGATCATCAAAAGAACAAGCCCAGTTACCTACAAACTCAAAAGCGTTCTGTTCGAAAGTAGCAGAGGGGAGAAAAATTCTTGGAACGTGGCTAACCTAAAGAAGTACTACATATAAGCCATCACATGGGTACGAACACAGGTGCCGTCTTACCTCTCTAGCTTAATGTCATTGTCTTTTGAATAAATAAAATATCTTATCATGCTGACTAACCAGTGTAGATGAAATTCCCAACATGGCCGAAGTGCCTAGGAATACTATGAAATTCCCAACATGGCCGAAGTGCCTAGGAATACTATGAAATTCTCAACATGGCCGAAGTGCCTAGGAATACTATGAAATTCCCAACATGGCCGAAGTGCCTAGGAATACTATGAAATTCCCAACATGGCCGAAGTGCCTAGGAATACTATGAAATTCCCAGCATGGCCGAAGTGCCTAGGAATACTATGAAATTCCCAGCATGGCCGAAGTGCCTAGGAATACTATGAAGTTCCCAGCATGGCCGAAGTGCCTAGGAATACTATGAAGTTCCCAACATGGCCGAAGTGCCTAGGAATACTATGAAGTTCCCAACATGGCCGAAGTGCCTAGGAATACTATGAAATTCCCAACATGGCATGTCTAAAAGAATGCCTAGGAGTACTTATGTATATGCAGGTACCCATTGACCCAATGAACAAGGATGAAAAGCAATACAGCAATGAGAAGAATAACTCAGGACCACATCATGGGGCGGTAAATTACCAAATGGCGAAAACAATGAAAAGGAATCAATCAAAACAATGAAATAGCGGCAACGGGAATGTCCAATACACGTATAACGAAATAAAGCAGATAATAAAGGCCCACATTATGGAGGCAACACAATGCCAAACGAAGAAATCAGCAAAGGAAAATCAATCCAATCAATGAAATATCCGTACAACAATGAGAAAATCCGAACACATGAGTAAAGAAATAAAACAAATAGTCCTCGCCCGCGTTACGGAGGCAACAGGGTACAACCAACAAATAAAGAAATTTAGTTAAGAGCTACTACATGAGGAACACGACGGTAACTGACCGAGTGACACTTCTTCGTCTTCCGTCGACGTATCCCCATCAGTTTCCTCGCCATCAAAACGCTCCTCAGAAATGAGGGCATCAAAGTTGGTCGTATGAGCACCAACGCATGTCAGCGTCTTAAGCGGTGCAGAAAACTCGGCTCCTTTAGCGACCTCGTGAGCATCCGAGGTCGCTTTCCGACGAGCATCGTCGAAAGGAAGCTTGCGAGCTTCGATCATAGCTGCAGAAGCATCGTATCTGGATCGGGACAAACGGAAATACTTCACCAGCATGTTCGCTTGGGTTACCAACGACTTTAGTTTACCGAAGTATTTTTCCTTTACCCGCCAATATCGATCCAAACGACGCTCCTGAACCTTAACAACATGCTCAGAACGACGAGCGTACTCACGAAAAGAAGACACCTGAGTTTTCAACTTGGCCCTAAGTCGGCCACACAGATTGAGCAACTCGACATTTTTACCCAATAAAAAGATATAAGGAACCTTGGCATGCTCATCGCTAGCCACACCAGATGGGACCTCGTCTCGGGCAGCACCAGTAGGTCCTGGTCCCGGACTAACTAGGCTTGGAGGACCAGCCTGGTGCGATGTAGTAGCATGTGCCTATATAAAAAAAAATGGAGAAGAAGGGAAGAGATGAATACCTACAAAAAAAAAACGACAAAACAAGCTACAAATATCTTTATACAAGCTACAACTAAAACGACAAAACAAGCAACTCAATTATTAATCCGATAACCCATCAACGGACGCTGAGGTCTCTACTACATCAGCGAAATGAATATCTAGCAATGAAACAATTTGAGTCCCCAAGCGCTCACGAATGACCGCATCGACTCGGTTCAAGGCAGCCGTGGTCTCAGTTACCCCGGCCGTCGCATCAACCATGTGTTCTGCCCGGGCAACACCACTCATACCTTTTACATGCTCGAGCACCTCTAAAGCGTGAGCTCGGGCCCAATACGCTTTGACAAAGGATAGCAGTAGGTCCGCATCCTCGAAAACGGCCCCTAGGACCAAGTTCAAGCTCGTCACACGGCCTCGGGCTTCATCACGAGAACGCCGAAGTGCACCAAGAAGCTCTTTCGCCTTACCCTTGTTCGCCTTATAGTATGCGGTCTTTTTGCTGAATTTCTCTCCCAAGTCACGTAACCGAATCGACATGTTTGAAATATGAACATTCAGATCCTCGATTTTATGACGGGCAGAATTCAATTCAGCAGTTAGGAAAGCCTTAGATCTTTCAAGGCCATCTATAACGTTACCTCCGCTACGACTAGGCGAGGTCCAGACCACCATGGCCAGAGGGTTATTAGGTACCTGACAATATTTTGTTTTCACATCCTTCAAAATATGATGACCCTCGAAAAGGGGAAATTAACTCGGAAAAGCCAAACAAAAAACAAGCACATCACCTATATTATCACTTCCCCAAAAGAATATGCTTCTAGATACAAAAGAGACCCACAATTCGGATACCAAAAGACTTTACACTAAGATACAGAGAAAATACTACAAGAAAATGGTCAAGGCTCCACCTGAGGGGATGCGGTTGGGGGAGTGACGGTAGAAGCAGATCGAGGAGACGTTGGAGCCGACCCGGAATGGGGACGCAGCGCCGTCGAAGTAGTATGTCCCGGCAGCCGTGGGAGCTCCTCGTCCCGGAGGTTGGCCCAATCCTGAGGCTTAGGAGGTGCACCATGAGGACAGGGGTACACCAATTCCGACCACGCCCGATCCGACAAAGAAACCTTCGCGAAATTAAGCGCATGCACATGAGCGCAATAGACGACGAAATTAGCCATCATTGCGAACTTTGTCTGCTCCTCCGCGTGCGCCGCTTTCAGAGCGGTAACCTCAGCCTTTTCGGCTTCAACATCCTCGGCCACGAGCAGATTCTCAGCCTCTAGTTGGTCGTACTTATCGACCATAATCTCTTTTTCATCCTCCAACTTACTGACATCCTCGATCAGGCGTATGAAATCCGCCGACAGCTCGTCATAATTATCGCCCAGGATTTTATTATCGGCGACGAGTTTCTTTTTCTCGGCCACCAGCTTCTCTTTATCAGCCCCAAGCGCTGCCATCTGATCCCTCAGCACCACGGTACTCAAGACAACCTGTAGTTCAAAACATCAGATTCCGGCCAAAATACGAGCAGCATGACATAATACAAAATACGCGCCTAACATACCCGCAGCGCATCAGCGTTGGCCTGCTCTATAACCGACATTGTAGACCGAGCAGATATTGTTTCTGCATCCTTGAAAGCGAGGGGTTTAAGAGAAATATACCCCATCTTCAAGGCTCGGGGTTGCTTCAACAGCTCACCCCCACATCGGTCAATATAACGGGTCATTGCAACCCCGTCCTCCAACGCTTCCTCAGGTTCCTCGGCAACCCCATCTTCACCACCCCTCCCAACATCCACGGCAGTCTCTTTGTCAACTTCCACTTCCACCTCCTTCTCCGAAGGGCCAGTCTCAGGGGCCCTGTGCTCACTCACACCCTCAATACGGGTGGGCGAGACAACAGGCAGGTCCATCATCTCCTCAGTACGGATAGGCGAGATCACAGACAGAGTCATCGTACTCTTGCCCATGTTCACCATGAGGTTGATATGTCCGAATATGTTATCGATCGACCCCTGAAACACAATAATACCCATAGACCGGGCAAGAGCGAGGGTAACCAATGGAGAAGTCAGTAGCTGAAACAAGATAACCAATGAAGCAAAGAACTAGAGAACAAAACAACAATCAAAAGACAAGAGAATCAATATACATGTACACATACCTCGCCAGGCGCAGGGGCATCCTCGGTGATATCCCCTTGGGAAGCAGCCTCCTCGGTGACCGATGTATCGGTCCCCCTAGCCCTCTTCGTTGTTCCAACGACGGGGTCAGATCCACGACGCTTCGAGCGAACGGTCTTTTTCCCTACCTGAGCAGCATTTCGAGCTCGGACCACTTTTAAGAATTCCTCCTCGGACTCTTTAGGGATCTCGGGCACAGGATTCCCCTTTGTCACTGGCCCCGCAGGGTATCCGAGCAGCACGGGAGCAGTACGACTAGCTGGATCCTTCGTTGATCCAGGCCCCCACCATTTCCAAAGAGCTAAGAGAGCCTCGATATTGGGAGCACCGAGGTCTGGAATCATGGGAGCCTTGGTAGCAGGTCCGGGAATTTGGTGTCCAACACAACCCTAATTACCGGAAACAATCACAACACCAAGGTTATCCCCCTTGTTGGTGTCCGGCAGACCAAAAACAAGCCGACAGAAGGCACGCATGGTCTTCAGATACGAGCTACGGCGCTCAAAACTCAAAGTATAGATCCCGAACACATCCTTTAGTTCGATCGGAATTCCGGCCAACTCCGATAACCTTTGAATACCGTTTAGGGTACGGTAACCATTCAGGGCCAGTTGGGCCGGAGCAATCTGGACGGCCTCAAAGAACGAAGCCACCCACTTGCTGAAAGGAAGTCTTAAACCCCCAGTGAAGAATGCCGAGGAAAGTACAACTACCTCACCGGCAAGAACAAACCCCAACACCTCGTTGTCAGATATCGGAAGCCGAACATGTATGTCGTCGGGTATTCCGGCAAGCTTCTTAAAATCCTTTTCCACAAATGGGCCCACTTGGGTCAGGCATTGGGTCAAAATTTCCTATCCAAACATCATCAAAACTCCATCAATATACTAACCAAACACACAACCCACAACAACATCAACACAACGAAACCCCCCCCCCTGGCTACAATTAACCAAAAACCCTACGTTTTACTCCCTTCCCAATCAATATAAATCCAGTACATAACTAAATATCGTCAGACATATATAGACAACCAAGACAGGTTACCAACGCCATATCTACGACCACAACAACAAATCAAATACCAGTCCTAAAACAAAAAGAACATAATAGTAACAAAGCACTTACAGTTGTCATACTGAGTGGATACGTTCGAAAAGCAGCAAATATATCGACAATACAACGAAACCCTAGATTGAGCGGCAGCACGTTTTTCCTTTTTGGCGGGAAGAATATACTTTAGAGAGAGACAGATATTTTCTTCAGCAAATTATGTGATAAAAACAAAAGGGATTACTTGGCACAGTAAAAAAGGAGTGGAGTCACGAAAAGAATAAAATAATAACCACCTTTTCGTGTGACAGAGGTTTACCTTTTTTCCAACCATAGATAAGTCAACAACCGCTGCTGTTTCTAACTTATAAACGCCCCAGATTTTGCCACGTCAGAGCATATCCCACTAACCAAGGCAATTCACATCATTACACCTAAATAAACGGCCAGTGGACCCTACCACGAAAAGCTTCCAGTATACACTACCAATAATATCCCCGATTAAGATCCTCGACGCTCAACCATTCCTTACCAAAAGGACACACCGAACAAGGTGGACGGAGACCGTTTATAGCTTGACGACTTTAAGCATCAAGTCTAACAACGCTCTCCGGGGGGATAACCGGGCACATTGCTCGGTGTGTACTGAAACATCATCGACTGTATTGACATAAAGGCAAAGTGAACAAGAAATAAAACAGAATAGACAGAATCAAGTATAAAGCAAAAGTTTTATTCATCCACAAGGGGGAAAAACACAAAAATATACAACCAAAGAGAATTTTTACAAGAAAATACACCATCCTAATTCTTAGAACTACCCCCCATATCGGCATCCCTCTTCGCCAAGAGCTCCTCCAGACGGTCTTTCTCCCCAATCAAACGAGCAATCGCCATCTCAGCCTGCTGCAAGGAGTAAGACTGAGACTTGCATTTTTGCTCAGCTTTGGAACGAGCAATGCCCTCCGCATTCCAATATTGTTTAAACCTCCTCGCTTCAGTCTGAGCACACTTGAGATCATGTTTCAGCCATGACATCTCAATCTCTTTTAGCTGAAGAGGAGTCAAATCCTCCTCCCCAAAACCAGGGGGACGGGGTAGCAAGAAGATAGGCTCCTCTGCCAGAAGGGCTTTCTTTTTGGAGGCAGATCTAGTAATGGGAGCCATCTCAAACAAAAGCAAGTTAGAGGAAACAAAAATTAGCAACAAGAGAGAGAAAAGAAGATTGGATAATGAAGTACAAGCAATAGGGAGCATTTATAGAGAGTCAAAGGGCACAAAGCGCGAGGTGTCGCAACGGTTCACAGAACAAAAGTACGAGATACGAACAGATACATCTGATTCAAATACAAAAACAAAAAGAAAGAGAAAAAGATACAAGTTCCAAAACGGGAAATACATCAGAAAACCAGCCCAATCTAACTAAGGACCAATGGGTGGAAAAACCGAACTACCAGACCGAGAGAAAGCAAAACGAGCAGAGCAGTTCAACCGAGCTTGGTAGGAATCATTCATGGCAACCAAGTTTTCATTCTCCGTGGAGAGATCGGAGTTCTCCCTAGTAAGATTTATGATACGCTCCTCCAGCCGAGCATTCCTAACCATCATGTTAGCCAGGCCTTGAGGGGAGTTATCGAACTCATCTTGAGCATGGTCCCAAATCTCCTCGGCATCATACCAGGAGTTGGCTAGATGATTTCTCTGTAACAACAAGTGATCGAGCTGATGACTCAAGGCCGAAATCTTGGTCCACTTCACCGTCTCTTCGGGATAAGAGCCGAACAAGCTCAAGGCCAAAACGCCATACTCTTTCTCAAGCCTTGCCATCCGACGTCGGACGCGAGATACCTCCGCATCCAAACCCTTCATCTGGGCATGATATCTCCCCACAGGTTCAGACATTCTGGGAAATTGCTATAGTGCAAGAGAAAGTAGGGGAGGAGAGAAGAGCAAACAATAAAAGTAAAAGGAGAGATAATAACTACTAAAGAAAAGAAGAGTATTTATAGAGAAAATATAGTAGGGTATTTTATGACAGTGCTTGGGAACTTGCATATTTCCTGACATACTTGGGAGCAAGCATATGTCCTGACATGCTTGGGAGGGTGCACCTATGATCGACAGTACACCCACATACATCTGATATCACAGTACAGCAGAAAATAGAAAAGATATTCAAAGATCTGGAGTTCGAAAAAACGACAAACCACAAGTGTAACATAAAAAGAAGTGCCAAAACAAAGGGGCAAAAGTACTTCTCATTAATAAAAGTGAGATACATCACTGTTCATTACATCAGAGGACTACATCGAAGGAAAAACTATTACATCAGAGGAATACATCGAAAGGAAATCTACTACATGGAGATCTATTACATCATGGGACAGCGTAGCCAAAGAAGAACAGAACCATAAAGAAAAAAAAAAAAAAAGAGAAAAGAAAAAGATGAAGAGGAACATAATGAAGAAAATCAAAAGAAAAAAAAGGAAAATGGAGAGGTTAGGGGGAGGTCGATCGATATCGATGAGAGGGGCCGGCAGAGACATTCCTGTCTCGAAGTGTCGAGTTCCCCCTTAGCACCTCATTCTCTTCGACTAGAGCCTGACGAGCACGTCGGCAATAATCTAGTTCGGATCTTAGCCACGTTAATTCCCGAACCATCTCGGTATGGTGATAACGCATCACCTTTAACTCCTCATCGGCATCCTTCAACAGTTTTAATGCATGGCCATAGGAAGCTTCAAAAGCCTCCACTTGCAAGACCAATGCAGATTTGGTGAAAGAACTGGCCATTATAAAAAGATTATGGGATAAAGTTCTATATATGGTAAGGGAAGATGAAGAAAAGATTATGAATAAATCCATATCTTGAGAGGGTATTTATAGAAAAATTAAGGATGGTTTA
Source organism: Primula vulgaris (assembly GCA_963920805.1). NCBI lineage: Eukaryota > Viridiplantae > Streptophyta > Magnoliopsida > Ericales > Primulaceae > Primula > Primula vulgaris. The sequence continues at coordinate 10,678,600 of OY987216.1, read as the reverse complement.
GTGTGGGGAATCGCAACCGTTCGTCAAAAAGACTTTTGGAAACAAGGATAATTAAAAAGATGCGTCTGTTAAGAAAAGTTTAAGTGGGAAAGAGCAACCATTCGTTGTTAAAAGTTGAGTCCCTTGAGAAGAAACGCTTGGGTTCACGCTAGTATTTAAAAGAGGGCGAAATGCGAAAAGCTCTTACACGTGTCTCTCTAGGAAAATGTCACAGCAACTAAGATATAAAGGATAAGATTTGTGCACAGGGCTCAAGAAATCTCAGTGGTCCCTAGATACAGAGATTAAGAAGATCCAGTGGATAATGTCAAACACCAGGCCCAAGAAAAAACATTAATGAAGCCACAAGCATGCGCAGTCAAATAAATTGCATTGGGAAAGTAATATTTATTGATTGATACTTTATTACAAAAGAGGCAGTCAGCATAAAGGAAATACAATAAAAATAATAAAATCATTTCATAGAAGGGCCTGTCTTGTCATTCGGCTTCCCCTTCAACCGAGCATACACTTCCTTAAGGGCCAGTTTGTAAGCCCTCTTGGAAGCAATGTGCCTATTTCTAGAAGCCTCAAGCTCTTTGATCCGAGCATGAGCTCAAATATTGTCGATCAGAGACTTCTGATATTCACTCTCCATGGCCTCCAAGCGCTCGTCCATCTCATTAGCTCGGCGAGCCTCCATGGTTAAAAAGGCAACCCTCCTTTCGAGGATACGAGCCTTCCTAACCTCCTCCTCGAGATGGGCAACGTATTCATGAAGGTTGTCACCACTATCTTCACGAGGAGAAGCCATTTGTATGATAATAAGGAATGAGCTGCACAAAGAATACAGGGACAGTCCCCTTTTATAGGAAGAAACAAGGGGTAGACCAAAGGTCATCTCGAAAAAAGACTAACCCTCTTGAACTTCCCAAGAGCATTTATGGCTAACTACAGCAGTTCAAAGTCCAATTAGGTCATCCCATAAGGTATCAAGAAGATAAACGGACAAGAGCGAAAATAAAGAAACATTTTATTAATATTTTCGATAGTGATTACAACAGGGAAATGATATCTAATACAAAAGAAATCACAATATTTAATCATTCCGAGGAAGAGCCATCTTCATCATCAACCGAACTCGGTTTAGACCGAGCATGCAACTCCTTGAAGGCAAGCTTATAGGCCTTTTTTGCTGCCTTCTGCTTAGCCAGAGAAGCCTCGAGCCTTTTTATACGCTCGAAGGCCCAATCCCTATCAGCCATGGTCATATGGTGCTCCGCATCCATATCAGACAGCCTCTTGGTCACGTCCGCCAATCTCTTTTTCAGGACGCGAACCTTCTTGACCTCATTCTCCAAGTAAGCAACGTAATCCGAAGAGTTGTCTCCTGTCGAACCATTGGGAGAAGCCATCGTGTCACAGTCGAAGTAATAATAAATGGGATAATGGGGGAAGGGGCACCTTTATAGTGGATAAATGTGGGGAAGATCAAGGGTTTTCTTCCTCGAAAAAGGGTACCAAGATTGGACCTCTTAATGACCTCAAATGGGCCCCAGGGAACAGTCGTGAACCTATCGCATTTCTCGATGTAACCTTGGGAACAGCAAAACCGAAGTAATATCTTCGACCGACCGATCATGACTCCCTCGACATGGAGACCACGCCGAGGAAGTCAGGGAGCACTTGATAGAACATAAAAATTAGACCCGAATATTCTATTCGGGTAGCAATCGACCCACACTTCATAAATGGGTATCCAATGCTTGATGGGTCATCACATGACTTTCCTAGATAATAGAGGAAGATACTAATAAAAGCCCAAGCCCACTTAACTAGGGACCCATATCTAAAAAACCCCCTAAGATGGAGACACTTGTCAACATCCAAGGAGGCGTAGTTGCCTATAAATAGCCAACTACCCCTCCTACAAAGCCCCCCGAAAAAATATATTCAAAAATTATAGAGAGAAGTTGAGAAAAGATAAAAACTAGTCAAAGCTTATCCAATTAAGAAACAAACCGAACAGAGAAAGAGCCGAGCATCGAAGAAGAAGGAAAACGATCAAGATAAGAGTTTAAATAGTCAAATCGAGCGCAATTGTAGTAAATTAATAATAATCCGATCAAGTGTAATAATCCGATCAAGTGTAACAATCCGAACAAGTGTAATGACCCGATCAATAATAAAGACCAAGAAGTGTTCATTATTTACGCCTAACTTATCATTATTTTATTGTTGAAAAGTCTAACGCGACCGACCAAAGTTATGGCTTTATCACAAAGATAATCCCTGGTAGGTGTTAGCAGAATGCTATTGCGTGAATATAAAAATTCATGTGAAAAATATTGAGAGATATAAGTATATATTGTAGGAAGACTTACCATGTTTGCGTAGGAGTCCCTGAAGGGTTAAGAAAAGAGACCCAATATCGACCTATACTTTGTCCGTTAACCCAAGCTTCACCTTTTCCCATGGATCCCAAGTTTAATGCAACAGGGTCATTACCGTCAGGTGTTTCAAATGTACTCTGTTAGAGTCGGAAAGAACAATAAGTTTACCTCGCTACAATAATGGTTTGATAATATAAAAGCGTACTCCTATAAGTGTTACTTTGATACTAATCATTAAGAAAGAATGAAATTGTTTAGACTTTGTGGCAGAAAATTTCTATTCAGTAATTGAACATTCTGGCACATAAGCTTTAAGTTTTCTTTTTTAGGGTAAATCAATTTATATAAAAGGGCCAAGGCCTCTTAAGAATACAACCAATAGAGAAAAAACCCCGACTAGTCACCGAAAAATTCGGGTACTATCCACATTTGCAAGGGATAACAGTTTGAGCTCCTTCTTACCTTGTACCACGTAAGTGGCTGACCAGAAGTACTAAATGCATTCCAGTTTAAATTACTCGATTGATCTTCTGTGTAGATCTGCAACTCCTCTCCAAGCAGCCCAACCTATATTGTTGAATGATGGTAAATATTACTTATTTAACTTGGTGAAGTGATAGCTTAATATTGTAAAATTCTTTTAGCTTCTTTGGAAAAGTGAATATCAGTTCACTTTTGAACGAATTAAACTAGAGAAAAACTGAAACAAGGCTTCCAGTGACCCTATTTTGAGTGTAAGGTTGGTGTGCAAGGTTTCTAATGAGTCAAAATTCAATTTGATGAAAGATTGAGACTAAATGCATATATGATTGAAGTAATCTCGAATTATACAGGTGAGAGGTTGATACGTGAATAAAGAAATCAAGGGGGGGAATGCTTAAAAGTAGAGAATTTGTGAAATTTAAAATTTTAAAGGAGAGGCTGAGAGCTAGATCATCATTATGAAGGCCATCGCTAATAAAATCACCTGATACCCCACTGGATGATTAGTAAATTCTTGAGTATCTTCTCTGCTTAATATCATTACATTTTGTATTCCGGTTCTCCGTTTCTCTAAATGTGCCCCAGAATCCTACACACAGTCAAAATAGACTTAAAAGCCAACTTCATCATTCTTTTTACAATTCCTATTTTTTTCTGTACTATTTTTTATATTCACTACATTTCTTTCACTGTTATTTTCTTCTTTTGACATGCATTATAAGATTAAAGAAAGATGACAACAGAGAATGAACAATACCGGTAGTCCAACCATTACACTTAGTAAGGAAATATTGGTTACTTCACTGCTTGAAGATATGGTTGCCTGCAGACTTGTTCTTGTATAATGAGTACCATGAGCAGATCCTAAAGAGGAGTTTACGGACACAGCCGTCAATTACATAGCATTGTAGTAAAGAAACTAAACGGAAGTTCCTGTTGAATTTTCTTAGTATACAGAATATATATGTTAGTATAAGTGTGCGCATGTGAGATAACAAGTTTTCATGCTGTAGAATACTAAGTCTCTTGCCAGAAAATTCCTATCGAGCCATTTGAGCTCTTTTTACCAAAGTAATCTATCGAAACCTATGCCATTAGTTAGCATAATCCTAACTCTGATGTGATGTTTTCCGGAACACTCTTAGTTTAATTGGTATTTTTTAGAACCAGTAAGTTGTGAAAATAGACGTGTAAGTAAATTAGTATTCTAATCGAGCTAATTTTTTATGTCTATTTTGTGTTTATAATAATAAAAAAATCTATTAAAATGGAAGTCATGGTTTCAATTATCATGTCCAGCTTTAGGTCTTCCCAAGTTTATTCAGTACTATTCATTCTACAAATGCCTATAGCAACTTCTGGATCTTGCTTTCACAGTTGAGTAGAATGAATTAACAGTTTGAAGTCTTTACCTTGGAGTTGTCCATTGATAAACGCATGGACAACGTGTGCACTTGAGTTCACTTGGAGTACAGACTGGTCATCCGAAATATTTGGTTGAAGCCTTTCAGTAGAAACACAGAAAGGATATTAATAAACACATATTTCTTAGTTTCATGCTATATATGGTTGCTTGCATCTCAGTGAGTCCAGATCGAATCGAAAAGATTATTTATATGCTTCTTTTATCATCATCAATTAGTTTCAAATTGAGAAGCTAGGACTAATATTCAAATTACCTGAATGTGTACCATAGATAGTCAGATGTATCTTCTGTTGTATCCAATTGGTCTAGCAATGAGTTTGACCTCAGTGGAATTTCATCAAAATTGGGGACCACTTCAATGAATTGTTCCCATGATTCAGCTGAATTGAAATTGAGTTGTGGTGTTAACGATCTTGTGTTAGATTGGGTGCTTACCTGTTCATAGAAAATTAAATATGAAAATAAATATTCTAACTTTTCTTTTCTGCGACTTGTAGATTGCTATGTACAGATTCGAGAACTTACCTTGGCAGTATCAAATGCCACTGTCTTACAGTCAGGTAAAATGCTAATCGACTTTCGAGCCAATTCATATGATGTATTTTGAAAGATAATTACTACATTATTTCTGCTGTCACTGTTCACTAGAAATGCTGCACAGCTTCCCGATTGTTCTTGGAAGACGTAGGCCTGGATTTAACATCACGCAGATAATAAATTTTGATATCTTTTTTTCAAATCAGAAAGTAATAGATTGAAAACGAGAAAAAAAATAGAAAAGAAAGTAAGAATTATTTGTAGTGTTCATACTTGTTGCTGTTCACCAAGAGATGAGATTGATTGTGATCCAAAAAGTAATGGCTTCGAGGAGTTCTGTATTGCAGCATGTAACTCTTTAAGATGGCCCCACTTGGGTTGGTTGATGAGGCCTAAATCAAGCGAATTTTAAAAATTGTTCAGAAATAAGTTGAACTGCTATCATGATTATCAAGAGAAAAGGAAATCATGGTTTTGACTTTTGAGATGAACACATTACATACAGATATAGGCAAATGGACATTTTGTGTTGTTGTAGGAGACCATTTAGAAAGCAATCCGATTTAAGAGTTAAAAGAAGGGATTTTTTTGTTTTTTTGTTTTACCAATCGCAAAAAAAACAGATTGAAAAAACAAGAACCGTATATTTTGAGAAGAAACATAATATTTCCTCAATTTCGTAGGTACCATTAGATTTTAGTGCATACCATACTCATCAAGAGGAGCTAGATCATAATAACTTGTGGGTACATAGTCAGAGGAGGTTCTTCCAAAATTTGTTCCTCCATGATACTGAGCCAATATAAGAAGAAACAAATGAAAAAATGTTTCTGGAAACAGATCAAGTAAATTGTTGAAGCGTGTACTTAGGTAAGTAATCATCATTACATAAAATTATTTACATTATTATCCAAAAAAATATTATTACCATATAGTAGTTAACGAAGCTTCCATTCTTCTTGGCGATGAACAAGCCTACTTGATATGCAATATCCTCAGATGATCTTGATTTAGTATCGTTTCCATAAAGTTGATAGCTTCACAGAGAGCAAAAGCATAATGAAAATAAGTGCTAAATTTCCATTTCTTTTGATTGAGTCACTGAAAAGGTTTTGGCATCAGCTTTAATATAGTTGATAGGGATGAGGATTGTTTTGAACCCATATCCCTTACAAGCTAGACAGTTAGTTCAGATAATTTTAGTTATATATTTCAGTGGAACAAGTCAATCAGGAACTCACCGAGTTGTCCAGTTCTCTGTCCAGAGTGCTGGTTTGTTCGGCGAGTTTGGTTTAAATTCCGTCTCCCCACATACCAAGCCATTACATGTATTGATCTGTATATCGTTCATCTCTTAAAAAAATTATATTCATTTCAACTGGAGCTCTACAGAAGGCAATTTTGAGAAAATAGTAGCATACGATTTACGGACAGGGTGTGGTAACTGCTAATGTTCCTCCATCTGTAACTGCTACTCGGCTTTGCTTTTTAATAAGATAACAGTGATTTCCTTCATAATTATAAAACTACACCGATCCTTTTTTTCAACTTTAAAATGTCTATTAAGTTGTTCGTCTAAAATGCTCGTCTTTTTCTTGATGCAGTTTTGGCCTTCTTCTTTAAACCAAAACAGGTTTTTGGTTAAATTTCACTAGGTTTTCGTAAGTTGTCCCTAAATACAGAAAGAACTAGATGGTATTAGCCACTAAAGCTCAAAAATTTGATAACCAGTACAAGACACTGTTGCTTTTGTGTTATAATCTCCGAACAACTATTAGGTTTGAATTGTAATTTATATATGTTTTAATAATATTTGCACGGTAAGACGAAGGTACCACGGGGTCAGGAGCATCGTCTTGCTTACACATCACCCAGGGAACACCAGTCTGAAGGCCCACGGCCATGTTTGCGGCCCAAATAACATACGGAGGCCCATCTACACCAAAGCCCTTCTCCACATTTTGATACTCATTCTCAATCTGCATTCTTAAAGTATGCTACTTTTAGCATAACATGGTTCACAGAAACCATAAGCTTTATGAACTCAATATGCATCATAAAAGAACCTGTGACAATATGATTGGACCTCCTTGTGAAGCATACAGACTTTCGGACTTCATCAGATTCACAATTTTTGTAGTGAAGTTTTGCATATAAAACTGCCAGCACAAAAACAGGAAAAGACCAGTTACTTCTAGTTCACTGAAACAAATATGATCATCTTTTAGAAAATGTGAATTATAAGGGTGAAGGTGGCCTTATAGCTAGTTTTTGGTTGCTGATACACAAATCCAGAAAATACTAAATAAAATACCATCATGCGAAGCTAGCTTTAGACATTATCAAAACTTCTAAACGATATATGTAGTTACTTCTCCTATATAGATGTTTGAAGAGTACAAGTGATTAAACCTTGAAAGGTTCATTATTGGATCGAAAAGTTATGTTAGGCACATTGCGCAACCAGACTGGTAGACCACTGCAAAGGCATAGCACATGACTATTATCACATCTATAAAATGAGTTTAATCAGAATACTAAGTTTGAAGGCGGTGGTGAAATTTACCCATGATTCCACTCGCCTTCGATAAAGGGTCCGATACGAAGGCTTGCATATAGACCTTGTGCTTGTATTGCTTTCATGAAACTTACTAGGTCTTTTCTTCCAGTGAAATCATACTGCAGAATGAAGATATAGAAGGTGAGTGTGAATGCGCGTATGGCCTACACTTTTGTCCGAACTAGGTAGATGCAATACCTGTCCGGCTTGGGGCTCATGAAGGTTCCAAAACACGTATGTTTGTATGCAATCTAAACCTCCTTGTTTAGCTTGAGATATCAGAGATGGCCACATCTGCAAGGTAGATCATCAGGATCCTTTTATTATGTAGAAATTTTTTGCATTTTCTTGCAAGACCTAAAATTATCATGTCATCTTGTAATTGAGGTTTGTAAATAAAAGCTAGTTTTGTTTTTGCGATATTATATGATCGCTTAATGTAATACTTTTACTTTCCAGATGTCGACAAGCTAGTTGCTTAATGAAGCCAATTCTTCTTCATGCCGAAATTGATACTGTATTACTGTTTCGTGCGTAATTATCTCGTGTGTAGTGTAAAATAAGTGATTATATACCGTATACATCAATTCTCCATTTTTATCATCGTCTAATCTATGTAAGGCTCGTTTCGACTTCTTATAGCACAAATATGAACTCGTATATAATCTTTATGTGGTTGCTATATGTTTATATTTCAGTAAATTGTTTACTGAGGATCTTAAATGCCAAATGTTTGTATGAATCTAATTGTTTTATTTAGCTTGCAAATGGTTGATTAATTATCATGGCAAAGCTGTACTGGCCTGCGAATCAGAATTTATCAATACTCGTAAATTTGGACCACCAAAGTTGATAATTCGGAGCTTAAATCATTTTTTTTTCTAATTTTATAGCTGTATTATGTTTTTTTTTTGTTTATTGTTATGAAAAACCTAAATGATATCCTTGTGTTACAATTCGTGATGAAAATAATTTGATTTGGTCAGAATAACCTTCTCCAATACTTTACGTTACGTTCTAATTCTAGCCAATCTGCAAATCTTTAGTTTGATCTAATTATGAGCAAAGGTACGACAATTATGTTCCTTTTTTTTAACTCTATCTTGAATGAATTATATACAATTCCTCTATTTCGACACAGATTCTCACCAACTGATGGAAATATTTCGTGTCAATTATGTTCAAAAAAGAAAAAAATTCATTTGCCATAGTCAATGCTGCAGCAAATCTAATCCTTTTTTTAACTCTACCATAAACCTACTCCTTTTGTTCCCATTTAATTGTCCATTACGAAACTGCATGCAATTTTAACCGTCTTATAACTTGTATTAAAATTATCGAAATGAATTTTTTTTAAATCTAATCATAAAATTTAACATTTGAACTATATGATTAACTTTTAAAAAAATTCATTCCGACAATTTTGAACAAGTTATCGACCGGTCAAAATTGCACGTAGTTTCTTAATGGACAATTAAATATGAACGGAGAAAGTACTTAGTATAGCGTTTTTGTATCTGTTATAAAATAATGGCATATCACATATGTTCATATGAAGTACAAAGTTTAAAAGAAAGTGACATTTTGCCCAAAATGTTGAAGCAATATTTGAACACAGTGAATTGCAGCGTGGTCAACTATCTAAATTTATAGCTAGCAGATTAATTGACTATTTTATGTAGCGTAAAAGTAAAACTAATACCGCAAAAATATAGCAGCAAACTGATGACTATTTTTTTTATTTTAATTTTAACTATTCAATGCTACTAAAGTAAATATTTTAAATATGTACATAGCAAAAGGTAATATTTTGTCAAAAACAAAAATTATTACGTTTAAGATGATCCCGTGAATGGCCGTGAATTTTGTTTTTATTTTTGTAGGGTTATGACTTGAATTTTGTCTAGTACCTAAAAAGTTTGAGATTTCTGATTTTTGACACAGATTAACAACACCTCATGTTCCTATAGTTTGAATTCATATCTATATGGTCTATAGCTTTAAAAGAAAAACATTTACAGTCCCCAAACATTGACAAAAATACAAATGTCGGTTCCAAAATTTATACAATGTAACGTAATTCACTGCTTAGTACTTCATATATATGGTCTTTGTCGTAGTATAATCCTAATATCAAAAGGAATTGCGATTGTCATAACATAAAATAATAAACTAACATAAATAAAGAAAATACTCTGACCATACTTAAAACTATTCAATTGATAGTCTATCATTTTCATCATTCACGATGAGTAGCCCATCTATAATATTGTAGACCAACCTGTAAAATAAACTCAAATTTTTTGGAGCAGTTACACTCCAATAAAAAGTTGTGTAAATAACACTTGTAACGTTTGTTTATCTTTTTTGTTCCTTCATATTCAAAACAGATAAAGGTATAAAACTTTACAAATACATGCACATGTATTTATAATAAACTCGGAATTTTGGGAGCAGTTATTGGAATTACTAGGGAACAGTCACTCTATATGATTGGTTTACAAACCGTTTACATAAGAAAATATCAAATGGATAGAAAAAATTAAATTTTGATTAATATTTAAGTTTAGGGTAGACCTCCCTAGAGTTCTATATTTTTATTTTTGTTTTTAGTGTGTTGTATAATTTGCTTTTAATTTGTTTTTAATTTATCAAATTTTAATTTGTTAAAAATAGAAAAAATAAATTAGTTATTGAAAAATATTATCTAATCATCTGTTTTCTAATTTAACGATAGTTAAGGTGACTGTATCATAAACAGTTAAATTGACTGTTTCAAGGAGACACACAACATTTATACTCCAATAGAAACCTGTGTAATTAACTGTTTCAAAGAGACACACATCATTTATACTCCAATGAACCTGTGTAAATAACCCTTCTCACATTGTCGTGCCTTGTGTTTGTTTATCTTTGTTTGTTCATGTTCAAAACATATAAAGTACTATAAAACTATACAAACAGTAGTACACATGTATGTATATAAAAAATAAAAATAAAAAGTAAACATACATCAGGGGTGCTTCTAGGGTAGTGAATTGAGCCAGAAAACAGAATCTTCCTCTGACCATTTATAATCAGTGACCGGCTATCATAGGTCACGTCTTCTCCGACCACCGCCACTACCAAAAATAACAACCACCACGACCAAAACATTTCTCTCACCTTATAGGATAGGATAACAAATTTATAATGCTTTCTCACCTTATAAATGTATTATATAGCTAGCTTCTTGCTTTACTTTCTTGCTACAAGTTTATTTACCAACTCCCAACCATTTCTTGCAAGCAATGTGATGGAATATTTATCCAAAAATGGAGTTATCTAGCTATGAATGAATACTGTCTAAAAGAATTAATGAATTGGTTATAAAGGGAATAACTGATGAAAAAGTAAACAAATCGAGATGGGTTTTTGTTTAATAATTTAGTGTTTCCCTTGAATAGTTTGGGACTATAAAAAAGTTGCCAATTAGAGTAGTATGTATATTAATATACATAAATAAATATAAATTTATTTATATATATATATATATGTATGTATGTATGCATGTAAAGAGGGGAAGTGAGAGATTTGTGTTGAGGAACCATCTACAACCCAATCTTAGAAGCATAAGTATGGGGCTTCTAATAATTCCATAGGGGGCCTTCTTCTTTTTTCTATGTATAAATTTACCAAAATGCCTTGAAGAAATACTTACATTTTTAAAAACAGTAGCCATGTTTTATGTCAAAAACAACTCACAAGTCACATCCCACTGACTACTAAGTGTAAGTTAGTTTTGAATTGATGATTAAATATTGAGGTGCACTAATTACACTACATTTTTTCTCAATTCACGCAGAGACCGTAGATATAATCTACGGTCTGGATCAATTAACGCAGACCGTAGATTTAATCTACGGTCTGTGTTGATTGATCCAGACCGTAGATTATATCTACGGTCTGTGGAAAGTTTTGAAATTTACACAGTCAGTCCCTGCGCTTCCAAATTACACATTCAGTCCCTGCGCGAAATTACACAGACAGTCCCTGGAAAAAACAGAAACTTTCGGTTTTTTTTAAAAAAATATAATTTTATTCTACACTCTCTCTCTTTCTCTCAAAAACCCCCAATTTTCAACCCAAAAAATCACCCAAATCAATCAACCACATTAACTATCAAATTTATTAACAAAAAACCCCAAATCATCAATCAAACTTATCCATAATTCAAGGGTATATCTTTTATTCTCTAATTTATTATGTATTTTGTGTAATTTAAATTTGTAAAATAGGAAAAAATATATAAAATATGCAAATCCATAATTCACTTAGCTATATATCATTGTTTGTTGTTTGTTTATATTAATTATAGAAATTTTATTAATTGTTGATATTTGGCCCATTTTTGCATGTTTTTTTATTTTTTGTAATTTTAATTTGTAAAATAGGAAAAAATATATAAAATATGCAAAACCATAATTCACTTAGCTATATATAATTGTTTGTTGTTTGTTTATATTAATTATAGAAATTTTATTAATTGTTGATATTTGGCCCATTTTTGCATGTTTTTTTATTTTTTTTGGTTAATTTGAATTGTTGATAATGTGTTTGGTTATGATTAAAAAATTGAGTTATTATTGTTTGGTTTATGATTAAATGTGTTTGGTTATGATTAAATGTGTTTGGTTATGATTAAAAAATTGAATTATTATTGTTTGGTTTATGAAAAAATGTGTGTTTGGTTATGATTAGAAAATTAAATTATTGTAGTTTGGTTTATGAAAAAATGTGTGTTTGGTTATGATTAAGAAATTGAATTATTTGTGTTTGGTTATGATTAAATGTGTGTTTGGTTATGATTAAAAAATTGACTTATTATTGTTTGGTTTATGAAAAAATGTGTGTTTGGTTATGATTAAAAAATTAAATTATTATTGTTTGGTTTATGAAAAAATGTGTGTTTGGTTATGATTAAAAAATTGAATTATTATTGTTTGGTTTATGAAAAAATGTGTGTTTGGTTATCATTAAAAAATTAAATTATTATTGTTTGGTTTATGAAAAAATGTGTGTTTGGTTATGATTAATTGGTTATAATTGAGTTATCATTGTTTCGTTATCATTAATTGGTTATAATTGAGTTATCATTGTTTGGTTATCATTAATTGGTTATCATTGAGTTATCATTGTTTGGTTATCATTAATTTGTTATGATTGAGTTATCATTGTTTGGTTATCATTAATTTGTTATGATTGAGTTATCATTGTTTGGTTATCATTAATTTGTTATGATTGAGTTATCATTGTTTGGTTATCATTAATTTGTTATGATTGAGTTATCATTGTTTGGTTATCATTAATTGGTTATGTTATCATTTTTTTGGTTATCATTAATTGAGTTATATTTGGTTATCATAGTTAGGATGACAGACCCAGGTCCACAGATTAAAGGGAGGTTGGGTATTTTACGACAGACTGGTCACATTTCTAGTCAGACTTGGGATGCTGGCAGAGAAGCGGGTAGAGGAGATGCCAATAAGATTAGGGTTTATAATTATAGTTGGCAGATACCGACGCCTGAAAGGGTAGTTGAAAATATCATTAGGGCTGGTTTTTACGGTATTTACAGTATAGGTAATTATACCGTAGACCGAGGGTTGATTACAGCCTTAGTTGATAGGTGGCGTGATGAGTCACACACGTTCCATTTTGTCGGGGGAGAGTTGGGGATATCTTTACAGGATGTAGAGATTATGCTCGGTCTGAGGGTGGATGGTCTTGCTGTGACCCGGTCGGAGCGGAATGACACGAAGGCGAGCAGGTTGGCTATGATGGAGAGTTTGTTAGGTGTTAGGCCGGCTGACAATCAAGTCGATCAGAACTGTCTGACAGTTAGACTTGACTGGATGTTACAGACCTTCGGTGAATTACCCCCCAACCCTAGTGAGGAGCGTTTACTATATCAGTCTAGGGCTGCCATGCTATTATTACTGGCTGCACATGTGTTTTCGGATAAGAGCAGTGATCAGATTCCACTCTGGCCTCTGCCATTTTTGGAGGATTTTGACACATGTGCTGAGTATAGTTGGGGATCAGCTCTTCTGGCCTGGTTAGAGGCTAATCTATGCAGGGTGGTACGTTGTAAGACAACCGGAGTAAGCGGGGCGGTGATGTTTCTGGATATGTGGGCGATTACCAGACTACTGCCGGTTAGACCGTGTGAAGAGCTGCCGGAAGATGTCGAGCCACCGGAGGGCTGGCCTAGGTTCCCCCTCGGTTACAGGTATGATATTTATTTAGTTTTTGAATTGGATTTGCTTTTTTATATTATTGTGCCATCTATCATTTACTTAGCTGCCGGTTATATTTATGGTTTATCGGTTTTTGTTTGTATATTACAGATGGAAGATGTGGAGGCAAACTAACCTTACGCCATATGTCTACGGACATAATGTGGTCCACATACGTGACCAGTTTGACAATATGTCGCCTGAACAGGTAAATTTTAGTTTACGTATTATGTTGTATATGTTTAGGGTTGGTCTTATCTTCGCAGAATTTATTACTCGTCTATTTTTAAACCATTGTTTATATATTCTAATTTGATGATTACAGATAGTGTGGCAACCTTACGGGGATCTCAATCAGTATCCGGAATACTGCACGCGGGGCCGGTATATGTGGCATTGTTCTGTGCCTCTCATTTGTAATGAGAAGATTGAGTACCACCCCGCGGACAGGTTCATGAGGCAGTTCGGTTTTGTGCAGGGGGTCCCTACGTATATTTGGAAACCAAGACAGGGTCACGGCAAGGATAGAAGATATGGGACTGGGCAAAAGCACGACTGGCCTTTACTAACCGGAGAATTTATAGCCGTGTGGAATGACCGCCACACCCGTCTTATTAACGGCGAATATGGCACGGGGACGTCACCGGGTTACATGAAATGGTATAGAGAGCGAACCCGCATCTTCATAAACCCACCTGAACTTGCCCCGCCCCCTCACGGTTTCCGGGAGCATACGGGGTTGTTCAATAGAATGGTAACAATTAATTAAAGTTCATTAATATTTGGTTGTTATTTTTCTGTTTGTATATTTCAATAGTTGTAAATCGTTTTTTTGTTTGGTTTTTTTTTGCAGAAAGCGGTATTGCGCCGCAATTTCAAATCGTTCAGACGGGCAAAAATGAAAACGGAAGTGGACTTACTACGAAAGGACTTCGCTGAAATGGGTATGAATCCGTATGGGTCAGCTGATGAACAGTCGGAGGGGGATGACGACGACGACGACGACGACGACGATGGTGATGACGACCTACGTTACGACCCACGAACTTTTACTAGGGCTTCAAGTTGTCGGCGTCCCGACGAAAGAGGCGAATCTAGTAGCGGGGGTAGAAGATCGACTGGAGGTCGACACCCGACTACAGATCAGGGTCCGGGTCCGAGTTCAAGCAGTCATCGTCGTCGTTCTTCTTTTGCTGGGTCGGACTACGTTCAGACCGATGTTCCGTTCGATCATCATAGACAATCATTTGGTTCGTACGAGCATCATCCTAGTCATCAGTCCACGGACAGTTGGAGTCGGGGGTTGACGATTACATCCCACGAGCGTGCGCCGCATCCAGAATCGCAGCATCGACAAAGACGGCGTACGGAGCTAAACGAAATCGAAGAGTCTGCTGAGCCGTCATCGGATAGGTTAACATCGGCGGGAAAGATGCTCCCTATGTCCAACTTTAAAACATTTAGTCGTTACAAAAAAAAATAAATGCACTGTTTTTGTATTTGATTTGTATGTTTGATTTGTACGTTATAATTTCGTAAACTTAATTTGATTCGTATGTTTGATTTGTATGTTTCTAAAAAATATTCTGTATTTTAATTGATAGGACCAATATTGAGTTTTTACAAACCGTAAACCCTAAACCCTAAACCCTAAACCCTAAACCCTAAACCCTAAACCCTAAATTACAAACCCTAAACCCTAAATTACAAACCCTAAACCCTAAATTAAAAACCCTAAACCCTAAACCCTAAATTAAAAACCCTAAACCCTAAACCCTAAATTACAAACCCTAAACCCTAAACCCTAAATTACAAACCCTAAACCCTAAATTAAAAACCCTAAACCCTAAATTAAAAACCCTAAACCCTAAACCCTAAATTACAAACCCTAAACCCTAAACCCTAAATTACAAACCCTAAACCCTAAATTACAAACCCTAAACCCTAAATTAAAAACCCTAAATTACAAACCCTAAACCCTAAATTAAAAACCCTAAACCCTAAACCCTAAATTACAAACCCTAAACCCTAAACCCTAAAAAACCCTAAATATTCTGAAATTTACATACAAACCGTACATTTAATTTACGGTTTGTACAGATTTCATACAAACCGTACATTTAATGTACGGTTTGTATGTATTTTTTGCAAACCGTAAAAGTAATGTACGGTTTGTAGCATTGATTTGAGCAGCGACGTTTTACGAATGTACTTTTTGCACTGAATCACCGTAAACAACGTAAAAAAAAAAAACTACAAACCGTAAAAGTAATCTACGGTTTGTAGTGTAAATTACATTGGATACCATATCCATCAAATGCATCCGACAACACTTTATTACTTTTGAATTATTATGATTTGACAACCCTATCCGAAAATGACTACTCAATGCATTATTAAAGTTTGGAAATGACTACACCAAAAAAAACACTACAACCCGTAAAAGTAATCTACGGTTTGTAGTGTAAATTACATTGGATACCATTTCTATCAAAATAATTCTGACAACACCTTATCACTTTTGAATTATTATGATTTGACAACCCTATCCGAAAATGACTACTCAATGCATTATTAAAGTTTCGAAATGACTACACCAAAAATTCACTACAAACCGTAAAAGTAATCTACGGTTTGTAGTGTAAACTTACACTATAAATATGACTCAATTTTGCCTATTCTAACAAACCATAAAATCAAACACAAACACATTTCGGAAATCTCTAAAAAAATCCTCATTCCTCCCCAATAAAATATACAAACAAACACTTTTCGAAAATGAATTACAACTATGGTTATGACAACAACCAATGGAATAACAAGAACAATGCGAATTCATCCAGTGGCTCAAACGATGAGCTAACTGATTATTCGGAGCACTTTGAAGTTGATGAATTGACTTGGGAAACAAGGGATGAAATGCTTGCTGATCTTGCTGATGTGGCTGGAAATTGGGGTTTCATTCTTACGATTCGTAGGTCTGGAGGGGGTGATGGGAGCAGAACACCGTATGTTGATATTGTATGTGAT
>OY987216.1:9811804-10061714 GCA_963920805.1 Primula vulgaris | reverse complement strand
GTTCCGAGTGTGCAGACTTTTATTTATTTATTAATCACTTGTTTTTTTTTTAATATTTGATTTTTGATCTGTGTTTGTTTGTTGTTTCGTAATTATGGGTTTATGGGAAATATTTGCGATTATGATTGCTACGTCCATTACACCGAGTGTGAGTGCTTCTTTTTAATTATTACTCCTAATTATTACTCTTGTATTTATTAAATATTGATGTAAATTGTTTGTTGTTGTTGTTAATTATTTAGTTGTGTTTAGGGTTTTTGGCGAGAAAAACTGTTTTTCAACGTAAACAGTCGCTTTTTTAATTATTGATGTGAGTTTGTTTGTTGTTTCATAATTGTGGATTTGTGGGAAGTGTTGGTAATCATGATTTGTGCATGCATTATGCCGAGTGTGAGCATTTTTTTATCTTTTTATTACTCTTGTTTTATTTGTTGTTGTTGTTAATTAGTTAGTTGTGTAACTTGTGTTTAGGGTTTTTGGCCAGAAAAGCCGTTTTTCAATGTAGTCTTTTTTTGACTCACTACTCCTGTTTTTTCAATCATTGATGCGAGTTTGTTTGTTGTTTCTTAATTGTGGGAAATGTTCGTAATCATGATTACTTACGTGCATCATTCCGAGTGTGAGCACTTTTTTCTAGTTATTTGTCTTGTTTTTAACTACTGTAGTTTGTAACTTTGATTTGGTTTGAATTGTCTGTTGTTGATTGTTTTGGATTTAAGCTTTGTTGGTAATTGTTAGGGGTGTACATAAATCGAACCAAACCGATCAAACCAACCGAACCGATCAAAAACCGAACGAAACAGATTAGTAATTGGTTTGGTTTGGTTTGAAATTTGATAAACCGATTTAATCGGTTCGGTTTGCGGTTTGAGTGGTTTTCAAACCGAACCGAACCGAACCGATTATTTTTATTCATATATAAAATAATATAATTATTTATATATATGCATCAATAAATTGAGATATGATGTTTTACTTGCTGTTTGTAATTATTAATAATATATTTTGTTAAATCATTTGTAAATTTACTTGTTATTCGACTTTTGGTTTAAAGTTGCAAATGAAATATATGCGAAAACTTTACGAAATTAGTGTAATTTTGAATATTGTGTTTTTTATTTGTTAAAGTTCAAACCTAACCAAACGGATTATGATTGGTTTGGTTTGGTTTGGTTCGGTTCCGGGGATTTTTTTGGTCAAAACCGAACCGAACCGATTGTTTTTGATTGGTTTGGTTCGCATTTTACTCAAAAACTGAACCAAACCAAACCGTGTACACCCATAGTAATCGTGATTACGACGTGCTCGGAGTGTGAGTATTTTTAACTATTGTGGTTTTTAATTTGATTTGAATTGTTTGTTGTTGATTGTTTCATATCTAGGGTTTGTTGGAAGAGAGAATCTTGAGAAGGCCAGAAAAGCCATTTTTAATGGGAAAAAATGCTAAAATGATACATAACCTATCATTTTTTAGTGATTTGTTACCCAACCTAACAAACTTTCTAATTTGTTACCCAACCATACATTTCGCTTTAATTTGGTACCCAACCTAACACTTTCCAATTCGGTACCCTACCTAAACGTTTCGCTCTAATTTGGTACCCAACCTATACGTATACAGTCCAATTAAGGGACTCGATCTGTCTTCATCGGTTTTTAACGCATAGGTTGGGTACCAAATTAGAAAAAAATGTTAGGTTGGGTACCAAATTAGAAAAAGTGTTAGGTTGGGTACCAAATTAGAGCAAAATGTATAGGTTGGATACCAATTTAGAAAGTGTATTAGGTTGGGTACCATTTTAACAATTTTCCCTTTTTAATGTAAAAAACTGCTTTTTAGCGTAAAGTCATATTTCGAATTTAATTTTTTTTTAATGAAAGGACCGCTTTTAGGTGCTTGGTTATTTCGTATTTATAGTTTGTGGAAAAACACGTCTTGAGAATTTTTTAATGTTTAACGCCGCTTTGTAGTGAAAAGCCTCCTTTTGAAGGAAAAGACGCCTTTACACGATGAAATAACCAAGTTAAAAAACACGTTTCAGTAAAAAAAAAACCGTCTTTTAATGAAAAAGGCGAGTTTCAATAAAAAAAGTATTTGCATTTCGATGAAAAAGCCGCGTTATTGATGGGAAAAGCCGTCTTTTCGATTAAGACAACCATTTTCTTGGGAGGAACATTTTTTACTTTTTAATTTGATTCGAAGTGTTCGTCGTTTTTAATTGTTTCTGTTTAGAGTTTGTGGGAAATGGTTTAAGTTTAATGTAATCTAAGATTATCGAGTATGAGGTCTACGTGCATTATACTGATTGTGAGGATTAATAAAAAAATAATAATTTGGCAGTGTGTGGTGAAAGTGAAGAAACCCTACTTTTAAAATTGAAAGAATATTAAGTGGGGAAATATGAACTCTCTTTGCTTTGATCTGTTTCCTGTTTCTATTTTTTTGATTAAATTAGGAATTGTAGAAATTTTTGTAATACCCTTTGTTTTCCTCACATAATTTAATTTAATTACTTTAATTTGATTTTTATGTTTCGAGGTCATTGGTATTTAAATCTCAAATTTCCTTGAGATCGCATGACCTCATGTGCTTCTAACTTAAGATGATTTATAGATCAACTCCCTTTTCATACTGTGGAGAAGAAGAGTATCTGAATGTGTACACCCAGCATCCAGTGACTAGTTTAAAAGCCTAGTTTTATAAGCGATTTCGGGAGTGGCAAGCTATTATGGCACTAGACAAGAATACATATTTCTCACCTCTGTAGCTTCTACAGGCCACTGCATATTTGATTCATACTAACCATAGAGTTTCAAACTAATCTCTCAAGATTTGAGTAAAGAATATCCTAGAACTTTCAAAAACCTCACATTTGAAATACTCACGCACAAATATCCACTTAAAACCCTTGTTTAAAACTTGTCCATGAAATAAATATTATTAATACTAATAGTACAAAATCATAGACATAATTTCAGGGTCTACTATAGAGGGAATGTGGCTGGCTTCAAGCCCAGCCTACATATTTCAGCATGTAATTATCCGTGTTTTTCTCAAGTCTTTATGCATGTGTTTCTTGGCTTATTTGCGTTATTTTTATTTTCTATGTTTAGGAGGTTTTAAAAAGTTCTGTTCATTTTGATCATATGATACCAACATTATGTTATTTTGTACTGGTTATTTCTCACGATTTTATCTTTAGGCATTTTTATGCTTTAAGATTTGCTGAGGCAAACCCATGTCTTGAGGTGTATTTTAGAAACATAATAAGAGTAAGAAGTGAACTAGAATTTGATATGACCAAGAGCAAAATGTATGCCTGCAACCTCTCTGTTGTTCGAAATTCTCTCAAGTGAAAAAAAGTCAGCTTATGTAAAATTTATAGAATCATTTGGTCTTGGTTGTATTTTTCAAGGGAAGACTGACTTAACTGATTTGTGACTTTAAGCTGAAACATCTGCGTTTAATCAGGCCCCTTTCAGGTTTCTTACAGCTGAAGCAGTGCAGTTATTTGGTAACTGCAAGTAAATGTTTAGGTAAGAGCTTAGTTATAAGATGTGTTAATTGATATTGTAATATTCTAATTATGGCAGTGGCAATCTCCAAGATATGCCACATGCTTATTACACACTACTATATAAAGAGATGGAGACAACCTTAATGGGTATGTACTCAGTTTATACCTGTGCACGTAGGCTCAGCCGAAGCACGTTAAATCTCCGTGTCCTTTTACTGCTTTCATTTATATCTACATGGTATCAGAGCAGGTTAATTAACCTAGCCGTCACTATAATAAAACCCTAGCCGCCGTTATACACAAATCCTAGCTGCCGCTATACACAAACCCTAGCCGCCGCTATACACAAACCCTAGCCGCCGCTATACACTTAACCTAAATTACAAAAAAAAATTCCTTCCTTCCGAGTACAATTGCTCCATCTCTTTTCAGTGTTTACGCAAACTGTTACCTGTATATTTTCGTCTGTTTATTGTCATCTCGACTGTTTTCGACACGTATTTGTTGTTACTGCTCCCTTTTTTAGCTCAAAACAGGTTATATTGTTTCAGATTTGTGTTCAATTGGTATTTGGTACTTGGTTTTATTTATTTTGTCTTCGGTAAAATCTGTTCGCTTGCTGTTTGGCTTGCGATTCGTCTTTTTTCTGGGTTTGTTAAGTGTTTTTGCTGAGTTTTGATCATTGGTTATAATAATATGGAAGAGTCTCATATGCCTATGCAACTCACTACTATTAAATTAAATGGTGATAACTATCAACAATGGGCTAGAGCTATTAAAATGTCTTTTAAGTGGTCAAGGAAAGGAAAATCATCTAACCGAAAACAGTTCAAAAGAGGATAAAAACTGAGTAAGGATGATGCTTGGATTGTTAGTTTAATGTGGAATTCTACGGAGCCTAATATCTTAGATATGTGCAGCCATGTTGAAAGTTGTAGTGAACTGTGGACTTATATCACTGAGTTATTTTCGAGTAATTTGTCGCGTATGTATGATCTATCTAGCGAGTATTTCGAGTTACAACAAGGTGAAAAATCTGCTAGAGATTATTATGCAGGGGTTAAACGATTACATGAAAAACTTTATGTTGTTCTTCCCGTCTCTGGTGATGTTAAAAAAATGAATAAGCAAAGAGAGCAGATTCTGTTCTGAAATTTCTTGCAGGGTTAAAACCAGAATTTGAGCCAATAAAAGCGCAGATTCTAAGTGGAACTGAATTACCATCCCTAGGTGAAACTTAGGCTCAGGTGTCACGGGCTGTATGTCAAAAGCCGGCAATTAATATAACTTCGGATGGATCCGCTTTGGCGACTCAATTACCACAATCCTCCTTTGCTCCTAATCATAATCGAAGTTTGAATGGAAATCGCATCGACAGTCGTAATTTGTATGGGAATCGTTTCGATAATGGGGGTAACAGTCGTACAAATCACCGGAATGATAATCGCGGTACTCGCACTAGTGACCAGGGAGGACGCGCTCCGAAAAAATGTACGCATTGCGAGAAACTACACCATACAACAGATTAGTGCTGGGATTTACATGGTAAACCAGCCTATGTAGCTAACAATGCTGTCAATGAACAATCCGGTATATATGAACATGCTTCTGGGACATCGAAATTAGTCAGTATCTCACCCGAGGATTATTTAAAGTACCAAAAGTACCAAAAGTACCAAGCTGATCAGTAGGTTTCTCTTCCTACTGCTTCTTACGCTCATAAAGGTAATCCAGTGGCGTGCTTTTCTTCCAATTCCTCTCTACCATCTCCTTGGGTCATTGATTCCGGTGCTACGGATCATGTCTGGTAAGATTGATCTTTTTAGTACTATTCGTCATTCAAAAAATCTTTCTAATGTTACCTTGGCAAATGGAGCTACCACCAGTGTTGATGGTATTGGTATTGCTCATCCTAGTTCTGTGTCAAATTATCCTCAGTCTTATTGTTGGCGTGTAATAAATGACCACGATATAGCAAATATTCTGCTGTAAATTAGATATATTCTGCTGTTATTTGATTAGATTAGATTAGACAATATCATTCTATTTTAGTCAAGTTAATATCTGTAGAGATATTCCCCTAGCCTTTAGGAATGCTGTTAGGTTATTTTGTTAGTCTTGTCTACCTATATAAAGGAGACCTTTAGTCTGTATTTGTATTGGATTTTGATTCATTATAAGAAGAAGTATTCCTCTTATTTTACTCACATGGCATCAGAGCCGATACGGCTATTCCGATCGAGCCTATAGTCTTCAGCCATGCCAAATTCGGATGTGGCTGAGTCTGCAGCTTGCGCTAAGCGTAATTATGCCTCTCAAACAACTCATGACTGCAATTCTGCCTCTCCTTTGCCCGCAGCCTCATCAGACAACTCATCACTGCAAATAACCCTTAATAAACTGAACGAAAAAAACTTTTTGCAGTGGTCGCAGTCTGTCTCTCTTTTCCTGCGTGGCAAATGACGCATTGGTTATATCACTGGTGCGACACCAGCTCCAGCGTCAACGGATCCCACTTATGCGCGATGGGATTCCGAAAATTCCATGGTCTTGACATGGCTCATCAATTCCGTGGATCTGCACATCGGAAGAACTTACATGTTTTTTTCGACGGCTGCAGATCTCTGGACTGCGATTCATGAGACTTATTCGGATCTGGGGAATGCTTCTCAGATGTTCGAGATCAAGACGAAGCTTCACGAACAACATCAAGGCTCTCTCTCTGTCACCGAATACTACAGTGC
Source organism: Primula vulgaris (assembly GCA_963920805.1). Taxonomy (NCBI): domain Eukaryota; kingdom Viridiplantae; phylum Streptophyta; class Magnoliopsida; order Ericales; family Primulaceae; genus Primula; species Primula vulgaris. The sequence goes on along the minus strand of OY987216.1, from coordinate 10,055,452 downwards.
TCTTTGTAGTCTCTGGCAGGAACACGACCAATACTACTCCAATGAGTGGAAGTGTGCTGCTGATGCTAAGCTTTCTGCCCAGTGTATGGAGAAGGAGTGTGTTTTTTATTTTCTCTATGGCCTCTCGCCGCAACTTGATGATGCACGCGGCTGCGTGCTAAGTCGTGATCCGTTTCCTACTCTGCGTGAAGCCTTTGTTGAGGTACGCAGAGAAGAGACTCGGCGCAAAGTTATGCTTGTACCCGAAACGGAGTCTGTCATGGAGGCTACAGCCCTTGCAGCTTCAAACTTCTCCAACTTTCGTCACAATCCGGGTGGTGATCAGACTCCTTCCTTTGGGGATTCTAGGCCTAGCTCCAAGTCTACTCGCCCGTTTTGTGAGCATTGCAAGCGTACTGGTCATGTCAAAGAAACATGTTGGAAGCTTCATGGACGCCCCGACCAACATCGCATGCGTAAGTCTGTTGATGCCAAATGATTCCATGCGGACAGCACGTCCAGCCCACTACCTTTCTCAGCGGAACAAATCAAGCAACTAAAGCTCCTTCTCAGTGCCACCTTAACCTCCTTGGCGCCTATGAAGCAACATCACTGCACTGTGTCGAAAAAAGGTAATCCTAGCACAGCCCTAACCTCCCAGGTGACTCATGTTGATGATTGGATTGTAGATTCGGGCGCATCCGATCATATGACAGGAGCATCGCACTTGTTTTCAAACTACACACCGTGCTCAGGTATTCACAAAGTTTGCATTGCCGATGGCTCACGCTCCTCAGTAGCCGACAAAGGATTGCTTATACTTTCTGATCGTCTAACACTACATTCCGTGTTACATGTTCCCAAACTGTCTTATAACTTGTTGTCCATTAGCCAACTCATTCGGTCTCAACCCTGTGTGGCTCACTTTACCCTAAGTTCTTGTGTCTGAAATCTCGGGGACAATGATTGGGACTGCGATGGAGCATGAAGGGTTGTACTGCATGAAGACGAGAACTTTCAAGAGTGAACAAGCCCACACATCTGCTTGCAAGTTTGTTTCTACGTCAATCGTACCTAGTGAAATAATGTTGTGGCACAATAGATTGGGTCACCCTAGTTTTCCATATCTGAATAAATTGTTTCCTCATTTGTTCATCAATAAAAATCTGTCTTCGTTTCATTGTGAGATTTGTCAATTAGCTAAGCATACTCGTGTACCTTTTAAATCAAGACGCTATATTGCATCGACCCCTTTCTAACTCATTCATACCGACTTATGGGGTCCATCTAGGGTGTCCAACATGAGTAGGACTCGGTGGTTTATCACATTCATTGACGATCACTCTCGCATGACTTGGATTTATTTAATGAAAGAAAAATCTGATACTGCATACACTTTCAAGAACTTTCACACCATGATTAAAACTCAATTTAATGCATGTGTCAAAGTCCTTAGAAGTGATAATGGAAAAGAGTACTTAAATGATGTCTTAGGTCCTTACTTCACTGCAAATGGCATAGTCCACCATAGCTCGTGCACGAACACCCCCCAACAAAATGGGGTGGCGGAAAGAAAAAACCGCCACATTCTAGAAATTGCTAGGAGTATTATGTTCGCCACAAATGTTCCTAAGTACTATTTGGGGGATGCCGTTCTTGCAGCCTTATACCTTATTAACCGTATGCCATCGAAAGTCCTGAAGTTCCGAACACCTTTGCAAGTGCTCCTAGACACGTACCCTGATACTCATCTTTTCACAACGAAATTCCAAACTCGAGTCTTTGGGTGTGTCCTATGTCCATATCCATTCTCAGAACCGCTCTAAATTTGATCCCCGAGCTATAAAATGTATTTTCCTTGGGTATTCATCCACAAAAAAAGGTTACAAATGTTTTGATCCAATTACCAAAAAATTGTTTATTACCATGGATGTCACATTCGCCGAATCAGTTCCTTTTTATCCCAAATCATCACTTCAGGGGGAGAACATAGGGGAAGCTCGTTTTTGGGAGCAAACAACAACAATTCCTAACCTGGTTATTGACCACACGACCCACTCGATCAGCCACAATAGTGTCCCAAGTCAACCCGAAAATACACATTCAGGAACAAGTGAACAGGCTGGGAACCCGATGGTAGTGCGTGTTTACTCTCGTCGAAAAAACCCTCATGTGGTACATGCTGCCCCAATGCTCCAAGCTATACCAGAATCTGAACCGAGGGAATCTGAACAAGAAGTGCAAAATGAGACAGGTATGGATTTTGTTGGTCCACTTAATATTATTGATGAAGATGTAGATGATGTAAACAGAGTTGATGACTTTCCAATAGCTCTTCGGAAAGGTGTGGGAAACTGCACCAAATACCCTCTTCAAAAACAATTGTCGTATGGGAAATTGTCTCAACAATACAAGGCATTCACCATCGAATTACAATCTGCATCGATTCCGAAAGATGTCCATGAAGCACTGAAGTCACCCGAGTGGAAAGAAGCTGTATTTGAAGAGATGAAAGCACTGCAGAAGAATGAAACCTGGTCTCTTGTGCCGCTGCCGAGAGACAAGAAGACTGTTGGGTGTCGATGGCTTTTCAACATTAAGTTTAATGCTGATAGGAGCATTGAACGGTTCAAAGCGAGGTTAGTTGCGGGAGGATTTACCCAAACATATGGTGTTAACTACTCGGAGACATTTGCACCAGTAGCCAAACTCAATACGGTGCGGGTTCTCATGTCTCTAGCTGCTAACCAAGATTGGCCACTTTACCAACTCGATGTCAAGAATGCATTCCTCAACGGCAACATCGAGGAAGAAGTGTACATGGATATTCCGCCAGGATTCCACAGTGATGAAAACAAGGGACTCGTGTGCCGTCTCAAGAAGTCTTTATATGGTCTCAAGCAATCCCCTCAAGCGTGGTTTGAGAAGTTTGGAGAATCGATGAAGAAACTTGGGTTTATTCAAGGACAGGCTGATCGTACATTGTTCTTTAAACACTCGAATCAGGGAGAAATTACAATTTTAATCGTGTATGTAGACGATATGATTGTCACAGGTAGCAACTCAGTTGAGATTGAGAAATTAAAAAAGGAGTTGGCTCGAGCATTTGAGATCAAAGATCTTGGTCTTCTTAAGTACTTCCTAGGCATGAAAGTTGCTCGGTCTAAAAAAGGTATTTCTATCACTCAACAGAAATATATTGTCGATCTCCTCAAGGAGACAGGTATGACCGGTAGCAAACCTGTTTCAACACCTCTTGATCCTAACATTAAGCTTAATAATCACGATGGAGAGCTTGTGGAAAAAGAAAGATATCAACGCCTTGTTGGAAGGCTAATATACTGTCTCACACCCGACCGGACATTGCTTTCGCAGTGAGCCTTGTAAGTCAGTTCATGCATGCTCCAAAGAGTCCTCACATGCAAGCCGTTTTCAGAATTTTGCGTTATCTGAAAAAGACTCCGGGGAGAGGTCTGTTCTACAAGAAATGAGATAGTCGGCGAGTAGAGATCTACACCGACGCTGATTGGGCCGGATGTCCGAATGATAGACGATCAACCACCGGGTACTGCACATTTGTGTATGGAAATCTAGTGACGTGGAAGAGTAAAAAGCAACATGTTGCTAGAAGCTCCGCAGAAGCTGAATTTAGAGCTCTTGCTCAGGGCATGTGCGAACTGCTCTGGATTCTTAGACTTCTTGATGAACTCAAGATGGATATCTCCCTACCTATGCGGTTGTACAGTGACAACAAAGCTGCAATAAGTATAGCACACAATTCAGCCCATCATGACCGAACCAAGCATTTAGAGATCGACACTTTATCAAGGAAAAAGTTGATTCTGGAAGAGTGTATCATTTATGTTCCAACTGATCATCAAACTGCAGATATCTTCACTAAAGGGTTGTTCAGCGACAAATTTGAGTTCTTTATTAGCAAGTTGGACATGATCAATATCTATGATCCAACTTGAGGGGGAGTGTTGGCGTGTAATAAATGACCACGATATAGCAAATATTCTGTTGTAAATTAGATATATTCTACTGTTATTTGATTAGATTATATTAGACAATATCATTCTATTTTAGTCAAGTTAATATCTGTAGAGATATTCCCCTAGCCTTTAGGAATGCTGTTAGGTTATTTTGTTAGTCTTGTCTACCTATATAAAGGAGACCTTTAGGCTGTATTTGTATTCGATTTTGATTCATTATAATAAGAAGTATTCCTCTTATTTTACTCACACTTACATATACCATCTTTTCCTTTCAATTTAATGTCCGTTAGCAAATTAACTAAAGACTTAAACTGTTCAGTGACATTTTCTCTTCATTCTGTCACCATTCAGGATTTGAAGACAGAGGACGATTGGCGTAGGGCGTGAAGAGGGAGGTCTTTATCGATTTAGCGAGCATTCACTTCCTTTAGTTGCTTGTCACATTGCGGCCTCTCCATTAGAGATTCATTTTCGTTTGGAACATCCATCACTCGATAAGTTGAAACAGTCAGTTCCTAGTTTGAGTCATGTCAAATCTTTAAATTGTGAGTCATGTCTGTTAGGGAAGCATCATCGCGTTTCTTTTCCACCCCGAATTAATAAAAGGGTAGATGCTCCATTCATGATAGTACACTCCGATTCGTGTCATTTCGAATTTGGGATTTCGGTAGAAACATGTGAGAATCATGTAGATAGATTGGCTTATTCCGCGTAGCAGTACTTTCACTTCATGGCATGAAGAACTCGGATTCGACAAAAGATTACTTCGTTACATTTGTTGATGATTTCTCTAGAATCACTTGGCTTTATTTAATGAAAAATCGTTCTGAGTTGTTTTCTATTTTTTGTTCGTTTTGTGCTGAAATAAAAACTCAATTTAATTTATCTGTTCGCATACTTCGTAGTGACAATGCAAAAGAGTATTTTACCCAACCCTTTGTAGAGTTTATGACCAATTATGATATTATTCACCAATATTCATGCTCTTATACACCTCAACAAAATGGAGTTGCCGAAAAAAAAACCAACACTTAATTGAAACAGCCCGGTGTCTAATGTTTCAAAAGAATGTCCCTAAATATTTTTGGAGTGACGCTATCCTCATCTCGTGCTATTTAATTAACAGTATGCCATCTTCTCTCCTTAAAGGTCAACTTTCACCTGTACATGTTTTGGCTGTACATGTTTGGATGTACATGTTTTGTTCATTAACTTTCACATGGAATTGACAAATTAGACCCTCGTGCTATTAAATGTATATTTCTTGGTTATTCACGAACTCAAAAAGGCTATCGATGTTACAGTCCCACTTTACGTAAGTTCTTTACTTCATTTGATGTCACTTTTTTCGAGTCAACCGTATATTTTAGTGAGGGTTACACTTCCACCCCACTTAATGATTTTCTTCCGCTTCCAATAATACCGCCGATGCCATTATCTTGATCTATCTCTGAAAATATTCCTGAATCATCACTTTCCCATCCTTCAGGCCCTTCGAGTCGTGTATGGCCCACAGATGTAAAAGTGTATACCCGTCGTCCAAATTGTTCGATAAGTGAGCTTCCTTCTAATGATGCAAGCGCTTCGCCCTCGTCCTCGACGTCTCCAGATCCTGCCGCAGGCGATAATACTCTTCCGATTGCTATTCGTAAAGGTAAACGTGCATGTACCTCACATCCGATTTCTAATTTTGTCACTTATGATCATTTATCGACTGTTCATGCTTCTTTCATCACATCCCTATCATCTGTTTCTATTCCTAAGTCTGTTTTTGAAGCATTGTCACATCCTGGATGGCGAGCAGCAATGGAAGACGAAATGTCTGCTCTTCATGAAAATAGTACTTGGATGCTTGTTCCTCTTCCTGAAGGGAAAACGACAGTCGGATGTCGATGGGTATATACGGTAAAAGTCCATTCTGACGGGACGATTGATCGCTTAAAAGCTCGGCTGGTAGCTAAAGTATATACTCAGATTTATGGCTTGGATTACATGGGGACTTTTTCCCCGGTTGCTAAACTAACATCGGTTCGTCTTGTTATCTCGTTACCTGCATCTTGCTCATGGCCATTGCATCAACTGGATATTAAGAATACATTCCTTCATAGTGATTTACAAGAAGATGTATATATGGAGCAACCTCTACGAATTCATTCCTTCATGTTCATCTTCCACCGCAGATTGCGGCAGTGCTCGGTGAGGTGGCCATGGTCCTCGTGATAGGCGCAGAAGAGCTTGGAGTCTCTTAGATTAGGGGGGGAAGCGAACGGGTCTGGTCGGTAATACCAGCTTTCTCTGCATATATCCTTGAGGATATCTTCGGCAGACCGGTTGAAAGTGTATCACAGTTCGACCGGTTCGAAGTTCTTTCGTCGTTCCCGTTCCTGGAAACGACCTTGTTGAGGCGGCTTGGTTGGCATTGGGTATGTGAGCTGGAGCAGTTTATGCTCGGGTTCTCGGGGTCGCTCTACCCTTTGTTGGACCTCGGGACCTTTATCCCGTCTGGTCGGTTTGACTGATTCCCCTTGGTTGTTCTTTGCTTTCTTGCGATCCACCTGTGCTTCTCGGACCGACTCTCTTCTTGGCAGAGTTCGGTTGAGGAGTCGCATTTCCTCATTTTTATCGGTGAGGTGGGTGCAATAGGCAAGAAGAGCGTCAGTGGTCGGGAAGCTTTTGCCGATAAACTTCCTTCTCGCCCAATAGCCGCTAGGGATGGAGTTGATGAAGTTTTGGATGGCGATGTTGGCGTATTGTGGAATCTGGTTCGCAACGTCGATGAAGCGAATGCAGTAGTCATTGAGTCTCTCATTGGGCAACATCGCCATTTTTAGAAGGGTTTCAACGTTGACCTTCTTCCGATGAGCAGCATATCGGGTGGAGTACGCTCGGAGCAGCTCTGTCCAGCTTCCTATGGATCCCCGTGGTAGGTTATGATACCACGACGAAGCCTCTTGGCCCAAGCTGTTCTTGAAAAACTTGCACATCAGTGCAGCGTCATCGCTCCACAGCTCCATCCTTGTTTTGTAGTGCCGTAGATGATCGATTGGGCAGCTTCGTCCATCATAAAGCCTGAATTCGGGGATGATGAACCCCACAGGATTGCGGTACCGCGTGATCTGCTCGGTACATGGAGTTTCTTGGCATACGTCCCAAGCCTGTTGGAACACTTCATCCGGTGCTTGGTATTGGGGGGTGTACCCTCCCCCATAGTGGGGTGGTGGGTAGTACCCTACAACGACCCTATGGTCGGGGTATCTCCCGTCCGGGTTTTTGTCGAGGACAGGTCCCATAGGAGCGCCTTGGCGACCGAACACTGTCGGGGTCGTCCTTGGGATATGTTCCCCTTGTTGGGGTATCCTTGTATCGTGTTGGCGGCCTGCCACGTCCATGGCTGCTCGGTAAGTGTAATCGTCCTCGTCTGTATGTGCATTGGCCGTTTGGGTTTGTGGTATGGTGATGCCAGCTGCGGCCATGGCCGACATACATGCGGCCAGCTGAGCTTGAAGCTGAGCATTATGCCTTTCTTCGGTCCTTGCCAATGCGACCGCGTTCCCGGCTTGGAGAACAATGGGTTGTACTTCCACCGTGGATGGTGTAATTATCCGCGGTGAGAGGATTGATGGTCGAACCGTTTGTTCGGGTACACGGTCCTCGGGCATGCCATACCGGTGGTCGTCGTGCGTTTGAAAACGAACCCGGTGGGAACTGGAGTTGACCGAGGCTGCTGGCAGAGGGGCCCTTGAGCTTGGCCCTGCATTTGCTGCTAGTGTATCGTTGTTTAGGCAGTGACTTCCGGGTAAGTGTCGTCTTGTGCGCCTTACCACGGACAGCGCTCGTTCTTCTTCCGAGTCCGTAGGGTTTTCGTCGACGAGCCCGTCGATTTGTAGAGGTCGGTCTGTTGGTTGGTCGGTTTGGATATTGGAGATGGTCGGTCTAGCGCCTTCCTGGAGCTTCGTAGCGGTCTCGGATGTTGAGGAGATTCGCTAGTTCGTCTTGGTGGATTGAGACTTCCTGGTTTGTCGTGCCTACTTCCTCGAGTCGGTTTTCTTCATTTGTGTTCGCCATTGTTGCTCGTCTGATAGAGTATGGGTATTCGACTTCGAAACTAGTTAGAAACTAGATGAAGACCGGAGACGGCGCCATTTGATAAAACGATAACTTTGGTCGGTGGCGTTATGCTTTTCAACGATAGTATCTAAATAAAAAGAGTAATTATTGAACACTTCTTTGATCTTTATTATTACTCGACGATTGTACTTGCTTCGGTTTACAATTTCCTTATTACACTTGTGCTCGGATTAATAATTTAACCTTGATCTTGATCTTTCTCCTTCTCTTCGGTACTCGGTTTTTAATCTTGCTCGGTATGCTTTCTAGTGTGATAAGCTCTGACAAGTTTCTCTCTTTTATCTTCCTCTTTCTATATTTTGGAAATGGATTTTCGGTCTTCATTTCAGTGAAGGTACTTGGCTATTTATAGGCAATTATGCCTCATAGGATGTTGACAAATGTCTCCATCTCATGGGATTTTCCAACATGAGACCCCTGTTAAGTGGGCTTGGGCTTTTAACAATACTTCCACCCTTATTCTCAAAGAAGGGCATGTTATAACCCAATATCCATTATTTAAGCATTGGATACCCATTAATAATGTGTGGGTCGATTCATACCCGAATAGACATTCGGGTCTAATTTTTGTGTTCTATCAAAAACTAATCAAATCCTTACAGTAAACGGCTTTAAAATCATATTATATTTGTGCACGGTGATAAACAAGGAGGACAGATCAATGATCGACTAAATCTGGAAACTCAAAGCACAATAGACACTAGAATATTATAGAACCTGTAAGAATTGTGCATAGCATGCGCATTGAAATGTCTTGAGTATAAAATAGAATATACGTACCTTGTGCTAGTATTGTGGAGAGACTAAGCTCTCAACATAAGTAAATGCCTTTAGTTCATTGAGAGTACCAGACAAATTATCAATTTCAGGATTTCTAAGACTGCCGTCATTTGGATTGTAAATAACCAAACGCCGTCTAGAGTTAAACAAGATTTCACCGGTCACAGAAATACACAACAAGGAGAAGTAAAATATCTCTAGGTCTATATTATCCGGAATAGTATACAACTTTTTCCATGTATCTCCAACGCCGTACTCTTCCATAACCCATATATCAGTTTTTTCCTCAGGTTCATCAAAATGGCAGAAGACAGAAAGGCATCCTTTTATAACACCCAAACTTATATAAGGAAAAATAGTCTCATCATAGTAAGGTTGTGGTATTTCCCCATAAGTCTCATTCCCTAGATCGAGTGAAACCATAACCGCCGACGAATTTATGACATTTTCAGGGTTTACCTTCCAATGAATTACCCCATTAACGTATTCCCCCCTTTTATCAAAGTGATTACTGAGTGGAAAATCCCCGATTATCTTCCAGGAGTTAAATTTCATCGAATAAACTCTAAACCTCTTTCTTAATTTTGCAATCCTCATAACCCTCCAAGCGAAAAACAGTTTCTATCAACACCACTTTGTAATCATCGTTAAGAGGATCATACCCAAATCCATAAGAAGAACACCCGCCAAGCATAAACTCTTTAATATCCTCAAAGATTGGTAAATCTGAAATTCTACTTGAATGCGGCAACTTGTTTGATAATCCAGTACAAGGGTTCCACAAAAAGATTCCAACATAGTTTATTGCGAGACACACCAACCCGTTACATGACCCCACTAGCGTAACACTACAATGAGGGTTCTCTGTAGGGTAATCGAGTGAAACAGCATAACACTTATCATTAATATCAAGAAATAATGATTTAACAACGTAAGACCAATCATGACCGCTCGAGTGACTAAGGATGAGCTTCTGGTGGGCATAATTGTTGAAAAGATTTGATTTTTGGAGATGGGTTTTGATGAATTTTGGGTTTGAGATCAAATGTAGCCAAGACTTGCACACACATTTGAACCGAGTAAGGGATTTAACAGGTAAAAAATAGAGTATTTCGGGGACGAGCTCTTGAGGTAGATATGCGAAAAAGGGCTTCGAAACAGAAGTGGGATTTTGTAGTTGAGGGGGCTTATTAATCTTCCCTTTTGACTTGTTATTTTTCATAGCTGCTCTGATTTTAAGTGTTCTGTAAAGCAACTAACTAATGTATCACTGTAATTAGCTAGCAAAAATATGGAACACACTACGTTCCTTCTCTGCCAAAATATGTTCCAAATAACATTGTAAGCTAAGTCAGTTGCTGCATGTAACGCAAGATAGTCCTGCGATTGAGAAATAAAAACATAATTTAGATAGGATACTCTCCAATTGTAATTAGGAACACGTTACTAGTTACTAGCATACCATCCAATGCTATAATAAATATTTAATACCATCTAATAGACCTTATTAAATATGCCACAAAGACACCATGTTGGAGATGACTCAATCGACAAAGGGGGAAATAATGAAACATGAAATGCTGATTTGAATAAATGTTTAAACAAACACCAAAGAAAAGAGAAACGTGATGTAAGTAATCATCACATGTGAAACATATCCAAACTAATACCGGTAAACTAATTATCCATATAATTACTTTTCATACAAAATTATAAATTTGACAAATAAAAAGTCTAGCAATCTCTATCGCTCATGAATAAGCTGATAATGCCCCATTTCAACCACAATCAGAGATGAATTCTGGGCCAACATGAAGATTATGTTTTTGGTTCATGGATTTAAAATTGGTGTACCCCACAAACACAATATCGTATTTTCAATTTAGTATGCACAAGGTTGGTACAGAATGAAACCTTTTTTATTTACTTTCCAATTTCAATAACTAAACAAGTCGAAAATCTCATATGATTGACCACTTCTAAATGAATCTTAATCTTAATTTAGATGTAAAATTTTAATGTAATTCAAATGACCAGACCCCATGTTTAAGAAAGAACCTCCCCGTCCAAAATGGAATAAACATAAAATATGTACTAAAAGGGCAGATCCGGTAAAAATAAGAGGTGTAGATAGCCTGACAAACCTCCTAAAGATAGTAAATTTTAGAGATATATCTGCTAACATTGGTGGGCAACGGAAGTTAAATTTAGGCCCGGAAAATTCATGCCCATGTTCATTACTAGCAAAAGGGTATAAACAATGTTCTAAAATGCACAAGGTGGTTTCTAGGCGGAAAAATGTCGCCTAGCGCCTGATTTCGCCTAATCACCACCTAATCGCTTCATCCCTCCTGATCCACTAGGCACCTAGGCTCAAAAAAAAAAAAAAAAAAACTGGCATTATTATATATTCTTCTAGGCCAACTTTTAACAGAAGAAAACTAATCAAAGCAAAATATTTCAGAAACTAAAAGGAACACCTCATTGGTGAAGGGTGATTTGTCGCCCAGATACTAATAAAATATCCTCTCTAGAACTAATGTACACAATATCTTAGAGCTGTCATATGCAGAATTTTGTTAAGGTTAAAATCTCCCCCCCCCCCCCAAAAAAAAAGCGTGTGCATCTCAGAGATGTAGATGCATCGCTTTTTGGGTAAACTTAAAATGGACAAGTCTCAGTTCAGCTTGTTTATATTCTGCCAACCAGATATTTATGCCGTGAAGTCAACAGATTCCTTGTATTTGTAATTTTTATCATGAAGTCAACTAAATCGATGGAAATTGAAGCCTAGCAAATCCAAGTCTTGAAAATGCCATTTCTAGGCTACAACTGTTCTGCTATTTTACAGTTTCTTTGCCAAGAAATAGACTCTTTTCTCAGGAAATAACGTTTATACTGAGAAAATTCCTCGAAAATTACAGTACTCAGCTAAGTAAATAGTGATAACACTTTAACATTAAGTTTAAATGGTGTGTCAGCTAAGAGTGACTGAATACGTGCAACCTGAAATCCCAAAAGGAGGACGATAACATGATAACAGGGTAGACTAGCCCGTTTTCAAGTTCAATTAATACTTGGTCAAAGGCATTTTTTCAATTAGTTTTTGCATATTAACTTTTACCTCTTTTATCTTTCAATCTCAATACATTAGTAAGAATGTATTTGAGTTAACACTTAAATTTCCTAATTCAAGCACTGGTAACGTTGCAATTATTACAAGTTCTCTTAGTTTCTTGAGGCATAGTAATAATTTATGGCAAATTTATAGTATTTGACACAGTAATTTAGTTTTAGTCCAAACAAAATGCAGTTGACTTCCCCTAACAATACACTTACTCTAGCCTATATCTCTTAAAATATGATGCTATTTTCAATTCCATGCAATTTAATAAAACTCTTAAACAAGCCATGAATCCAGAGAAACTACGTTCTCCTGTAACGTACTACTGTAAATTGCAACCTGCCATACTTTTAGCATCGTATTGAATTCAAGACACTAAACTATCTCTTGGCATCCCAAAGAGGAACATCGGAAACCTAATGCATTCCAACAGTCAAAGTCTTTATTTAGTTGACATTGTAACTTAATAGAATATCAAACAAGGAATGAATCCAGACAAATTATTTTCACTCGACCATATTAAAGTGAACCGGAATCTGCCATTATTATGCATTATATCCAATTACAAGGCACAAAACGACATCTTTGCACTTAAAAAAAGAAACATAAGAAGCATATAACACATTCCAACAGCCTATGTCGTTTAGTCACGGTCTCTTTCTTAGCAGAAACGTACAGAATCAATATCCCCAAGTGACACGTTACTCTACAAAATTTACGTAAATCCAAAGGAATAAACAAATATAACCGTTACTCAAATTAGAGAACCGGCAGCAACAATTCAATGATTACAAAGTTATCACATTGAGCGTTGAAATCTCTAACCAGTTAAGCGCATATAAAAACAAAATACTAAACCCAAGGAAAGTATAGATCAATCATAGTCCGCAAAATCCTCATAATTTAACATTTTCTCAAAATTCCAAAACCAACCCGCTATTCAGGTTTTCTGGTAGCCAATTTAAAGTAAACTAAACAAAATTCCAGAAAAAAAAGTATTTGCTTTTTAACAATTGGGGGCTGTAAATTCTAGTTTTATGTCAACAAATTCACATCAACTTTCGGGACATTTTCTATTAAGTAATTTATATGAATCATTAATCTTTCTTTCATGGAGTTTCTCCATTTGTCCAAAACCCAGATCAGCTCAACCTTTATCGACAAAATCTCATAATTCCAGCAATATATACATACGCTATAAAAACAAGTCGATTTCAAACACAAATACGACCCGCAGTTCTTGGGTAGCTAATTCACACTTAAATACCCAACCAACGGAAAATAAATAAATTTCAAACAAATTGGCAGTAAAATTCTAGTTCCACGTCGGCATAATCACATTAACATCATGTTACAATTACGATATTACCCTAAACCAGATCACCATTTCAAACCTTAAACATTAAAATCCCTAACTTAAACATATGCATACATACATGCATATACATATAAACCTAATTGATACAAAACGCAACTCCGAGATCTAATCTAGAGAGAGAGAGAACAACCAGACCCGTAGAGTCCTTAGGGCTTCGAAGGAAACACCACCGTGGAGAGAGTGAGAGGAGGCGGAGATACAGTCGGAGACGGAACGGAGGAGAGGCTCCGGCTGATTCTTCAACGACGGAGATGTTAGCCGGTAGGACCCTAATTATGGGGTATTGCTGCTCATCGTGATAGAATCATAGGTGTTTGAGGTGGGGGGTGGATATCTGTCACGATTTGGAATTCAGGGTTCAGATGTGGAATTTCTGGAACTTCGGCACAGGCGGAGAGAGAGAGAGTTTTTACTTTTTAGTGTGTGTGTATGTATAGGCGTAGTTTTTGTTGGAGTATATGACACTACAAATACTTGTATGTTATTGAGAGTATTAGCTGGCAAACAACACTTTAATTGGTGGGTTACACTAATTAATTAAGTAACTGCTACTACAGTGTTCATTGTTAATTATTTAATTGGGTTTGGGATGGTGCAGATGCGTGACACGTAAAAAGTGGATTGTCTCGTATCATCTTGGTGTGCATGGGGAAACATATGATATTAGTAATATATTTCCTAAAATAATCGGGCTCTATGCAGGGGACGAGTCAGAATTTTGATTCTGCGGAAACATAATATAAATTGGTAATTTTTTTTTTAATATATAGAAGATGATCAGTATATATTTCTTTAAGCTACAACTCTTTTTGTATCGTAACCAAATAGCTACCTCCTTAAAAAGACACATATTGGATAAGTAAAATATGCTTGAAACTTTTAAGATAATAAAAAAAAATAAACAATCAATTGAATAAGATAAATAGGCAATTGATCAAACATGTGATACACTGATACGAGATCGACCGGGGTGGATCTATCTAATCAGGTTTTTAAAAGCCAAATTAAATACCGCGACCCGTCACCTATAAAAAGGTGGGAACCTTGGTATGATTAGTTGGTATGGAACCGCGACCCGTCACCTATATAGAGGTGGGAACCTTGTTATGTGAAGACACCACAAACGGTTATGGACTACCCAATAATAAGGCGTGGGTGAACGTCACAAGGTAAGACCTTGATAAGTTCAGAAAGTTCAATGAGAAAACAAAGAGAAAACTCTCAGTTATATTTAATCAAAATATGAGTTTACAATCTAGGAAATGGCTCTTATTTATACTTGGAACAAGACTCCAAGTATGTGAAATAGTCTTAGAAAACATTAAATAAACATAGGTTCAATGTAGAATTGGCATATGACCTTCTAACTTATTCAACTACTAAAATTCAGCAACATAAAAGTAAATACAATGCATTAATATCTTCAATATTCATCCCCTTATGTTCAAGCATTAATAACCACGAAATTATCCTTCAAACTAGTGTCTTGAATGGCTCCAATCAGATTCATCAAGTGTTGAGCTTCGTTTGGACTCGTCTCGAGAGTTGATTTCCCATAATCAGTCCATATGTCTTGTATTAGCCCGTGTTGAACATAGAGTTCAATAATGATTTTGATTATTACTTTGATTATGCGTTTAATGATTTTACGATTTCAATGATATAATGCTTGTCTTGTCCAAAAATAGAAAACGTATATTTCAGGTCTTTAAATGATAGAGCATTCGATAACGAAGCCACAGGTTCAGACGGAACCAAAATCGGAGCTAAAACGAAGGAGTTATGAGCATTCGAAGATTTACGGGACCAGGATTACAGTCGACCGATCGACTGTACAAAAACGACCGATCGTTTTTGTACCAATTTCTTCCAGTGAGTCCAGTATAAAAACGACCGATCGTTTTCAAGATACGACCGATCGTCTGTCTGAAAACGACCGATCGACTGTAGAAAACGACCGATCGTTTTCTGCAGTTTTCGAAAACAGCTTTTCAGCAATTTCTGGAAAATAGCTGTTAAAACCTCACAACGGTCATAACCCAGAAAACAGACTTTGCTGTTATATAAAACCACTCCAATCTCTCTATCAATACTCACCAAGCTTAACTATAATCATCCTTAAAACCTCTCTCAATTAAAAACTCTAATATCGCCATTTTGGTGTATATATATATTCGAGGAAGAGGAAAATCAAAGAGAAAGAGATTCAAGCTCGATCATCATCAACTCACCAATTAGCTTTTTAAGAAGCAATTAGAATAGTGAGCGAAGTTACATTTTTGTAACTAAATTTGTATCGAGTGTTTTATAAACTCAATTTTTGTGAGCGAGTGAACGGGTAGAGGCTTTGTAAGCAAGTGAAGCTTAAAAGCTCTAGGTTTTTCATTCGGGCACTCATAAATTGAGGGGGAGTCGTAGACTCGTAGTCGTGTCCTCTTGCACTTGTATCAAGAGTAGGAACCTCGGGTAGAGGGTGAGCCAATCGGTCGATTGAGCTCAATAGGGTTTGTAAAATCCGGAAGAATTATTTTAGTGAAATACTCGGTAGTACCGAGGAGAGGACGTAGGCGCGTTTGCCGAACCTCTATAAATCACGGTGTCATTTTCTTCCCTTGCTTTTACTTTCCGCAACTTATTTTCTTGCTTATTTATTGCTTGCGTTTAGTTATTTTAGCTTTTTAGTAACTCTTGTTAAAACGCTTAAGCTTAGAATTGCATAAGTTGGGTGGTTAGTTGCATAGAATTTTAATTAGGCGAAAATCGCCCAAACCTTATTCACCCCCCCCTCTAAGGTTAGCCGCACTCGGGCCAACAATTGGTATCAGAGCCGAGGCTCTTGATTATAGAAATCTAACGATTTAAGAGTTAAGATCCCGATGGCTAATATACTTAATTTCGCATCCGGCATGGCTTCATCACCCAATACACCTCCATATTTTGATGGAATAAATTTTTCATATTGGAAGGATAGGATGAGCATGTTTTTACAAAGCTATAACGTTAGACTTTGGATGACCATAAAAGTAGGATATTCCGCACCTACATCCGAGAATAGCGAGAACCAAATCCCCGTAGAGGACCTAGATAATGCTCAACTAGAAGCCTACTCTACCAACGCCAAAGCGATGTACGCTATTGTTTGTGCCGTTTCTCCTAACGAGTACAACAAAATTTCCGCTTGTAAAACCGCTAAGGCTATGTGGGATAAGTTAGTAGTTATGCACGAGGGAACTAACCAAGTTAAGGATTGCAAACTCCAACTTTTAGTTCATGACTACGAACTTTTTAAAATGAGCGAGGGTGAAACTATTTCCGACATGCTTGCTAGATTTACTACTATTACTAATGGATTAACATCTCTTGGTAAGTCTTTGTCTTGTAAGGAAATGGTTTCGAAGGTGATTCGGAGCTTGCCGAAGGAATGGGAACCAAAGGTCACCGCAATTCAAGAGGCGCACGACATGAACACATACTCTCTTGATGCATTGACGGGTTCGCTCATTACACACGAGATCACCCTAAATAGTCACAAGCCAATCTCGAAAAAGAGGGAGATAGCTTTCAAAGGAACGACTTGTGACGAATGCGATGAGATATCCAAGGACGACAAAAATTCAATGGAAATCATTCGAATCGTCAAGGAAATCCTCAAGCTAAAAGACCACCGCAAACATAAAGGTAAATCGTCAAATAATTCAATTTATTCTAACGATTTTGTTTGCTATACTTGTGGCAAGGAAGGACACATGGCGAGAGATTGCGTCATGAATCGCAAGAGCAAAGGCAAGAAGAAGATATCCGCTTCAAGCTCTAGCGATAGCTCCGACCAAGATGAAGTCGCGCATCTTGGTTGCTATATGGCCATGGAAGACAACAATGAGCCTAACCAATCGTCTTCAAGCGAATGTGACCACTCAAGCGAAAGTGACAACGATGAGGTAAAAGAATTCTCTCATGATGAACTTATTCATATGTGTGGAATTTATTCCGAAAAATTTCCTAAGCTTGTAGAGAAGGTCAAATCTCTTAAAAAGATAAATTCTTCTCTCAATGAAGAAATAAGATCTTTAAAAAGAGATAAAAATGAAAATGAGTCTATTCCGAAATCGTCATTTTCTTTAAGTGATATAGATGACGAAAAGGAAGACTTGAAAGAAAAAAACAATGATCTCATTATTCAAAACGAGTCTTTACAAACCGAGATCAATTTTCTTAAAAATGAGATGTCTAGACTTGCTAAAACTCTTTCAAAACCATCTTCTTTAGATTGCGATTTATTAGAAAATTTTGAAGAGTTAAAGGATGCTTTCGATAAAGTTAAAAGCAAAAACAAGGTTTTGAGTTCTCATGCTTTTAACTTAAATGACAAGGTCAAGGTTTTAGAAACCGAGAATGAATCGTTGAAAACTAAAAACAACGATCTTGTTATTTCCATTGAAAAACAAAATTTAACAATCTCAAAGTTTTCTAAAGGTAAAACCGTTTTAGATAACATTTTGAGTTGTCAAAAAGATGTTAAGGATAAGAGCGGTATAGGTTTTGATTGCATTGGCTCTACTTCTAACAAACCCCGCTTCGTTAAAGCCTCTAATATTTCAAAAACTCCTATTCCACCTAAACAAGAGGTTGTTTTTCCTAAAAGGAGTACTTCCAAGATTTTTCAAAAATCTTTTAATGATAGGAAGGGTATAGGTTTTAAAACCAAAATGGATACTCCGAAAAACCTTTCTAGAACTACGTATAACTATCGTTATACTAAAAAGTCTAAGCATTGTGTGCATTGTAGTAGAAATGAGCATATTTCTTCTAGATGCCCTTATCGTTTCCATGTTAGTAAAAGCGATTTGAAATGGGTAGTTAAGACCCGAGCCACTAACAATGTCGGACCCAAAAGAAATTGGGTACCAAAGGACAAAATTTGTGTTGTAGGTATCTCCATCCAAAAGGAGAAAATCAACAAATGGTTGGCAACGCCGACAAAAGCCGTGGAAGTCAAGAAGATCGACTCCACCATCAAGGATGAAGTGCCGTTGATCAACAAAGGTGGAAGGCATACCAACAAGTGGTACCACCTATTAGGAATCGGCAACGCTCAATGCAAATGCCATTAGCGAGCGGACTCGACTCCACATCACATATGCGGTATACTCTAATCTATAATATCTACATATATGTGATTAGTTGGGTCGGGTATATGCATCATATTTACATTTTTCATCTTTTGGTTTTTCTTTAAAAACCCTTCACATAACCCCATTTTTTTTATTGCATTTTGATAATGCCAAAGGGGGAGAAAAATGATATATTTTGGTGTAAATGCGTTTTGTTAAAATGGAGGAGATATTTTTCTTGTATCTTGTAAAATCATCATTAGTTTGTCATAATCAAAATGGGGGAGATTGTTGAACATAGAGTTCAATAATGATTTTGATTATTACTTTGATTATGCGTTTAATGATTTTACGATTTCAATGATATAATGCTTGTCTTGTCCAAAAATAGAAAACGTATATTTCAGGTCTTTAAATGATAGAGCATTCGATAACGAAGCCACAGGTTCAGACGGAACCAAAATCGGAGCTAAAACGAAGGAGTTATGAGCATTCGAAGATTTACGGGACCAGGATTACAGTCGACCGATCGACTGTACAAAAACGACCGATCGTTTTTGTACCAATTTCTTCCAGTGAGTCCAGTATAAAAACGACCGATCGTTTTCAAGATACGACCGATCGTCTGTCTGAAAACGACCGATCGACTGTAGAAAACGACCGATCGTTTTCTGCAGTTTTCGAAAACAGCTTTTCAGCAATTTCTGGAAAATAGCTGTTAAAACCTCACAACGGTCATAACCCAGAAAACAGACTTTGCTGTTATATAAAACCACTCCAATCTCTCTATCAATACTCACCAAGCTTAACTATAATCATCCTTAAAACCTCTCTCAATTAAAAACTCTAATATCGCCATTTTGGTGTATATATATATTCGAGGAAGAGGAAAATCAAAGAGAAAGAGATTCAAGCTCGATCATCATCAACTCACCAATTAGCTTTTTAAGAAGCAATTAGAATAGTGAGCGAAGTTACATTTTTGTAACTAAATTTGTATCGAGTGTTTTATAAACTCAATTTTTGTGAGCGAGTGAACGGGTAGAGGCTTTGTAAGCAAGTGAAGCTTAAAAGCTCTAGGTTTTTCATTCGGGCACTCATAAATTGAGGGGGAGTCGTAGACTCGTAGTCGTGTCCTCTTGCACTTGTATCAAGAGTAGGAACCTCGGGTAGAGGGTGAGCCAATCGGTCGATTGAGCTCAATAGGGTTTGTAAAATCCGGAAGAATTATTTTAGTGAAATACTCGGTAGTACCGAGGAGAGGACGTAGGCGCGTTTGCCGAACCTCTATAAATCACGGTGTCATTTTCTTCCCTTGCTTTTACTTTCCGCAACTTATTTTCTTGCTTATTTATTGCTTGCGTTTAGTTATTTTAGCTTTTTAGTAACTCTTGTTAAAACGCTTAAGCTTAGAATTGCATAAGTTGGGTGGTTAGTTGCATAGAATTTTAATTAGGCGAAAATCGCCCAAACCTTATTCACCCCCCCCTCTAAGGTTAGCCGCACTCGGGCCAACAGCCCGTTAAGTGCTTCCTTGAACTTCTTGGCTCTTGATCTTGTTATTGGCCCAATAGTAACTTGTATTGAATGTACAGGTTTAGGAACCATGATCACATCATCTTCTCCCCCTTGAAAAGGATTTGTCCTCAAATCGTCAGCTGTATCAAAAGGAGATAAGTCAGAAACATTGAAACTTGCACTAACATTGTACTCACCTCGAAGATCCAACTTATAAGCATTGTCATTGATTCTTTCAACCACTTGAAAAGGACCATCTCCCCTAGGAAACAATTTTGATTTCCTTTGAGAGGGAAACTTTTCCCTTCACATGTGTACCCAAACCCAATCACCAGGTTCAAACGCAATTTTCTTACGACCCTTGTTTGTTTGGGTAGCATATTGTTCGGTCCTCCTTTCGATGTTTTGCCTTGTCTTTTCATGAATTTGTTTCACAAACTCAGCCTTCTTTTTTCCATCTAAGTTCGCACGCTCAGTCATGGGTAATGGAATTAAATCCAATGGAGTTAAAGGATTGAAACCATAAACAATTTCAAAAGGTGAAAACTTAGTAGCAGAATGTATACTTCGATTATAAGCAAATTCAACATGAGGTAAACATTCTTCTCATGTTCTTAGATTCTTTTGAATTATAGCACGCAACAAAGTTGATAAAGTTCGATTAACTACTTCAGTTTGACCATCAGTTTGGGGGTGACAAATAGTTGAAAATAAAAGTTTAGTTCCTAACTTACACCACAAATTTTTCCAAAAGTAGCTTAAGAACTTAGTATCTCTATCAGAAACAATAGTTAGAGGCATGCCATGCAATCTTACAACTTCTTTAAAGAACAAATCAGCAATTCGTGTGGCATCATTGGTTTTATTACAAGGAATGAAATGAGCCATTTTTGAAAACCTATCAACCACCACAAAAACCGAATCCATGCCTCTTTTAGATCTTGGTAAACCTAGCACAAAATCCATAGAAATGTCAATCTACGGTTCACTAGGTATAGGCAAAGGAGTATATAAACCATGCGGCTTAACTTTAGATTTAGCTTGTTTACAAGTAATACATCTCTCGCAAATACGCTCAACATCCTGTTTTAAACGAGGCCAAAATAAATGTTCTTGTATAATATCAAGAGTTTTAGTTACACCAAAATGCCCCATTAATTAATCCTCCCCCATGAGCCTCATTGACAAACAATTCTCTCAAAGAACAAATAGGCACACATAATTTATTTTCTCTAAACAAAAATCCATCATGCCTAAAAAACATTCCAAATGCAACTTTCTCACATGCAACGAATACATTTTGAAAATCAGAATCATTGACATATAAACCCTTAATGTATTCAAAACCAAGCAATTTTGCATCTAAAGTGGAAAGTAATGTATATCTTCTCGAGAGCGCATCCGCCACAATATTTTCCTTACCTTTCTTGTATTTGATCATAAAATGAAACGTTTTGATGAAATCTACCCACTTGGCGTGTCTCTTATTCAGCTTGTGTTGACCCCTTAAATGCTTCAACGATTCATGATCAGTGTGAATCACGAACTCCTTAGGCCAAAAATAGTGCTGCCAAGTCTCCAATGCCCTTACCAATGCATATAACTCATTGTCATATGTTGGATAGTTTAGGATGTCCCACTTAGTTTTTTGATAAAATAAGCAACGGGACGTCCTCCTTGTGTTAGAACAGCTCCAATACCTATTCCTGAAGCATCACACTCAATTTCAAAAGTTTTAGTAAAGTCGGGCAGTGTAAGCAAAGGCGCATTTATCAATTTATCCTTAATTAAGTTAAATGCCTTTTCTTGTTCATCACCCCATTTAAAACCAACAATCTTTTCAATAACTTCAGTTAACTACACCAAAATTGACATTTTGGAACAAAAAGAATCCATTCCTATTAATTTTTGGAACGAAACTAAGGCGTCTCAAAAAGTGACCTGCCTGTTTGTAGTAACGCCAAACAGGAGTTCCAAATTTTTTGTTGGAACGGAACACAGGCATTCCTCTGTGTTGGAACGAAATACAGGCGTTCCTATTCGTAAATCAGGAACATAAACTAGATGTTCCAGCTTTAAACAGGAACATAAAATAGGTGTTCCAATAATCACACCAAAATAGTAAATCAGCATTCCAATGTGAAATAAAACGTACAAAAAAGAACATTTATAGCGTGTGAGGCGGGTAATTAGAATATACTAGTTAAGACTATAAATAAAAGATAACTAGAAGACACAAACACAATATAAGATTTTGACATAATATCAACCACTATCGTAAACAAGTACTCAACTGCTGCTCACGGAGCTGCTAAGATCCATTGATTAAAAAACAAATTTCCCATGTCAAAGTAACAAATGTGGAAAATATATAGAAGGAAACAAATTTATCCTTAAATTTCTAGTTTATCTTCATCATCGAAAAAGTGCAATGTTTAATCGCCAGAAGAGAATCCGTTAAAGCCTGGTCATACGCTTGGTTTGTACCAAAGGATAATTCTCCTTCAAATATTCAATGTCACTCGTTTGTATCGCGGCTGGAAAAGAAAGGAAGAAGAAACCGAAAAGAACATATCAACAAATGTATAGCAAGATCGCAACAACACAAGAAGTAAACATTTAAAAAATGACCCATAAAAGAAAAATAAAAGTTTTGAGCTAACCAGAATAATTATGAAAGTATTGATCAAATGTTACATGTGTTCTAGAGCTTCTTCTCAAACAATGTACAATAGCAAGACAATGACAACGAGTAATAGAATTACACAAGGTTATAAGATATGGGACACAAAAGAAAGAACATAAAAACAAATCGAAAAGCCACCTATAACGATGGAAATCAGCAAAGTAGATTGGTTCCATTGCACAATATTCTTTGCTAACTAAATTAAAAATAATGAAGTATATATTTTTTATAAAGGATAATCCTGAAGTCAAAGATTTGGTACAAGGCTTATTTTTTGTTCTTTTTCTCTCATATAATTTTGTTTATATTATTATACAAGATTAAATAGTTACATATAAATCAGAAAGTGTCCTTCACAATCACATATCACTCCAACAATTATACTATGGCAGGGTATAGCTTCGCCTGCCGTAGCATTGCTGTACTCACATATTACTTTTATTACCAATATAAGGTTTGTCCGATTTCAAACTTTGAGAAAATAAGCATGATATCTTTAAATTCAATTCAGAAAAAGAAAAAAACGGGTTCATTTACCTCACAACTTTTAGCGTTTTGAGGCGAAAGCAATAAGACTCTCTTTTAACTTAATCAAGCAGATGCAGTGCAACATTTTGGTAAAAAGCAAAAGACTTGAGCTTAAAAGCTACAAGACTGGTGTAGACTTTATCTTAAGTAGCTATACAAGAGTAGTTAAACTTTATCTTACTTGCCATACAAAATTAGTTTCGATAAAGGTAGTTACTATATATGCAAACATTGTTAACCTTTTAAGTAATTTGAGTCTGCAATGAAAAAACATTTTCCTATTTTATATTCCAAATTCAACAAGGGAATAATACATGAGAAAATAATAAGTGGGATATAAGGAACTAATCTTTGGTTTGGCAATATGAATTACTTCTAATCATTATAATTCTGAAAGGTTTCTATGATTTCTATTTTTAAGTTCAACGAAAGAGTCGGCCAAGTTTTCTATTGCATAGTATTAAAGAGTTTTCTTCTATCATGATGCTTCTTTCTATGATATCATTGTAAATACATATAAAAATCCACCCAATTGTTCTTCATTTGAATTATTTGAATCATTAAAATAGAAATAGGGTCGACTAAAAGTTAACTTTCCAATTAAGATCAAATAAGTGTGTGTATATGTATATACTATACATACTCCATACTAGCATACCAGGATTTACGTTGCACGAAAAATGAAACCCAGTTAATAACAAAAGAACATAATCAATCCAAAAAAAGACATTAGTTTGATATATTACCTCAAGAATTAGGCTGCGCATTTCATCGAGCAGTTGGGATGCTCCTATTTTTGAAGTTGCTCTTTATTAATTTTAGTCGTAGTGACTGTAAATATTTGATAATTGTGATTAATAAGGTAAAAGAAAAAGAAAATGTACTAAACTTTTAGTAATTAAATAATATTTTACTCAGATTAAAAAAACAAACCAAAACTATTTTCGGAACAAAAAAACCTAAGAACTATGAGAACCATCCACAAAAAATCGTAATCTTAACTTGGAACTGTATAGAAACTGGTGTGTATGTATATATATATGTGAACCATGATGTAATAATCGACAATTCACTGAAAAACTACATGGCAAACAGATTTGATTAAAAAACGTGATAACTAATAGTTTCATAAACAGATTTCTCGAAATAGGTTGATTCCACATCGCAAGAAATTAGAGAATAAAATCTTGATTAAAACTAGGGTTAAGGTAAGAAACCTGGTTGTGTGATACCGGAGAAATGGGAGTGCAACAATGTTTTGAAGGGTGTGAATCAAAGAGGGAGAGAGGCCACCGGAGTTAAAGAAGGGAAGAGAGAGAGCGAAACAGATGATCTTGACAGTTTTAGTCGATGATGTATATGAGGGTGGCGTCTCTTGAGCAGTCATTTCACCCCAATTTAATCAAATGATTTAAGAGGTACACGTCACATCCTATGTTTATTTATTTTTTTAATTAATTTCACTTAATTTCATTACAAAATAAATAACTCTAACATCACTTTATTACATCTCATTACACTTTATTTATCTACAAAATAAATAAATTTACCCACTATATCACACTATTAATTAATACATTTCTCTGTTTTTTTTTCCCACTCAAACTAAATACAAAATTAAAATATTTTATAATCATAATATTATATCAAGTTAACACTTTCAATTAACTTATATTTTGCACTTTTTTATTTATTAATTTTGTTACTTCCGAGTAAATAATTAAATTGTCTCCAAAAACCATACACGTCATTATTTTCTTCCGTGATTTCAAATAGTACGTCCGTGATTTTTTAAATTCGTGTTTGATTTGATTTCAAATAGTACGTACGTGATTTCAACTCCATTCCATTACAAAATAAATAACCCTAACACCAATTCATTCTACCTCCGAGTAAATATTTTAAAATATTATATCAAGTTAACACTTTCAAGTAATTTATATTTTGCACTTTTTTATTTATTAATTTTGTTACTTCCGAGTAAATAATTAAATTGTCTACAAAAACCCTACGTGTTATTATTTACATTTCAAATCAAGCAAAAATCACGGAATTAGAAATTATTTACATTTCAAATCAAGCACGAAACCAGTGAAAGGGTTATTTTGAATGAATGGAGTGGAATCACGGATTTTGGCTAATTAACCATTCGCACGTTTTTGATTACTTAGTACTATTTGAAATCAAATCAAACACGAATTTAAAAAATTACGGACGTACTATTTGAAATCACGGAAGAAAATAATGACGTGCATGGTTTTTGGAGACAATTTAATTATTTACTCGGAAGTAACAAAATTAATAAATAAAAAAGTGCAAAATATAAATTAATTGAAAGTGTTAACTTGATATAATATTATGATTATAAAATATTTTAATTTTGTATTTAGTTTGAGTGGAAAAAAAAAAAACAGAGGAATGTATTAATTAATAGTGTGATATAGTGGGTAAATTTATTTATTTTGTAGATAAATAAAGTGTAATGAGATGTAATGAAGTGATGTTAGAGTTATTTATTTTGTAATGAAATTGAGTGAAATTAATTGAAAAAATAAGATGTGACGTGGACCTGGTTTTTAACCAGGTCCTCATTTGAGTAAATTGGGGTCTCATTTCAGTGAAATGACTGCTCAAAAGAGACGCCGGCGTATATGAGTGGGTTAATTTAATTGATTACAGTTCAAACAAATTAGCATCGGTTTTTGGAACACCATACAGATGTACCAAAATACTTTATTTTTTCTTACAAAATAAATATAAAAACATTAGGAACGCTACTGTTATCAGAAATGTTCCTTGTGCGTTCCAGAGCATAGTAACACAAAAATGGTGTTCCAGATTAAACAAACCCGGCGTTCCTAAAAGTCCATTTTGGTGTAGTCTAAGCTACTAAAATACTTAACAAATCTTATATAAAAACTTGTCAAACCATGAAAACTTCTAACTTCGAAAACACTTTTAGGAATAGGTCAATCTCTCATTGCATTTATCTTTTCTTCGTCTAATTCGATACCTTTAGCACTAACAATATAACATGTCGGAAATAGCGGCTGCAGCTACAGAGAAAACGGCTACAGCTAAAGATAAAGCGGCTGCACCTAGAGAGAAATCGCGTGCACAACTTTGGAAGATGGAAGAAAGGGTTATGGGATTAGATCCCGATGATCCGAATATCACGACAGGTAGAAGAAACTGGATCATGGCAAAACAAGCTGAAATCATACGAAATCTTTCAGTTTAATTGACGTCGTTTTAATTTCTTATTTGATATAATTTTTATTTTCAATTGATGGAGTTTTTATTTTTAATTGATGTGATTTTTATTTTTAATTGATGTACTATTTTATTAATTAATGAAATGAATGTTTCTTTTTATGCCATTTAAATTTTACTAAAGTTTTTAGTTGTTGTTTACAATTATGACTGTTAATACCTATTTGCAATAACATTCAAAACTGTTATGACTTATTTAGTAATTATAATAACATTTGAAACTTAATATAATATTTTTTTTAAAACTTAAGTTAAACCAACACCCTATACCAACACACCGATAAACATAAACTTACCCGTCGCTCCCTACGAACCAACACCTTCAACTTAAGTTAAAGCAACACGTTAAACCAACACACCGATAAACATGTTCTTAATAGAGAACTTTAACAATTTTTTGAACAAATGATATGGAAGATCTGCTTTCCTACAATTTCTCGTGGATTGTTATTTTTGGACTTTATCTAAATGAATAGTTCGATGGGATATAACATCCTATGTATATTGGCATTGATTTGAGGGTGTGTTTGCATACTGTATTACGAAATGGGTTCATTTCACATATATGAGTTATATAACAAACTACGGGTAAGGAAAATATGGGTTAAAGTTGTTTGCAATACCATAAATATCTACACAAAGCACGCGAGTTATTGAAAGTTGGCTTCTATTTGGCAATCAAAGTAAATGTTTAGATACTCGAGCTCTCAACTCGCATTAGCGTTGGTGCGAGATGGCCACCTGTTTGATCGTATATAATGTAATTGTCAGTGATTTTTCAATAAATTTTCCTATCATTGATCATATTATATTGCTGAAATCTTAATCTCACAAGTACTTGCGATTCGCTAGCCATGTGTAGTGATGGAGCACATGATGTATCATGTCGCAAGCCTTGTGTAGTGATGTCTCCATTCCTACCACAAATATATATATATACTGTTTTTTTCCCAGCAAGCCAGTCTACTGTTTGTTGCTATATCTTATTCACGTGAAAATGTCAATTGTTCAAAAAATGTGGTGCATTACAAAAGCAGATTACAGAAGAGAAAATCTCTTCGAGGAAAAGAAAAACATGGAACCAAGAAAACCAATTTCTTGGCTTTCAAATATTCGAACATGAAACTCTTGCACCAAATGATGCCCAAGACAGCGAGGATATGAATTGAAACCAGTAAAACACAAACAGACGGCCAATTAAGCATATCATACTGGGATCTGTAGTAAATAAATTTTGTTTTCAAAAGGAAGTCATTTTTCAACATTCAAATTCACAAACATATGGCCGATTAAACATATCATATTGGGATCTGTAGCAAAGAAATTTTGCCTTCAAAAGGAAGTCACTCTCCAACATTCAAATTCCCCCAGCAACATAAACATGAAATTGTACCAAAACTTGTAGAGATCAATAATACGTGCATACTTTCAACTAAACTTTAGGCCCAAGCATACCTGCTTAATCTAAAAGCCAGGGCCAACATAGTCTGAAATTCACGGCCATACATACTTCATGAAAACTTCAATGTCCTTGATCAGCATATGCAGCAGATATTAGGCTTACGTGACCTAACAATTTAAGAGAAGAAAAACAAACAAGCTTCTGTTAGACCGATTAAATCATTGTAATCATGAAAATAAGGAAAAATCTTCACCAAGAAGGAGAGAGCAAAACTACAACTATTTTAACGTTGAGAAAAAATAACTTGCTTCGTTGAAGATAAGTTATCAATGTCTAACCATATATTCTGTTAATTTATCAAATACAATCATTTGACTGGATTAAGGTTCACATCAATGTGTTAACTAAGAGTCTAATTATGTAATGGGATCATTATTATGGGGTTTTGCTCAGATTTGTCTATAATATTTCTTTGTCCGTAGACAAACCGGTTATTATCTATATAAATCCTACATAATAATGTTAGTTTTTGTCATCTAAAACTTCCGATGTCAGATCGTGCAATATTCCAGCTGGTCAACGAAGAATGTCATATGATTCATATCGGAAGAATGTATTCACATCCAAAAATACTTATGTATAATTTTATACAACATAAACATCTATTAAAAAAACACATAATAGCACATATTTGGATAAGATATTATATCATCTCACGAATCATTTACCCGAACCAAACAGAGGGAATAAAAATTGTTAAAGACATATAGCAGCAAACCAACTAATATAACAAAATGATATTCTAAACTTTCTACGTTGGAGGGTCCAGTCAAACAAATGATGAAAAAAATTACTATAGTTCAATATTAATATAAGCAAGCACTCTCCAAACATGTAAAGTCACCCAAGTATAACCCTCGCATTTGAATTAAATTAACAAGCCAAAAAAACTGGTACACAAAAAGTTAGATGCCATAATATTAAATCAATTAAGTTAGTATGAATCATTAATGCAACTGATTCACTGACTAAATTTAAAAGACAAAAGAAATGGATTTTTCTATGTACTAACATAATACCGACCATGTCCAAGTGCTAATTCGATTTTTTTTTCTTTCTTTGAACAAACAATAATTCTATCATTTAAAAATAGTATAAATAGACTCACCACATGACAACTACAAATTAAAGTAAATACACCAAATACAAATTTGACATGAAGCGAAAACAATACAAATGCCCGCATGTATGTGTTATACTTTCACTCTACAATACTCACAATCACAACAATGTTAATCTAATTAGCATATCCATATACAAGTTACAACAACTCGGTGCAGTTAATTTCTTGATAATCTACTTACACGTCCTTACACATACATCACATGACACTTACTCTTAAAGAAAAATGATTTTTTTTAATCAATTATATATGACACTAAAAATTATTTAAAGAATACTTCCGCCACTTTTTCTTTATAAAAACATAGATAATTATTATAAAAAAATAAAATACAACAATATCAACAAAGTTACAAAGGCCGGTATCTAGTCAGTAATTATTGTCAAAATAATGGTACCCACCCCTCCCTCTATTTATATCTTTTAGATGAACTCATATTTGAAAGTTCACCCCCTCAATTTTGGGCCAATTATTGTTTTTGACTCATGGTTTAAAAAGAGATGTATTTATCTACCATTTGTGTTTAAAACATTACAAATAAGTATTATAATTTGAGTAACTCATTGTTTGTAACACATTTAATGATTTTTAGAAAAAAAAAAGACTTTTATTTTATATAAATCGCATATTTTATGAAATGATAAAATATATTTATTTTTTTCAGATTTTAAATTACTAATAATAACTGATTTGATATTTTATTTGAATAAGAGTATCACGTACATAAAATTTGGGTGTCAACAATATCCTTTCACGCTTATATCTATACTATTATTTGATGTGACCCTATGGGGCCTTGAAACAAATAATTACAAAAAACTATTGATAGTTTAAAAAATTATAGATGATGTTAGAAATTCAAAAACTAAAAAAACTAAAATGAAACTGCTATTATTTCTGGAAATGTTTGGTTGCAACTTTGAAGCTTGTTTTTTTTGCGTAAGTTGGCGTGCATTTGGTGACCGGATTGAAAACCGATGTTACTTTTTGGGTATTTGTCCTTGAAATATTTGAGGATTTAATGATTTTATCTGGGATAATCCTCATTGTACTCAGCCTCGGTTAAAGCACTTTATTTCCTGAACAGGCTGCGTGTTGGCGTTTTGCAGTTTTTCTATTTTATTTTTGGCCTTTCCAACAAATAAAATTAATGGAGTATTTCTTAGGTTGAAGACACCTTACTTGGTGTTAACATTATTCGAGCAGATATAACATTAGCGAAACATGTCCACTGAGCAATATAGGTTCTCAGTGCGATACTCAGACTCTGTTAGGGTTGAGTTTTTGGACATCGTAACCAAAGTATTAGATTTGCTTTGTGATATGTAATCCACATCAGACTTTTTCAGTTGCCTTGTGACTTGCATCTGTAAATGTTGGAGATGTCTGATTAAGTAATAGAGTGATCATGATAAGCACATTACGTAGATGAATTTGGAACAGAGATTATGATACTTGTCTTTGTTTAATTTTTTTCCGGCATGAACTTTTCTGGTTTGTAGCAAGTGGTGCAGATTCCATATGGGTACTTATTTTCAGTATGCTTTTGATTTAGAATGTTACGACATGAATCTTAATTTCGGATTATGATAGTGGTCTTAATTTAATTGATTTCCGGCATGAAGATTTTTTCCTTGGAATTTGCTGTGCAAATTCAGCTGGGCAGTTGTTTCAGTATACTTTTGATTAAACTGTCACCCTCGTCTTGAAGTTTACTATAGGCCATAAAAACCACTTGGAAGCAAAAAAATTTGAAAAATTTGAAAGTCGCTAAAATCATCCAAATTTCGTAGAATTTTCATGTTCTCAGAAACTCTTTAAAATCAACAAAAGTGTGTTATAGGCCATAAAAACCACTTGGAAGCAAAAAAATTTCAAAGTCAAAAATTCATCAAAATTTAATGGAATTTTCAGTATCTCAGAAACTCTTCATAATCAACAAAAATGTCTTATAGGCTATAAAAACCACTTGGAAGCAAAAAATTTGAAAAATATGGAAGTCTCTAAAATCATCAAAATTTCATAGAATTTTCATGTTCTCAAAAACTCTTCAAAATCAAAAAAAGTGTGTTATAGGCCATAAAAACCACTTTGAATCAAAAAAATTTGAAAAATTTGAAAGTCGCTAAAATCATCAAAATTTCGTAGAATTTTTATGTTCTCAGAAACTCTTCAAAATCAACAAAAGTGTGTTATAGGCCATAAAAACCACTTGGAAGCAAAAAAATTTGAAAAATTTGAAAGTCTAAAATCATCAAAATTTCGTAGAATTTTCATGTTCTCAGAAACTCTTCAAAATCAACAAAAGTGTGTTATAGGCCATAAAAACAACTTGGAAGCAAAAAAATTTGAAAGTCAAAAATTCATCAAAATTTCATGGAATTTTCAGTTTTTCAGAAACTCTTCAAAATCAACAAAAATGTGTTATAGGCTATAAAAACCACTTGGAAGCAAAAAATTTGAAAAATTTGAAAGTCTATTAAATTATCAAAATTTCGTAGAATTTTCATGTTCTCAGAAACTCTTCAAAATCAACAAAAGTGTGTTATAGGCCATAAAAACCACTTGGAAGCAAAAAAATTTGAAAGTGAAAAATTCATCAAAATTTCATGGAATTTTCAGTTTTTTAGAAACTCTTCAAAATCAACAAAAGTGTGTTATAGGCCATAAAAACCACTTGAAAGCAAAAAAAATTTGAAAAATTTGAAAGTCGCTAAAATCATCAAAATATCGTAGAATTTTCATGTTCTCAGAAACTCTTCAAAATCAACAAAAGTGTGTTATAGGGCATAAAAACCATTTGGAAGCAAAAAAAATTCAAAGTCAAAAATTTATCAAAATTTCATGGAATTTTCAGTTTCTCAGAAACTCTTCAAAATCAACAAAAGTGTGTTATTGGCCATAAAAACCACTTGGAAGCAAAAAATTTGAAAAATTTGAAAGTCTATAAAATCATCAAAATTTCGTAGAATTTTCATGTTCTCATAAACTCTTCAAAATCAACAAAAGTGTGTTATAGGCCATAAAAACCACTTTGAATCAAAAAAATTTGAAAAATTTGAAAGTCGCTAAAATCATCAAAATTTCGTAGAATTTTCATATTCTCAGAAACTCTTCAACATCAACAAAAGTGTGTTATAGGCCATAAAAACCACTTGGAAGCAAAAAAAATTTGAAAGTCAAAAATTCATCAAAATTTCATGGAATTTTCAGTTTCTCAGAAACTCTTCAAAATTAAGAAAAGTGTGTTATAGGCCATAAAAACCACTTGGAAGCAAAAAAATTTGAAAATTTTGAAAGTCGCTACAATCATCAAAATTTCGTAGAATTTTAACGTTCTCGGAAACTCTTCAAAGTAACGAAAAGTGTGTTATAGGCCATAAAAACCACTTGGAAGCAAAAAAAATTGAAAGTCAAAAATTGATCAAAATTTGATGGAATTTTCAGTTTCTCAGAAACTCTTCATAATCAACAAAAATGTTTTATAGGCTATAAAAACCACTTGGAAGCAAAAAATTTGGAAAATATGAAAGTCTCTAAAATCATCAAAATTTCATAGAATTTTCATGTTCTCAAAAACTCTTCAAAATCAAAAAAAGTGTGTAATAGGCCATAAAAACCACTTTGAATCAAAAAAATTTGAAAAAATTTGAAAGTCGCTAAAATCATCAAAATTTCGTAGAATTTTCATGTTCTCATAAACTCTTCAAAATCAACAAAAGTGTGTTATAGGCCATAAAACCACTTGGAAGCAAAAAAATTTGAAAAATTGGAAAGTCGCTAAAATCATCAAAATATCGTAGAATTTTCATGTTCTCAGAAACTCTTCAAAATCAACAAAAGTGTGTTATAGGCCATAAAAACCACTTGGAAGCAAAAAAATTTGAAAAATTTGAAAGTCTAAATTCATCAAAATTTCGTAGAATTTTCATGTTCTCAGAAACTCTTCAAAATCAACAAAAGTGTGTTATAGGCCATAAAAACCACTTGGAAGCAAAAAAATTTGAAAAATTTGAAAGTCTAAATTCATCAAAATTTCGTAGAATTTTCATGTTCTCAGAAACTCTTTAAAATCAACATAAGTGTGTTATAGGCCATAAAAACCATTTGGAAGCAAAAAAAATTGAAAAATTTGAAAGTCGCTAAAATCATCAAAATTTCGTAGAATTTTCATGTTCTCAGAAACTCTTTAAAATCAACAAAAGTGTGTTATAGGCCATAAAAACCACTTGGAAGCAAAAAAATTTCAAAGTCAAAAATTCATCAAAATTTCATGGAATTTTCAGTTTCTCAGAAACTATTCAAAATCAACAAAAGTGTGTTATAGGCCATAAAAACCACTGGAAGCAAAAAAATTTGAAAGTGAAAAATTCATCAAAATTTCATGGAATTTTCAGTTTCTCAGAAACTCTTCAAAATCAACAAAAGTGTGTTATAGGCCATAAAAACCACTTGGAATCAAAAAAATTTGAAAAATTTGAAAGTCTCTAAAATCATCAAAATTTCGTAGAATTTTCATGTTCTCAGAAACTCTTCAAAATCAACCAAAGTGTGTTATAGGCCATAAAAACCACTTGGAAGCAAAAAAATTTGAAAAATTTGAAAGTCGCTAAAATCATCAAAATTTCATAGAATTTTCATGTTCTCAGAAACTCTTCAAAATCAACAAAAGTGTGTTATAGGGCATAAAAACCACTTGTAAGCAAAAAAATTTCAAAGTCAAAAATTCATCAAAATTTCATGGAATTTTCAGTTTCTCAGAAACTCTTTAAAATCAACAAAAGTGTGTTATTGGCCATAAAAACCACTTGGAAGCAAAAAAATTTGAAAAATTTGAAAGTCTCTAAAATCATCAAAATTTCGTAGAATTTTCATGTTCTCAGAAACTCTTCAAAATCAACCAAAGTGTGTTATAGGCCATAAAAACCACTTTGAATCAAAAAAATTTGAAAAATTTGAAAGTCGCTAAAATCATCAAAATATCGTAGAATTTTCATGTTCTCAGAAACTCTTCAAAATTAACAAAAGTGTGTTATAGGGCATAAAAACCACTTGGAAGCAAAAAAATTTCAAAGTCAAAAATTCATCAAAATTTCATGGAATTATCAGTTTCTCAGAAACTCTTCAAAATCAACAAAAGTGTGTTATTGGCCATAAAAACCAGTTGGAAGCAAAAAAATTTGAAAAATTTGAAAGTCTCTAAAATCATCAAAATTTCGTAGAATTTTCATGTTCTCAGAAACTCTTCAAAATCAACCAAAGTGTGTTATAGGCCATAAAAACCACTTGGAAGCAAAAAAATTTGAAAAATTTGAAAGTCTCTAAAATCATCAAAATTTCGTAGAATTTTCATGTTCTCAGAAACTCTTCAAAATCAACAAAAGTGTGTTATAGGCCATAAAAACCACTTTGAATCAAAAAAATTTGAAAAATTTGAAAGTCTAAAATCATCAAAATTTCGTAGAATTTTCATGTTCTCAGAAACTCTTCAAAATCAACAAAAGTGTGTTATAGGCCATAAAAACCACTTGGAAGCAAAAAAAATTTGAAAGTAAAAAATTCATCAAAAATTCATGGAATTTTCAGTTTCTCAGAAACTCTTCAAAATTAACAAAAGTGTGTTATAGGCCATAAAAACCACTTGGAAGCAAAAAAATTTGAAAAATTTGAAAGTCGCTAAAATCATCAAAATATCGTAGAATTTTCATGTTCTCAGAAACTCTTCAAAATCAACAAAAGTGTGTTATAGGGCATAAAAACCACTTGGAAGCAAAAAAATTTCAAAGTCAAAAATTCATCAAAATTTCATGGAATTTTCAGTTTCTCAGAAACTCTTCAAAATCAACAAAAGTGTGTTATTGGCCATAAAAACCACTTGGAAGCAAAAAAATTTGAAAAATTTGAAAGTCTCTAAAATCATCAAAATATCGTAGAATTTTCATGTTCTCAGAAACTCTTCAAAATCAACAAAAGGGTGTTATAGGCCATAAAAACCACTTGGAATCAAAAAAAATTCAAAGTCAAAAATTCATCAAAATTTCATGGAATTTTCAGTTTCTCAGAAACTCTTGAAAATCAACAAAAGTGTGTTATAGGCCATAAAAACCACTTGGAATCAAAAAAATTTGAAAAATTTGAAAGTCGCTAAAATCATCAAAATTTCGTAGAATTTTCTTGTTCTCAGAAACGCTTCAAAATCAACAAAAGTGTTATAGACCATAAAAACCACTTGGAAGCAAAAAAATTTCAAAGTCAAAAATTCAACAAAATTTCATGGAATTTTCAGTTTCTCAGAAACTCTTCAAAATTAACAACTGTGTTATAGGCCATAAAAACCACTTGGAAGCAAAAAAAAATTTGAAAATTTTGAAAGTCGCTACAATCATCAAAATTTCGTAGAATTTTCATGTTCTCGAAAACTTTTCAAAGTCAACAAAAGTGTGTTATAGGCCATAAAAACCACTTGGAAGCAAAAAAAATTGAAAGTCAAAAATTGATCAAAATTTCATGGAATTTTCAGTTTCTCATAAACTCTTCAAAATCAACGTGTGTTTTAGGCCATAAAAACCACTTGGAAGCAAAACAAATTGAAAGTCAAAAATTCATCAAAATTTCATGGAATTTTCAGTTTATCAGAAACTCTTCAAAATCAACAAAAGTGTGTTATAGGCCATAAAAAGCACTTGGAAGCAAAAAAATTTGAAAGTCAAAAATTCATCAAAATTTCATGGAATTTTCAGTTTCTCAGAAACTTTTCAAAATCAACAAAAGTGTGTTATTGGCCATAAAAACCACTTGGAAGCAAAAAAATTTGAAAGTCAAAAATTCATTAAAATTTCATGGAATTTTCTGTTTCTCAGAAACTCTTCAAAATCAACAAAAGTGTGTTATAGGCTATAAAAACCACTTGGAAGCCAAAAAATTTGAAAAATTTAAAAGTCGCTAAAATCATCAAAATTTTGTAGAATTTTCATGTTTTCATAAACTCTTCAAAATCAACAAAAGTGTGTTATAGGCCATGAAAACCACTTGGAAGCAAAAAAAATTTGAAAAATTTGAAAATTCATCAAAATTTCATGGAATTTTCAGTTTCGCAGAAACTCTTCAAAATCAACAAAAGTGTGTTATTGGTCATAAAAACCACTTGGAATCAAAAAAATTTGAAAGTCAAAAATTCATCAAAATTTCATGGAATTTTCAGTTTCTCAGAAACTCTTCAAAATCAACAAAAGTGTGTTATAGGCCATAAAAACCACTTGGCCATAAAAGCCACCCACTAAATCCCAACACCTATTAATAAACCCAAAAATAACTACCCTAAAATTAATTCAAAATTAAAACTAAAAAATTCTATTGGTTGGCATACCCTAAATTATAGTGCACCGGGTTCATATAATTGTTTTCCTATTTGATGTTAGCAATTTAAGCGTGTGGAAAAGGTCTATTTGAAAATTTGCTGGGAAAAAATCGTATATTTTTATATTGTGTTCACAACTTGAAAGTCCGAGCTTTGTTTTTTACTCTATACTTGCTACGACTTTGAGCAAATTTTCGTCACAAAAGTGATAACTAGTTAAATGGACTCTGATATGACTTGTTTTTTTCTGCCGAGGCGTCAACCATTGCCTTAAAATCTTCTCTTGGTCTCGCTTCGTTTTAGTTTTACCTTTTCTAGATTAGTAATTTATATTGCAAAACTATTGCAAAACGAATTGTCACTGATGGAAAATGTCACCTTAAGAAAAGAGCCTTGTTAACTTTATACCCATAAAGCCCAAACTGACTTTTTGATAAATGATAACTGTGAAACTTGTATAGGCATTGAAAGATTAACCAACCAAAAGGTTTGCCAAGTGCTCAAGCATCAGAACTTTATCTTGTATAGATCATAGATAACTCAGAATAAACGGAAACTGTATAACTTATATTATGACCTTTTTCGTAATGTTCTTTCAATATTTGTTGCTGTTTTTTTTATGCTTTCTTAAACATAATGCAGCTTACGAACTTTCCAAGAAAGAAAGTAAAGTCGGGACCCCGGAGAGGCCTCTCTCAGACCTGGGGCTGTTGAGTTACAGAGGGTACTGGACCAGAGTTCTTTTGGACATTCTGAAAAAGCACAAGGGCATTATATCCATTAAGGTATGTGTTTGGACTTATGTTAAATAATTGTTAGGAGGAATAACTTGTTCCATTTCCCTCTTCTATTTGTCTTCTTCATCTATTACCTGCTCCCACGTCCATGTTTTACTGTTGTTAAGTGGAGTATGTACTTTTAATGGCCCAAGTCTTTTAGGAGTTGACTACCGTTTTGTTAATCTTTGTTTGTCACCATATTGGTGTTTACTTGGAACAATTAATCAGGTGTACTTTGTACTTCGTAACTTTTAGTTCACCAAGTTTAGAGTACTGGTGGTCTCCTCACTGACTCATTTTTTGTAGTTCTCTTTTATCCTTTCCAAAGTCATTTTTTCCTTTTTATGTTTTTTAGCTTAAATCCTGGGGCAGGGATTACCTACCCAGGTCTTTAATAATTGGGGTGATTATAATACTTAATTGTTATTGCTCCTTGTTAAGTTTCGGCATTTAGTTTTAGAAAAAAATAGTGTGGGAAGGTTCTCAAAAAGCTATTTGTGGCTATAGAAAACAAAACCTGGTTTGTTGCACTATCTTCATTTGGGTTTTTCGTTTCTTGTGTTGAGGTAATACGTTTTAAGTTTTTCTCTTTTTTGTGATAAAATCATAAAATGGTGTTCTAATATGCTTTGGAATTTTGTTCTTGTGAATAGGAGCTGAGCGATATGACATCTATTAAGGCAGAGGATATATTGAGCACTCTTCAGGGTTTGGAACTGATGTTGGATCGTCATCTTAAAGCTGCTGGCCGAGGTGGTCTTGAGATAGACGTTAGCAAACGAATTTGGACTCCTTATAAAGAACAAAGTTGATGGCTACTATTACAGAGAGGAGAGATCCTAAACTTCACCTGTTTCTTAAATTTCCCTAACCACTCTTGTGTATAAATGTAGAAAGAAGCAACTAAGGTAGGAAACCGCTAATTTGTAGTAGTATCTATTGGAGTTATTGCTAAAAGTCCTGTTTTATAAGTTGTAAATGTAATTTTCTTTTATTAACAGCAGTTTCGAAGTCGAAGATCTGTCAAAACATTCACTCCTTTTTACTGTTAACTTGATAAAACCCATCACACATGCTTTCCTGTTTCTCCCTGTATCTTGCTCTTTCCTTCACACTGCTTGATATCTTTCTGGTGATGGTTGTTTTCAAGTTGTTTTGCTGTGTTAGTCTTGAAACTTAGAGAATCAAGTCGTTTTGGTAAAATGTGTTGTGTTTACATGCTTCATGCATTTGCGATCCATGGATCCAATTTATTTGACACCTTTCTCTATTTGTACTGCATCTTGTGTAAACTTTTATTTGTTCATCTAATGTCTCGGATTAGATGTTAAGTGTGTAAAAGAAGAGTTCTGCCCTTATTAATTATTTTGCTTTCCTATTTTCATAAATGGATTCTAAAAAAAAGGGTTCTCAATCCGTCACTATTATTTTCCATACACTACAAGAAAACAGCCAAATAGTAACTTTATTTAACAACTGATCCGGTAGTTAAAGAATTGTAACCGAAATACCAACTAAAACTTTTGTTATTAAACAATACCAACTGATTTGTAACTGAAATATTGTCAGTTGCTATATAACAACTGTTTACTAACTAAGACAATTTCAGGTTCTATATAGCAACTGTTTAGTAACTAAGACAATATCAGTTGCTATATAGCAACTGTTTAGTAACTAAGACAATTTCAGTTGCTATATAGCAACTGAATAATAACTAAGACAATTTCAGTTGCTATATAGCAACTGAATAATAACTAAGACAATTTCAGTTGCTATATAGCAATGGCGTATTCTGTCGGTAAATACCAACTGATTCTTAACTAGTAGGCAAATTCCAACTGAATAGTTTTTCAGTTAATAAAAATAGCAACCGATAGATTTGTTCGGTTAGTAATTACTAATTGATTAAGCGGTAGTTGCAAATTTATGACAATTTTAGCAACTTATAGTACTCCAAATTAAATTGTGTTTGGTCATACCCAGTTTATTTTGTCAATGGATTTAAATTCCACACAATGGATTATGGGTCAAATTTGTCAACAGACTGCAGCGGTGTGTGCATCCGAGGTACAAATTATAGTGATACGGAGAGTGACTACTATGGTCGCATTAGTGAAATAATGATTGTAGAATATCCCAGGCTACCAATCAAAAGAGTTGTATTGTTCAAATGTAAGTGGTTTGACCCGACACCTATTAGTGGGACAAGAATCCATCGAAACTTAGGTCTTGTGGAAGTACATCGTGAAAAACGACTGAGTAAATATGAACCATTTATTCTCGCTTTCCAAGCTAGTCAAGTAACTTTCATACCGTATCCGTCTGTTGAAGAAAATGAAAAATTTGATGATTGGTTGGTAGTTTGCAACATCAAGGCCAGAGCAAAGGTTGAAATAGCACCAACGGCAGAAAATGCTACTATAGAACAACCGGTTGCTTTTCAAGATGACGAATCATACTTGCAAGGTTATTTCACGAACTCAACTGCAGAAGGCATAACTATTGAACTTAACGATCCGAACGGGTTATTTGTAGAACTGCCTATTGGTGAAGTTCAATCAGAGGAGGAAATCGAATATGATGAAGAGGCAGAGCAAGTTATTACCGATGACCAAGTCGAATATGAAGGGTGATAATTACGTTAATTAATGTTTGTTACATGAAAACTATATTTTGAAGTGTAATAATAGATCGCGATGGTGTTTATATGACCGTTTGGAGTTGTTGGGTGTATTTTGCAATGGATAATGGCTTGTTTTCAAAAAGGCAAAAATCAACTTTTTTTAAGTCAGACTGAATCTCGATCGATCGGATAGAATCTCGATCCATCGAGATTTCTGGAGTAAAAATGTATTGCTGTAATTTCGATCGATCGGACTGCATCTCGATTGATCGAGATTCACTGGAACTTTTTTGGACCATTTTCGATCGATCGGACTGCATCTCTATTGATCGAGATTCACTGGAACTTTTTTGGACCATTTTCGATCGATCGGACTATATCTCGATGGATCGAGATTCACTGGAACTTTTTGGAACATTTTCGATCGATCGGTCTATATCTCGATGGATCGAGATTCATGTTCATTTAAATACAAACGAACATTTGACGAACATGAACCGAACATTTGACGAGCCGAACACGAGTTGTTCGTGAACATCTAATTTCTTCCAAAACATTTAATAATTGAAAAATATATATATATATTTTTTTCTTTTTAAAATATATTTTTCTTTTATCATATATTACTATATTGTTAACTAGAATAAACTAGTTCACATATAATTTAAGTTTATATATTGTAAAAGTTCTTTTTTACATACGTATGATTACTTTAACGAGTTGAATACTTAACGATAAAATCGGTGACTGTATTTATAGTATGATGATATAAATTAACATAATAAGTTCAAAATAATACAAACATATCATTTATATTATTATAGCATAAATAAGTTTATTAATTGTGTAGTGATATTAGTTTTTGTTACATCATTAATAGATTTTTTTTTTCATCAAACTTTATATATAATTACACGAACACGAGTTTAGACGAACCGAACAGAGGGATGTTTATGTTCAGTTCACTTAATAGACGAACACTATATTCTTGTTCATTATCGTGTTCATTTATAAATGAACGAACATGAACCGAGCATTAGCCGAGCCGAACACGAACGATTTCACGAACAGCTCATCTCATTTACAGCCCTAGTTGCAAAGCTGTTTTATGTGTTAATTAGCCTTCGTGGCTTTTAGACTATTTGTTTTTTCCTTTAACAGATGATAAAAAAATATATATAGTTATATAGTATTATACGGAATTTTGATATATATGGTTTCGCTCAACATTACAGCATATGAAATACAATATAATTATAGCAAATTCAGCAATCACTGTTTCGTTTATTTATTTATATTTAATATGCAAATTACTGTGTAAGTCACGTGGAAATTAATATTTCGTGTAAATTTTTTTTTGTTGATTGTTATTTTATTAAATGTTTAAATATTTACCTAACTAACAATTTTATAAGATGATGATAAAAAAACATGTAAATGTTATGTTACGTTGCTTTTCCCACATTGTAAAATTGATCAAAAATTTTGAAAGGCATATTTTGCCTCCAATATTTTTTTGGGTAAATTATCAAAAATTCAAACCAAATGGCTCCTCATTTTTCATACCCAACCCTTATAATTCCACACATTAATTAACTCACTTTTATT
Organism: Primula vulgaris; assembly: GCA_963920805.1. Classification (NCBI taxonomy): domain Eukaryota; kingdom Viridiplantae; phylum Streptophyta; class Magnoliopsida; order Ericales; family Primulaceae; genus Primula; species Primula vulgaris. The sequence goes on along the minus strand of OY987216.1, from coordinate 10,013,997 downwards.
ACGCTCTATCTACCCCTCTCTCTCTCTCTTAATATACATATATCTATATATATACATATATATACATATATCTATATATCTACATATATATATATAGCCTCCTTCTCCGTCATTCCTCCGCCCTATCTAACACAGTAAGTCTATCTCTATATATATCTACATATCTCGTTTGGTTGATTTAGGGCTTGTTTGGTTCATAGCTTATTTAGGGCTTGTTTGGTTCATAGCTTATTTAGGGCTTGCTTGGTTCATAGCTTATTTAGGGCTTGCTCGGTTCATAGCTTATTTAGGGCTTGCTTGGTTTATAGCTTACTGTTTATTTAGGGCTTGTTTGGTTCATAGCTTATTTAGGGCTTGTTTGGTTCATATCTTACTGTTTATTTAGGGCTTGTTATGACAATTGGATTGATTAAGTTTGAATGGCGAAGATTTAAGTATAAATATATAAAACAAACCTAAAATATTTAGGATTTTATATATGATAGTCTGTTTTTTTTATTTACATTCAAAACCATTCAATGATATTAACGAGATTTTCAATGCGAATACTACAGATAATAAGTATAGCGCTTATAAAAAATAATTGTATACACTGTTTTGTTGCTTCTTTTTAGACTGTTTTATAGTAAGTTTGGTTTTTAAAAAAAGTATACATAACAAGGGTTAACCTCAATCATTGAATTTTGTTTGAGTTTTAAGATGGCGGGACGCAGCTACAGTAAAAGTCCTCAAGGATCAGCTAACAATGGCAGAGTTGAACCCTCTAGGCGTGGAGGTTATGCATCGTTTGGCGGCAGTCGAGGAGGCTTTTTAACATACAGTAGTGGCCTTGGAGGCTTTGCAGCAATAGGTAGCGGTCGTGGAGGCTTTGCAGCAATAGGTAGCGGCCGTGGAGGCTTTGCAGCAATGGGTCAATGCAATCCGCCAACGTTTGGGTCAATACTACAAGCTAATGCCATTCCTGGATTGTAATTTTCTATGTATCTATGGATCGATTATCTTTTGGATTGTAATTAAATCTCGACTCGGTATTTTAATGTCGATGACGACAAGCACAATGACCTAGATTAATTTCTATGTTGGTTTAATTAGGATTATCTTTTGAATTGTACTTTAATCTCGATTTGGTATCTTATTGTAGCAATTATTATATTAAATCTCGATTTGCTTAGTTGAACATAAATATTTTTGTCCATATGACAATTGCTTTCATTTTGAATATGAAATTATATGAATTTATGAATATATGTATATATATTAATATATATATATATATATATATATATATATTATTAATATATTAATAATTAATAATATATATATATATTAATATAGTCGATTAGTATATATATATATATATATATATACTAATTTCTAACTATACTGAAATTTCAGTTGCTAAATATTTACTAACTGAAATTTCAGTTGCTATTTTACTAACTGAAATTTCAGTTGCTATTTACTAACTGAAATTTCAGTTGCTATTTACTAACTGACACAATCAGTTGCTATTTACTAACTGAAATTTCAGTTACTATTTACTAACTGACACAATCAGTTGGTAAATAGCAACTGATATACCATTCAGTTGGTAAATTACCAACTGACACATAATTCAGTTGGTAAAATGTTAGCAACTAGCCTTTTACCAACCGAATATATAGATGCCAGATCAGTTGGTAAACTGAGTTTACCAACTGACTTTATTATTTATCAGTTTACCAACTGACTTTATTATTTATCGACTGATTATTCAGTTGCTATTTGGCTGTTTTATTGTAGTGATATTGTATGAGCTATTTGTATGGGTCATTCATGTTACCCTGAGGCCTGAACTGTCGAGCTTAAATTTTATGACATGATATTTTATAGCTTGTGACGGTTTTTTAGTAGTAATATACTCCGTAATGTATATTCTCTGCCCTCTTTGATTTAAAAATAAATAAACTCTGCACATAATGTGCTGACACGTCTTCAAGTTCCAACACCAATTTTAGAGCCTAATGTATTCCAACAGAATCAAAGAAGTTCCTTCTTACTGCAAAACTACTTCTAGAATGTAAATAGGTAATGTTATGACTTTTGCACAACCGTGACTGTATAATTATACTCGTTTATTGCTGGTTTGGACGCTTGGTAATACTAGTATGTATTTTTGTCCCGGGATTGACGTTATAGATGATTATTAGTGACTAAATATATTGCTATGGACAAAAAATAATATGCCCAATATTGCTGGTTGAACTTCGGCAAACAATTTAAAATTTAGACTATCTGTTAAATAACTTAAATTAGGCAGTGAATATACAGCCCATCTCTCTAGAAATCAAGATCCCATTTCACATGTATGAGTAGATCTAAGCGACAAAGAGGATCTATCTTCACAAAATAATTGTGAAAATAAATATGGGAAATGTTATATGAACATCATGAAAAACACTCAATTAGACACTTTTTCATAAAAACGCTACAAATCAAGATTTGGTTAATGCAAATCTCAATGGTTTCACGACGGAAACACAACTATGCGTATTGTTTTTTTTTTCCGAGATGTATAATGACATGTTTTTGAAATTATGGTAAAATTTAAAAATTCAAAACATGTCATTATACATCTCAGAAAAAAAAAACAAGACGCATATTTGTGTTCCCGTCGTGAAACCATTGAGATTTGCATTAACCAAATCTTGATTTGTAGCGTTTTTACGAAAAAGTGTCTAGTTGGGTGTTTTTCATGATGTTCATATATCGTCCCCCAAGAAATATACAATCTCATTTACAATTTTCTAACTCAACATATATACAATAATGTCTGTACTGCTCCTCCCCTAAGGATTGGACCATTAAAACAAAACTATTTAAGGATTAATCTGGATATAAAATTTAATTAAGGATTTGACCATTATTTCTAAAACTAATTAAGGATAGATCCATTACTCATTAAATATAAAAGCTCTCTCAATTCTATTTATCTAATTTATCACTCTGTATCTCTAAAACCTCCCAATAAAAAACTTCCGTATATATCTATGTATATATATATATATACATATATATATATATATGTATATATCTATTTTGTATATATGTGTGTATATATATATATGTATATATCTATGTATATATATACACGTATCTATATATGTATATAAAAAAGAGTTCATACTCTTTTCAAAAATCCAAAATAGTTCACTCTTTTCAAGTATATATTTATGTATATATCTATTTTGTATATATGTGTGTTTATATATATATATATGTATGTATATATATACGTATCTATATATGTATATAAAAAAGAGTTCAGACTCTTTTTAAAAATCCAAAAGAGTTCAGACTCTTTTTAAAAAGGGTTCAAAAGGGTTCAGACTATTTTTAAAAAGGGTTCAAAAAGGTTCAGACTCTTTTTAAAAAGAGTTCAAAAGGGTTCACACTCTTTTTAAAAAGGGTTCAAAAAGGTTCAGACTCTTTTTAAAAAGGTTCAAAAGAGTTCAGACTCTTTTCAAAAAAATTCAAATGAGTTCAGACTGTTTTTAAAAGGGTTTAAAAGGGTTCGGATTTTTTTGTTTTATATTTTTTTTTGACACGTGTCGCTCTCTGGATAGGTGTTAATGAAATGCACCGATCCTTAATTAGTTTTTGTTTTATGGATCAATTCTTAAATATTTTTACTTTCATGGTTCAATTCAAAATTTACACTTAATTTAATGGTCTTGTACTAAAGTCATTCAATGAATTTGTTCTTGCTCTTCTTTTGGTAATGCTTGGAAAATTTAGCAATCAGCACTGTTGAACATAGAGTTCAATAATGATTTTGATTATTACTTTGATTATGCGTTTAATGATTTTACAATTTCGATGATATAATGCTTGTCTTGTCCAAAAATAGAAAACGTATATTTCAGGTCGTTAAATGATAGAGCATTCGATAACGAAGCCATAGGTTCAAGCGGAACCAAAATCGGAGCTAAAACGAAGGAGTTATGAGCATTCGAAGATTTACGGGACCAGGATTACAGTCGACCGATCGACTGGACAAAAACGACCGATCGTTTTTGATCCAATTTCTTCCAGTGAGTCCAGTATAAAAACGACCGATCGTTTTCAGAAAACGACCGATCGTCTGTCTGAAAACGACCGATCGTCTGTAGAAAACGACCGATCGTTTTCTGCAGTTTTCGAAAACAGCTTTTCAGCAATTTCTGGAAAATAGCTGTTAAAACCTTTCAACGGTCATAACCCAGAAAAACAGACTTTGCTGTTTTATAAACCAGCCCAATCATCTCTCCAAAGTCACCTATTACACAATCAATCAATCCTTCAACCTCTCTCATATACAAAAACCCAAAATCACCATTTTGGTGAAATACTTCGGAAAGAGAGAAATTGAAGATAAAGAGATACAAGCTCCAACAAAGATCAAACATCATCGAAACCACATATTAGCTTATTTTAGAAGCAATCGATTGTGGGTGTAGTTTCAATATTCGATAAAATTGTAACGAGTGTTTTATAAACTCATTTTTGTGAGCGAGTGATCGGGTAGAGGCTTTGTAAGCGAGTTGCTTAAAAGCTCTAGGTCTTTTCATTCGGGACACTCATAAAGTGTGGGGGAGCTTAATCGGTTGATTAGCTCATTAGGATTGTAATATCCGGGAAAAGAATTTTTAGTGAAATACTCGGTAGTACCGAGGAGAGGACGTAGGCGCGTTTTGCCGAACCTCTATAAATCACGGTGTCATCTTCTTCCCTTAAACTTTTATTTTCCGCAAATATTTATTCTTGCTTGCTTGCGTTTGAATTTATTAACGATTATTAACGCTTAAGCTTAGAATTGCGTAAGTTGGGATGTTAGTTGCACTTAGGTTTTAATTAGGCGAAAATCGCCATAAACCTTATTCACCCCCCCTCTAAGGTTAGCACGCGGGCCAACAAGCACAAATGTGGTTAGGTCAACTGTGAATTTTAAAACTACCAGTAAATATAAATAGATTGTGTATTCAGAACGGAGTACTGAGAAACTATTTTTCCACTTGGTGGATATTATCAAATGACTTTCCATATACAGACAAATTCAAGGTCTTATGTACAGTGAGAAAAGCCAATAGTCCATATTTTACACCAACGGATAAATTCAAACGACTTGCTAAAACTGACAAATTCAAGGCCAATAGTAGAAAAAACACAGTCGTCCTCTCATCTATTGTACTACCTTGGTGTGCCGTAACAAATGGAAAATAATCAGAAACTTTTGGACATTTTAAAAGTGGAATTTATAATAATCAAGGAATTGAAAAATGATTCAGAATTAAGACTACCAAGATCTGTAACCTTTAGTATCAATAGAGCAGTTGCCCAATTCACTAAATTTTACTACATAGAAGAATGCTAGAAAAATAATACAAACCAGTAAAATATAGAATCTTTTGAACAAAAAGACTGCAAAATGAATTTCCAATTTACAGTATTCTCTACTATTGCTTGAAAGTAAGGCAACTATCGCAAATAAAAGACAAGTATATCACACGGTAGTAGGTTGCATAATCTTACTTTTACAAGGTACATTAATTTTCTCAAGCTGTAACGTTCTCAAACCAGCCCCACACGACCTCCTCTTCCACAAATTTTCACCTTCCGGTGCCTGCTCCGCCTTCTTAATCACCGGCAAAGGCGGATCCAACACTGTTATATCCACCGGTGCAGCACTACGGGTACAATAGTAACTATGCAGATGACCATTTTTTACCCTAGTCATCCGGTTAGTGTTTGACACTGGACTGGCAGTGGTGGGCGTAGCAAGATTTTTACCCGAAAATAGCCTTTTAAGCTTATGGTATTTACCGTTGGTAGATACGGTCTTGGCTACTGTGTCAGTCAGTTTATACGGTGGGACTGGAAAGCCTGCGATTTTATTGTTGTTTCGAAGATTGTTTTTTACTTGGCCTATACAACTGACTTTGGGAGAAGAAGGGATGTCTTTTGGATGATGACGTGGCCAGTTAGCGATGACGTTGGCGGTACTGTCCTTGATGGAAGATTTTGAGCATAACATTGGCAAGAAAATTATACCATTGCCATTGGTGGTGCTTCTATGGTGGAGGTTGTGGTTAAACCTATTCCCCATTTTTTTGGTCTCTTGGGTTTGTATCTGTAATTATGTTAGAGAGATATGGGAGAGAAAATGACATGGAAAATCTTCTTGGCCAAGAAGTGGATTAGTGAGTGTGGAAGTTAATAAAGGGGTCAAGAAAAATTCGTATGGTCCATTTATTTTAAATTGAAACGAAATTAGTCCTAAGTTTTGATTATATTGTCGTCTTGTAGAGTTGGTTTCTTTACTGAAAAAAATAATTTGACATGAAATTTTTTTGGAGTGACTCATGATCAGTGATGTTGTAAATTTTAGTATTTAATTTGTAATTATTTTAGTAGTCTCCGGCCTGCGATAAATTATGTTAGCGGTTTTAAATAATAAAAATTATGAAACATATCAAACCTAGCTACCTCTTTACCAGTTTACTCCTTGATAAATCAGAATTCATAACATAGTGTTAGCTAGCTATCGCAAATAGACGACTATATATGATTAAACTACTCTTTCAAGGAAATATATAGTATGTTAATTATTACTATTACCATTAGATTTCTGAGTCCGGTGAAATTTAAATTTCTTTCAGAAAATGACAATGTCAGGTAGAAAATTTTGAATTTTCCACTATAGGACAAGGTCATTAATTATTGCACATTATTTTACTAGAAGACTGAATAGTGAAGTTTCCAAGTGTAAACAATGAAGGGAAAATATTTTTCTACCGAAATTTTGCATAAGAAGTGAGTTTATATGCATCTTTGTTATTATATTATTTGTAATGTAAGAGAGCTATACATACTTTGAGTCAAAGGTAGTCATTTTTAAGTGTATTTATTTATATGTATATTAGTAAAAGTTACCCACGCGTCGTATGTGAGACGCGTAATGACATAAATCTCGTAATATATTTTATTTTTAACATAATATTCAAATTTGTTATCATTTATTATAGTTATGGAGGTTAAAACGAATTGTTAATTAATTTAGGATACATCCGTAATTAGGAAAATATAGTGAGGACAAATAGTTAATTAATTAGATTATGTATATTGGTAATTATTAAAATAGAGTGAAGGTATTTTTAGAAAAATTGGTCAAAATTGAACAGACTCAACTTTTATTGGGTTTGTTTATATTAATACTATGATTTTTAATGAGGACGTAGACAAATGGTCAGCAATAATTTGAAGGCTATTTAATTTTTCCTAACACTTGTTTATGAGACATCAATATCAAATTGGAACTTAACGTATAACATAAGGCCGCATTAGTTTTGGCTCTCAGTGACATATATAAGAGTTTGGTAAACTTTTGAAAATGGGAAACTTTTCTTGAATTCTTCAATGTTATACATATGGAAACGGTTAACAAAAAACGATTATATCCTATAGTTTGACTTTAATTCATTGTGCCATGTTTTTTACCTGTAGTTGTGGCTTAAAGTATCATTAATCAACTCATCATATCAACTTGAATTTGATTTACATACATCCAGTAACTAATCCAACCTTGTCAAGAATATTGACAGTGCTTAAACTTACACAAGGAGTTGAGGATTAACCTGTAAGTACTTACCTCAAAAAGACTACATTCCGGTAACTAATTTCTGTTGTAGCTAGAGATAAGAGTCGGGGACCATTGTTTTGGAGTATATTGTCCGTGCACATGCACGTCATGTAGTTGTCGATAAATTATTTGGTAATCTTTGGAGGAGTACTTCAATGCACTATACACCAAGCGTTTATTGTATTTGTATTACAAACACAGTCAAATCCCAAAAGATGTGTGATGACAAATGTGTTAATACGGTAATACCTCATCTTGGAAAACTACATAATCTCTTGTGTTAAGTAATTTCATTTTATAGAACTATAATCACAGTGAATATATTATACTAATTATTATGCTTAATTGTTTTCTTTTAGAAAAGATTAGTTTATTGATTTTTAAGTTGTAAGATTTGATTTACATTTAAATAAAACGTACACTGTAATTTACATTTACTAAATTAAGTGTACACTGTAATTTAAGTCTGGTTAAATACAGTTCTCTAAAGTTAGAAATAAGGATAATTTTCCCATTAATCTACTAGTAATTTGACTCGACAATGAGAGAAGATATTACAATCTTTTTAATGGGAAAATATATTGGCTTATTATTTTCATCTTATTATATTTTACTTGTGTCATTTTCTATCATCAATCTCAATTCAATTCTCATTCCTTTCTAATTTGTATAATGATAAATTAATATGAACCAAACGTTCAAAAAAATACACAAAGATATTCAATAAATCTCATAAACCAGTATTTTCCTTATAGAGAATTTATACACGTCGTACTCAAGCACGAAGATAGTCTACAGTCCCAAAACTGACTGAAAATCTATTGGTACATGATCTAATGGCTGAAACTGTGTATAGGAAATCATAAGAACAGCTTAATTAACTTAATGACAAACTAGCTCATTTTCTCTTTTAAAAATGAGGTTTGAATGATGCTTATTGGAGTCTTTTTGCCCTCAAAACCGTGGTTATAGTACTGCTTGTACTATGTTATCGGATTTTAGACGCTTAAAAAAAAATCCTTTCTGTAAATAAAAAACTTAATAACAAACTAATATGGACCATTTAGTTTAGACTTCCATACTCTAATACTTGATTCTTAGTATTTCTATTTGGAGCAATTACATATATATAGTGTTTCTTATGTTTTTATTTTTATTTTAAGACAGTGTTTCTTATGTTGATAATGCTTACAAACCAATCATGTCAAAGTGAAAATTTCACAACTGGCTAGCGCAATAACAATGTAATGTATTTTTATGTTCCTAAAAAGCTTAATCAAAAGTTTAAACATATGAAAAAGAGGAGTCCTATATCCTCAAATTGAGAATATTTAATTATTGGAGTAAGTTATTTTCTTTCACATATATATACTCCCAAATTGACTTTATTGCTCCAAGTTCATTAAATTATAAACATTTGACAGCAGGGTTGAATTGCAACTTTCAATGAAATAGGAGCGGAACACTCATTAGCTGCCGCATAATTACAGGTTTACGTTAAAGTTAGAAATTTCAGAGTGACAAAACCATATATTATAAATTGCTTGTACACACAAATATATGCTCTTTTGTCGCATGCTTATATAGGATTTGGTTAAAAGAATAGTGGAGATTAATTTTATTAAAGTTTGCTGCTTAATTCTTTCCTTTTTTTACTTTTTCGTTGTAGAAACCAATGAGCAATGTCCTTTGTTAATCAATCATCATACAAGACATGCGTAAATATAATTTACGCAACAATTATGATATAACCGTACATATATCATCAACAATTATTATAATTTGGACTCATACCTATTTAACATAATGCATATAGTATATATGTAGCGGCCCCAAAGTAGCTAGGGTTAATCCTTTTTTTTTCTTGCAGTATGTTCATTCGATATCAAGAAACACCGTGAATATTCACGTTCAGTATTTAATAAGCTAAAAAAAGTGTTGACCAAAGACATTGACAACTTGAAACATTATAAGATTTATAGATCAAATATATATAGCCACAAAATGTGTACTAAAAGATCAAACAATGAATTATAAAGTTAATAGAATAAAACAATCTCTATCTGAAAATCAAACAGAAGAAGGACAAACATAGATCAATAGAGAAACTAACTTCATAAGCCTAATCCATAATAACTTCATATTATTGTTCTTAATCTAGTTTTTGAAGATCTTCAACATTGCCGGAAGAATCGTCCATCTTTTTTCTTTCAATAGAATTGGCCTCTTTACGATCAACTCGGGCAAATCTCTTTTTGACTATCCAGACAATGCAAACACCAAGCATGAGTTCCATTAAAGCCAAGCATGATAAATGCAACATTAGTTGGAAATTGATGCCGATGGAGTATCGCACTACGGTCTACGGACATCTTGATCAAGGAAACACGGTGAACACCAAATTGCATAGACTATACCAAATAAACAGTTGCCGTAAATGTCTATCTTATCAATATAATCCATTAATACCTTGAGCTAATTGTGTGTTGGAGAAATTTTTCTCAGTTAGCTTTGTATTTAGTCCAGAAAAAATTATTTGACACGGATCAGGAAGTAAAGATGTGTGTTATTTATAGAAAAAGAAAGGATTTTATAAAGAGTTCCTATTCCAATAAGGAATACAGGCATAAACATAATACTGTATATAGCTGGATTGGGCTATTAACTAAAGAGTTCCTATTCCAATAAGGAATACTATGAAATCCAATTATCCATTAATCCCTTGTTTGGTACCCTTGAAATAATTATCTGCATATATATGTGTCTATTTACTTTTCTTATCTTTTGATCTCCCCATTAGTTCTTTTTCCTATCCCTATATAAAGATTGAACTAAATTTGTGGACTGAATAAAGATAAAGTGATGAAAAGTTAAGTCTCGGGAAAAAAGGTTGAAAGGTCTAGCTAATTGGCAATTTGGTCCAAACGCATTAACACATTAGCAAATAAGTTTATTACCTTAATATATAAAAAAGTTTTCTATCTAGATCGATATCAAATGAAATATTGTCGTTTCCTTATCTTATATGGCTAATTAATTAATATTTTTTTAACCCACTATTAATAGTCTAATGGACTAGAACACGTTATAAATAGTATAGTTACATGCACTACAAAAAAATACTCAAATAGCGACGGGATTAGTGACGCTATTTTTTGTTACGAGCTTATTAACGACGGTTTTTGTGACGGATTTGTGACAGTTTAGTCAATTTGTGACGGCTTTGTGACAGTTTAGTCAATTTGCGACAGGCTTGTGACAGCTTTTGACTCTCATTAAATCAAACATTATTTTGTAGTGATGGTACGAGTTCGATTATCGAGATAAAGAACATTAGGGCCGGGCAGCTGACACAAAGAGAAAGAAACAAAGCCCTCACTCTGGCTGCCCTTTTCCCATCATAAACAAGTGCTTTCGCTCTCAACTATTCTTTCTTATGCCCTATAACTCTAATCAGAAGGAAAAACTACTGGCTTGGGAGAATTTTGACCATCTTTAATAAGATTTTGAAAAAGAATTAATATCTTTTTGTTATAAATTAAGTAAGTAGATTAACTGGATCCGATTAAATCGTCCTTATTTAGAATCCCATCTTGTAATTTTTTATTTTTGAGTTGTACAATTGCCGGTATCCATGATATGGGGAACCACATCTTCCTATGCCATACACAAAATTGGCCGGACTCACGTATTTATTTTTATTTTAAATAATGTACATGGGAAATTATTATTTTCTTCGTTTGTATCGGTGTGTAACCCGCCAACCGCCGTGTAATATCACACTGCATATATAGTTCCTCCCTCGACTATATATCTTGACTTAAACGATTTAAAATACACACAACTATCACGATATTATAAACTTTTAAATCCCATTGAATCGTAAATGCCATTACATCTACTATCCATTCATTTTTCTTTGGGAGTGTGACAGTGTCACTATTAGGGTATTAACATACGAAAATTTGTATTTATTTCCAATTATTAGGTATCTTTTTTTCTCGAGTGAGATTGAATTTTGAAAAAGTTGAGACGAACATGCACATGCATATACATCACTTGCCGACGAAAATAATGTCACGTCTAGGTTGTACATCACTGAGGCGACACATCATATATGCGAGCATGTGCTAATTTCTTGGCACCATATATGCTACATTGGTCCATATTTCCCTTATGTTCAAAATTGAGATAATCATTTTTACTACCTAAAAACATACTACTTAATTTTCAAAACCCGATTCTCAAGTTTTGTTTAATATTTGTTACATATTATATAGTATCATGTATCATCAAAATTAAAAACAATCAGTAAAAAGATATAGCATTATGTAGCATATTATATATACTCATCTTTAAAAGTGTTTTTAGAGTCTGAATTTTTAATAATTAAATACTACTAATATGTATTTTTTTAATCATTTTCTCATCAAAATTTTTGGCAAATAAGTATATCTAATAAGTAATTTTTTTTTTATCATTTTCTCGTCAAAATTCTTGGCAAACAAGTATATCTAATAAGTTAGATAATAAGACCTCAAATGAAAGTATGGGGAGGCCTGGCCTTTAGTGTTATTCAGATAGTATAGGTAGAGAACAATAACCATCTAGCTAGCTAGTTTGAAAATTAGGCCAGTACTTAAAGGTGGTTAATCATCTGGTTTAAAAGTGTGTTAACGCAAATGAGTTTTGAATCTGCGGTCTTGCAATTTGGTTGTGTTTAAAACGATTCTTTAATCTTTTAATTAGTTTTTCTTACTTCTATCTCACGTGACTAAAAGTTACTAATACTCTTAAAATGTTTAGTGCAAACTGCAAAGTGAAAGTTACTTAAGAAAATAAAATAAGTAGCAAGTTAAGGTTTTGTTTTATAATATATTTAGTTTGGATGGAGGCAGTAACCTTTGTCGACGTTCATGCCATGCTAAATTGTACTTACTTTAAATAAAAATGTAAAAAAAATAACTGTTATGTTGCACTCGTGTAGACAAAAACAGAGTGGTTTCAACTAAAAAGATAAGTTTGTTACATAATGGGTTACAGCCAGAGATTGTCTTTGGACAATATTTCACATGCTTGGTTATGGTCCCTCCATTCAAAAATTTAAACTAAGAAAATATTACTGTTAATATTATGTTATTTATCACTTTACACCTTTACTAATAGTTTTACACTTTTACTCGAAAGTATGTACTATATGTAAGTCACATGTATCTAGAGATCACCCAAGTACTTTACATAGTTAGACAAACAATTACTTAAAGCTGATCACAGGTTTGCCAACTAAACAAAGCAAAAAGGAACAAAAATGCGAAACAAATACCATAATCCTCACTTGCTGAAAGACCATGTTAAACTTCTCTTTACCGTTCTAGTTTTACCAGACAATCTAGTTACAGCTTCATAATACGCATCTTGTTTGCTAATTAGCATTAATTTTCGACTTTCGAGTATGGTAAGAACTTCAGTGGGTAATAATTTAGTTGTTGGTAGAAGATTTAGACTACTTAAGGGTGACGAAATGACGATATCAACAATATGAATACCATTACTTTTTTAGTATGAATACGAATTCTATCATATTCTCAGTTTTTTTAAGCATAGAACTGGCTCTTATTAAAAACAAAGTTAAACAAGAAATTTGCCCTTGTGCTGGTATTCCCATAAAGCTAGAATAACAAAACTGGTCTGGGATATTACAGTTACAACGAGCCTAAGCTATAAGAGAGGGAAAAAGATAGCAAGTTGAACTTCACCTTATGAACTTCACTTTAAACAAGAGATAATGAGCTAAAAAAAACCCTACATTTTTCCTTATACCCACTCACCTTATAACTCATAAAGCAAGATCAGTTGTGATCAAAGTGTGGGTTTTTGTGACAACCAAAACTCAGTTCAGGCAAGTCCTAAATTATAGCCCAAAGTGATACTATTAAAAACCTCAAAAATAGCCTTAACACAAATCTAGTATTTGTAGAAACAAAGCTAATATAATCAGGGCTATTTTTGAGGTTTTTAATATCACATTGGACAATAATCTAGTGTACTTGGCTTTAACATTAGCTTTGTTTCTATAAATACCAGATTTGTGTTATAGCCCGTTTCTACAAATACTAGATTTGTGTTAAAGCTTTAACGTAGCAGTTAAGGTTTTTGGATTTGCAAATTTGGTGATGTTAAAACATTTTCCGATAAAAATCGTGAACATTCACATTTCAATATCCTTCTAAAGATTGTAGATAATAAAACATTTAAAAACCAAGCACCGGGCAGCACATCTAGTGTAGTGGTACAGTACCCAGTACTCACCAGTGCTTGATTTCTTGGATGTGCAATTTTATTTTATTTTTATCTTGCTTCATAAGAAGATGCATATTGTACGTATGCCAAGGGAACTGTAACTATTACTCACTACTCTTCCATTGGACACGTAATAAATTTTCTTGCAAAAAAAGTTGCTATCATGACAATCGTTTTAAAAAAGAACACAAGTTAGCTGAAATGGAAATTTGGTAGTACTAAAATCAAAACAAAAGTGAATAGATTAGAGACCGGGTACTTTTAACTCCACCATCCTAACAAACTTGAGTACAGTTTACAAAAGCTATTTCTAACACGTTCTGCGAGTGTCCGTTTACACATCACAGTATCACACCACAGAGATCCTTCACATGAAAAAAAACTGCTATACTCATCAGATGAAAGAATCGGCAAGATTAAGAATCAAAAAGTTATTTTTTATATAATGATTAAAACTATTCATCACGAATAATACATCAAATCTTGTGCAACAATCTGTTCCCTTCTAAATAGTACTGTTCTATTGTAAAGTTCCTTTTCACAGACACGGCTGTTAGGGTCTCAGAAATATTGAGTATCATAACCAAATATAGCTCTAATATGTTTCAGAGATAACGTCACACTTAATAACCCTGTTTAGACGTTGCAAAAAAGTAACCGTCTCAAAAATATCGAGTATCATCAACAAGTATAGCACTGATATATTTCAGAGATAACGTCACACTTAATAACCTGTTTCGACGTTGTAAAAAAGTAACACCATATACAAACTTATCAGGTATCTCGTGTTCTTCTGCAAGTAAGGAAATCAAAATGTGAATGTTTCATTGGATGTCTCATTATTGGCACATTGAGATATACTTTTTCATCTCAAGCTGCGTAATTAACCTTTGTCATTTTCACTAACCAAAATCCCTATCCGTGTCCTTATTTCGGTTCGAAGTCTTTGGTAACTTCAGTTTTCTTTCGCATTTTCACCATGATAAAGAGAACAACCTTGAGAAATACACAAAAGAGGGGATGGCGCTGTAATGCTTAATTGCTTATGAAGATGGATGTACTCAAAAACTAAAAATTATAATGTCCCAAACACCTAAAACCAGACATGAAACTCAAACACCCTATGTGCTAAACATTGCTAGACCTCGTTTGGTTATGGGATTAACAATCCGGTTCGGAATGTGAGCGGGATTTCAAATGAAAGCTAAATTAGCAATTCAGACGGGATTTGGCTACTTTTATACCACACCCAAAGCCTTGTTTTGTTTGGTTGCATCATTGCAAGGTCTCGACTTCAAATGATGCAACCAAACAACCTGTATGTATAGTTACCTTTGTACTCCACCAAATGTTTGGGACCACCACTGTAATTCGCCGGCATAATTTTTCTTAGTGTTATTATAGTTTTCAATATGTAGCTTTAACGAGATGAGATCCTCTACCTCTTTTCCTGCCCCTGCCTTTTGATTATTTTCGCTCAAAATTTACATATTCTGGACAACTTGGGTTTTTTAGAAATACGGTTCAAAAATCTCAATTTTTTTAGGTTTCTAAAGATGAGATATACATCGCAGATCGATATAAGATAAAAGCACAAATCCGAGTAAAAAATCGAGCCCCATTCACCTACATCATTCCAAAAACTCACAACAAGGCAAAATACCAATATCCAATCCAATCTAGCAACATTATTATACAAATAAGTAACAAAATTATCATTCAAGCATAACACAAAACAAATGCATATAAACCAAAACATATCATAAGATTAATAAACAACATCATAATGGAAGTAGCTAAAAGTCTTCTCAAATATTACTGCTCACTAGCCAAACATAACCAAAACATAACAAACTTTTAACCGAAACATAACATAGCATAAAGTCTTAAACGAGAAACATCATTAATACCATACCAAGAGTAATTTCTCACATTTTGTTAACATTAAAAACAAGTAGACCATTACAAGTGTAAAGAGCTAGAAGCATCGTTATCGTCCGAACCTTTTCCAAAAACTTTATTGAAGACTTTCTCATAATTCTCGCTTTCTTGATTAATAGAGTCTGTTTTCTCACTTTTTTCAAAAAAACTCATTGAAGACTTCCTCATAATTCTCGCTTTCTTGATCAATAAAGTATGTTTTCTCACTTTTTTCAAAAAAACTTATTGAATACTTTCTCATAATCCTCGCTTTCTTGATTAATAGAGTCTGTTTTCTCACTTTTTTCAAAAAACTTATTGTAGACTTTCTCATAATCCTCGCTTTCTTGATTACTAGAGTCCGTTTTCTCACCCTTTCCCAAAAAACTCATTGAAAACTTCCTCATAATCCTCGCTTTCTTGATCAATAGAGTCTATTTTCTCACTTTTTCCAAAAAAACTTATTGAAGACTTTCTCACAATTCTCGCTTTCTTGATTAATAGAGTCCGTTTTCTCACTTTTTCCAAAAAACCTATTGAAGACTTCCTCATAATACTCGCTTTCTTGATCAATAGAGTTTGTTTTCTCACTTTTTCCAAAAAACTTATTGAAGACTTTCTCGCAATCTTCGCTTTCTTGATTAATAGAGTCTGTTTTATCACTTTTCCCAAAAAACTCATTGAAGACTTCCTCATAATCATCGCTTTCTTGATCAATAGAGTCTGTTTTTTCACTTTTTCCAAAATTTATTGAAGACTTTCTCATAATGTTCGCTTTCTTGATTAAGAAAGTCTGTTTTTTCACTTTTTCCAAAAAAGTTATTGAATACTTTCTCATAATCCTCGCTTTCTTGATTAATAGAGTCCGTTTTCTCACATTTTCTAAAAAAATTATTGAAAACTTCCTCATAATCCTCGCTTTCTTGATCAATAGAGTCTGTTTTCTCACTTTTTCCAAAAAACTTATTGAAAACTTTCTCATAATCTCACTTTCTTGATTAATACAATATGTTTTCTCACTTTTTTCAAAAAACTTATTGAAGACTTTCTCATAATCGTTGCTTTCTTGATTAATAGAGTCCGTTTTCTCACCTTTTCCAAAAAACTCATTGAAGACTTCCTCATAATACTCGCTTTCTTGATCAATAGAGTATGTTTTCTCACTTTTTCCAAAAAACTTATTGAATTCTTCCTCATAATCCTCGCTTTCTTGATTAATAGAGTCCGTTTTCTCACTTTTTCTAAAAAATTTATTGAAGACTTTCTCATAATCCTCGCTTTCTTGATTAATAGAGTTCGTTTTCTCACCTTTTCCAAAAAATCCATTGAAGACTTTCTTATAATCCTCGGTTTCTTGATCAATAGAGTCTATTTTCTCACTTTTTCCAAAAAAGTTATTGAAGACTTTTTTCAGCTTACTCGCTTTCTTGATCAATAGAGTTTGTTTTCTCAATTTTTTTTAAAAACTTATTGACGACTTTTTCAGCTTTCTCTCTTTCTTGATCAATAGAGTCTGTTTTCTCACCTTTTACAAAATACTTATCCTCCTCACTTTCTTGATCAATAGAGTCCGTATTCGATTCATCATTCTTCTCATGAGTTTCTCCACGTGTAGCACGATCAAATTTCCTAACTTCACAGGCAAGTTTTCGACCCTGTTTGTTAGCCCGAATTTCCATACAAAACAAACCTTTCATATATTCTTTTAGAGCGGGGTCGTTGTTGAAATCCATGTCGAATTCATTCTTGTTGGTGTGTGTTTTTGTTCGGGAATTAGTGGAGGTGATTGTGGATCCTTGTCCATTAGATGACTCCATTTAAAAAAAAATTAGTGCTAAAGATAATTGGGTTTGAAAAAAATTAGGATTTTGAAATTGGTGTGTTGATTTTAGATTGTTGGGTGAATGTTAATAAAATTTGATGATATTGATTGTTGTTTTAGAATAATAAAATAGTGGATTTGTGACAAAGTATTGAGTTCGAGTGAGATTTGAGAACTTAGAGAAGTGTGGTCAAAATGAGAGAGAAAAAAGAGGTTTGTGTTCATGGGCAATTTTGTGTGTAGTCCATTTTTTTATTTTTTATTAAGACTAAGTCTAAAAAATAGAAAGTATGTAAGTTGAAGTCCAAAATATAAAAATAAATGAAAATATAAAACATTAAAAAATTCAGAAAAAAATCAAAATTCAGAAAAGAAATCAAAATTTAAAAAAAAAAGAAGTCAAAAAAATAAAAAATTAAAAAATTAAAAAAAAAACTTGTTAGAAAATTTTAAAACAAGTCAAAATAAACAAATCGATAAAAACGCATATACAATACAAAAAAGTTGCATACACAATCGTGAAAATGTACATACACAAACGGAAAAGTGTAGGCACAATCGAGAAAGTTCATACACAATACGGAAAAATGCATACACGATCAATAAAATTGCATAAACAATCCAAAAATTTGCATACACAATAAAAAAAATGCATACAAAATCAAGAAAAGTGTATATACAATCCACAAAGTGCATACACAATCGAGAAAAGTGCATACACATGGAGAATTTTGCATATACATCTAAAAAAAAGTGCATACACATTCAGAAAAAGTGTATACATATTTAAAAAAATGCATACACAAAAATCAAGAAAGTGCATACACAATCCATAAAGTGCATATAAAATCGAGCAAATTGCATAAATAATATTAAATAAGTGCATACACATCTAATAAAATACACAATAAAGAAACGTACATACACAATACGAAAAAATGCATAAAGAATTAAGAAAAGTGCATAGAAAATCCAGAAATTTGCATACACAATCAAACAAGTGCATACACAATCAAGAAAAGTAAATACACAATCAAGAAAAGTGCATACAAAATCCATAAAGTGCATAAACAATCTTGAAAAGTGCATACACGTGTAAAAGAAGTGCATACACATCGAGAATTTTACATACAAATGTAAAAAAAGTGCATACACATGTAAAAAAAGTGCACACATCTAGGAAAATGCATACACAATACGAAAAAATGCATACACAATCAAGAAAAGTGCATAGACAATTCAAAATTTTGCATACACAATAAAAAAAGTATATACACAATCGAGAAAAGTGCATACACAATCGAGAAAAGTGCATACACAATCCATAAACTGCATACACATCAAGAATTTTGCATACACGTCTAAAAAAATTGCATACACATTCAGAAAAAAGTGCATACATAAAATTAAGAAAGTGCATACATAATTTATAAATTGCATATAAAACCTAGCGATGTGCATACATAATAATAAATAAGTGCATACATAACTGAGTAAAGTGCATACACAATCCATAAACTGCATACACAATCGATGAAAGTGCATACACAATCGATAAAGTGCATACACATTGAGAATTTTGTATAATTATCTAAAAAAAGTGCATACAAATTCAGAAAAAGTGAATACACAAAAATCAAGAATGTGCATGCACAAAATCAAGAAAGGGTATACACAATGCAGAAAAGTGCATACACAATGTTTTTTGAATTTTATTTCGATTTTATTAATAAAAATTACATTTCTTTTTTTTTTGAATTTTTTAATCTTTTTTATTTTTTTGCATTTTCTAATTTTTTTATTTTTTTTAATTATTTTTTTAAAATTTCGTCTTTTTTTTATATTTTGAATTTTTGAATTTATTGATTGGGTGAGTTTATTTATTGAGCCGGACTTGAAATTAAATAAGTTTGGGCCCTGTACTTGAACTTAAATAAGATCACTTTTATGGACCTATTGACAATTATATCTCGTGTTGACTCTTTGGGAATGTTTGGTTCGCAGTAGTGGTAAGGAAAAATAAAAGTTCAGAAAAAATAATCCACTTACTGTAAATCAAATAAGTATCATTATATATTTATTTTTACAATAATATAAAAATATCACATACGAAGTATCAAAATATTTCAACTTCTCTACTTATATGAATAAATTGTGAATCTATCACCTAATCTCAATTATTATTATCACCTAATTGTCTATCCGTATTAGTATACACTAATAAAAATATTTAATTTGTACATAATCTCGTGAAAAGTGATGACGTAAATTAATATGTTTTGTACAATACTGTTGGATATAACTTTTCGAAAGATTAATAGCACCATATTTTCAACAGCATCAACACATTTTTATAAATCAAATCTAAATTGTTGGCGGATTTAAGGAATTTTTGCACAATATGTACTTTTATATTTTAGAATTTGGCAAGAGCCACACAACTTATTACATATATAAAAATATCTAATACGTAACATAAAAGGGACTTTTTATAATGGTAGTTGTTTGTATTATATAACAACGGTTGTGGATGCGAGAGTGATGAGAGAAAGGATACTAGGTCTCGCAAAATTAGTAAGGATTCATTAAAATCAAATGTTATAGCAAACTCGGAAACATAAAGATAGTTGCATAGATACGCTTGTGCAACTTGCATTAACTTGATTGGTTTACTCATGTATTGTAACATAGCATTGCATATATCAAATTATTGTTAATTTTCCAATATAGATAGTCTATCCTTGAAAACATTATAAGCTAGGTGGTGCATTTTGATAGATAAATTACCTCTGGGGTCATAGTGTACCTTACTGAAACATTAATCAACTAAATTTTAAAGGGGGAAACGTAAATAACCCACTGGAACTATGGGTCATTTGCAAATAACCCTCATAAACTATCACTTCTTTCAATTAACCCCACAAACTATCAAACTTTTGCAATAACCCCCATGCTATCTTTTGAATGATATAAATTTATGATCGATGATCCGTTTTGGTTAATTTTTAATTTATTATAATCACTTATTATATATTCATGAATATCAAGCAATTTTTTTATGGAATGACACAAAAAATAGTTTTTCTTACTAAAATAATATTTTCTTATATAAAGTCTATTGTTATGGAATTTTACAGTAATTGGTATCTTAACTCATGTGAATCGACAAACTACATACATGAAACACATAATTTTATAAAACAAACAAGTGAATAAAAAGTTATTTCATTTTAAAGATGAAAATGGTGGTTAATTGCAAAAGTTTGATAGTTTATGAGGGTGAATTGAAAAAAAAACTATAGTTCATGGGAGTTATTTACAAATGACCTATAGTTTCAGGGGTATATTTGCATTCAACTCAACTTTTATCTTCAAACTTGGCAAGGATAACTTGACCACTCACTCACTCACTCTGTAGAAAACAACAGAGCAAAACAAGAAGTTGAGTGAATTTATATACATATATACTAGTAGTATAATTGATAATTTACAGTGGTGATAGATATATATATATATATATATATATACATAAAGGAGTTGAGGGATAAAAAAGAGAAATGTTATCTCAATCCATACTCACTTCTACTTTCCATCAATTTTTACCTTTTGTTCCAAATCATAAACCCACAATTTTGCATGCTAATGTTGTTTTTATCAATGCCCCAGTAAAACTTCTTCCTAGTTCTAGATTGTCCTTCAAGGTATTTTATTAATCTTTCTTTCTATTGCTTTTTCTTTCACTTTAGTTCCTGTCTCCTTTTTTTTTAATAGTACGTATTTGACTATTCGTTAGCATTATTTGCTATGTTGAGTAATAGTATCTTATTGTGTATGTATGTTCTGCCTTTTAGTGTTATTGTATGTCTGTGTGTTCTTTTAGCAGACAATAAGTTGAGTTTATTGCCATCGATGGAAAATATGAGCGGAAAAAGAGCACATTCGCTTTGCGGTATGTGGAAAATTTCTCGTTTTAAAGTACTTAGCCGGAAAAAGAGAAGCTGCAGTAGTATTTTTGGAACTTAGGAGAAAGATAATTTCTTTTGGGACCCAAATCTTATCTAGCTTAAAAGCTAAAAAAAACGATTTTTTTTAATAAGCTTGCTTCGAAGCTCTATCCAAACAAATTGAGCAGTCAAAACGGATGATCCTCCTCTTAACCAAATCCATAAGGGCATAATCGCGAAATGATTTATATAAGATGAAATTAATTTAACTAGTCCAACTATGATCAAACCTGTAACCCACCCTCATTCATGTAGGTGATTGAGTAATTGATTTCTTCATCTTTTGGTGTATTCATGTAGCGGCTGTAGGTGCATCTTAGATGTCTTTTAGATCGACAGTAGGATGGCACATTGGTACTTGTTGTGGCATCCAAACGCATATATAAAACATGTTATGAATTGATCTATTAAAAGCCACTTGCATGATTGACGGAAAGTTTACTAAAAGCATATTCACAAAGCTAGGAACTTGAAATTAAGCTCCCTCCTAAAGACTATTGGAAAAGGATTTTCTAGTTCATTCATTTAGTTTTCAGCTTTAAATATTTTCTGATAAACGATGCAGATACTGGGAAAGGATGTGTCAACGAGGATGCTCGTGCTCTCAAAACGTAATGAGGGTAACGTTTCCTTGTATGTATATGATTTCTATTTTCTGTCTTGCTTAATATCTGTTTGTTCTTTTTATGTGGTACGTTTGCTACGTCTTGTTCTCATATGAAAAAGAACTCATGGGCACACAGTTATCTGGTCTAAACTTGCTCTTGTTGCTTAGTGCTTGTTTTCTTCTTGCTCATAAATCTATCCATTCTTTTACTTCATCTTCCTTAATTTTTGCTTGACCCCTCTAATAAGATTTAGTAGAAGTTGATGATTCGGAGTACCAGTCAAATTTTATAATACGAAGTTCATAAGCACCACATTATTTTGTGTTCTGCATACTTGGTAGGTTGTAAGCCAGATTTTCCTGACATTATAAGAGTGCTTATACCTGTATTGATCCTCATCATGTACTTATATAAAATAGCTTTGTTCAATGTTATTATTACAACATCACCTACCAGAGAGGCAGAGATGAATATTACTGTTAGATAAAAGGGAACAATTAGTCTCTCGCGTAGTTAGCAATGTTTGAATGATTGTATTTAGTATAATGCTGCATGTATGAGTAGAAGCTGTTTTTAATAAAACATGGTTACATGCTTGTTCTGTGTAAACCTTTCGAAATGTTTCTATATTTTCCAGGTAACATATAATATGTCTGAATTTAATTATCACCTTTACTATTTAGACCATAGTCTTGTGGAGGACATTCCAAATGCAAGAAGACGGTTAGCTTTGCCTAGTATTTGCGTTGGGTCTCTATCGTGGTTGGCATACGTACAAGCTGGACAAGCGAGTGAAGGTGCAAAAATCGATGCTATATATGAGGTCGGGGAGTTATTTGAATTGGGAATACAGCTTTCCTATCTAGTTATTCTGTTAGGCTTGCTCGGCGTTGGAACTTTCTTTGTTATTCGTCAAGTTCTTGTTCGTCGAGAACTGGATCTTTCTGCCAAGGAGTTGCAAGTAAGGAACTTTTCATTTTATTCTCTTATGCTCTTCAAAAAATGTAGCGGAAAAGAATCTCTCTTCAAAAACATTCATGTATCCAAGAAAATCTTATTTTTCTGTTATACTTTCCCATTTTATTTTCTTTTTACGCCAGACAAAGCCTAGTCTACCATCTGTTACTTAAGTACCAACCCTAGTCTTCCATCTGTCACTTTAGTGCCTGTGAGATAATTTGATGACTTCAACCTTGTGTTATTGAACTACGATGACTGAGCTTGTTTATTTGCGGATTAGAAAGTGAAAAGTTAACCCTCTTGAGGTTTTTAGGAGAAAAATTAATATTTTCTAATTTCGTGGATCCCTGGAATATTTGTGCTGGCTTATTGTTATGAGCAATGACCTTTTCATATGAAACATTTAGCACTTGCCAGAAGCATACATTTTTGTCCCCAACCTGAGGCATTTACTAAAATTTGATAACCGCATTGGCGTCCAAAATGAAGATGATGAGGTAATTACCGAAAATTAGGATAGCATGCTCTTACCTACGAAAATCCATCAAAATGGTTTTAAGTAAATTGGTAATAAAGAATAAAATTTCTCCTCCCTGCCATGGAAATATCAAATATTGAGGTCAATTTGTTGTCAGTTTAGAATAGAATTGCGTGCTCTCGAGATTTGCCTTCTTGAAAACACTCACGGAGTTGTGGATAAAACTTAAAAGCTCAATATACTAACGGTTTCTATTTCTTTGTTCTATATGTTTCTTATTTAAAAATAAATAAATATTAGGAGCAAGTAAGAAGTGGAGATGGTAGTGGAACAGAGTTGTTTGAACTTGGAGCAGTAATGTTGAGGAGGAAGTTTTACCCAGCAGCTACTAAATATTTGCTAAAGGCAATTGAGAAATGGGATGGAGATGATCAAGATCTTGCCCAGGTACAAACATTTTTTTTTTTAACTTTGATCACATTTGTACGTTTTATATGCATTTGTGTACCATCTTATTGTTAAGACTTTTCAAGATTTTGCATTTCACATTTTCGACGTGTTTAGTCATATTTCTATATACTAAGATATAATTTACAATAATTTGCACAATATTTTACTTTGGCTTGATGTGCTTTAGTCAATCAATTAGACAACTGTTGGTCATATGAGTATTAAAGGCTACTTTGGTGGTTTTGTACATCAACCTATCTGTGCTTTTAACAATTTTTACTCATAGGTATTGCTTTTTTAATACATCTATCATTTTTACCAACAAATTGGGGCATTTTAGCAAATATCATACTACTTTCTATCTGATATATATATATATCATCAAGTTAGAAGGGTGGGACTCATTTGTGGAAAAGTTTTGTAGATGAGCGACCATAATTAGGAACATCGGTAGGACAGTTTACAATTTATTAAAGGTTGATGTTGTTGGTGTACAAAAATGTTATCAGACCCTTGGGATGTTATCAGACCCTTTCCTAACCTTTTTTTTTTCTTCATATTGAAAATAGGTACACAACGCCCTTGGGGTGAGTTATGTTCGGGACGAGAAGCTTGAAAAAGGAATTGCCCAATTTGAAACTGCAGTTAAGATTCAACCTGGCTATGTAACAGCTTGGAACAATCTTGGGGACGCATATGAAAAAAATAAGGACATGAAATCTGCTCTAAGAGCGTTTGAAGAAGCACTTTTATTTGATCCAAACAACAAAATTGCAAGTCCTCGCAGAGATGCATTAAAAGAAAAAGTACAGATGTACAAAGGAATTGCTGTTAAAACTAAGCCGAAGCAAAGATGAATTATTCCGCTTGTGATTTCTCTACATTCTAGCCTAAGCTAAGGCTTGATATTTCTAGTTTTTCCCGGTTGTAATGGTGGTTTGTTGGGGAGAAATGATAAAGAGTAGTTACACCTTTTTTTTTTTAATTCATTAAAGTTGTTATTGTTTTTGCAATGTTTCTATCCAACCTGATCTGCTGTTTAAAGATATTTGTGGGTAAGTACTGTTTATACTTCAAAGATTGAAGACTTGTGTAATTTTTATTGAAACTGGAGAAAGCAGTGACACAAAATTAAAAAGGAGGCTTAATAAAATAGATCAACGAAGATCAACCAAAAGGCGGGAAACACCTACATTTGTAGAAACTTAACTAGTATAAGATCAACACTGCAATCATCCTTGAAGAGTTATTCACATTTTTCCTCCTGAAAGTTCAGCTTTATAGAGTAAGACATGTTACAAAAACTGTTTGACGGACAATGCCTTCTATTCATCCTTCAAACTGTTGGCAGTTGCGACAGTATCGATGATATCGATTCTGATTTCCCTCCAATTGCAGTATATATAAAACAGAAAATATCAACTTTTGGTTTTAGATAAACTGGAACAGAATGAAGGGAATTCTGGTTGATTTTCATGTGAGACTTTTGGTTTTAGATAAACTGGAACTGTTGGCAGTCGTATCAAGATAATTGTTTTCAGATAAACTGGAACTGTTGGCAGTCGTATCAAGATAATTGTTTTCACCTTTGTTGAAACCATGAAACTTTACACTACAAAATTGGAGCCAGACAACGATTTGTTTGCATCAACTCCATTTGAAATATATCATCACATCTTGAACGAATTTGGCGGATGCTATTTCTATACATTTTTTTGGCAGCAAAAGATGTAGCGTAGCGGTCATATTTGCAAAAGAAAATCCCAGCAGAATTGGGATTTCAATTAGAAAAACCAAAATAACTTCGAACATAAGTTTTGCTAAAAAGAGCTAAATTCTGCTCAAGCATAACAAGCATTATGTAGCAATAGCCAATAGTATCTTGAGACCTTTGAGTGCTTCTCCTCCGATTTTCGTGTGATGCCCGTAAAATTTCTCCTTTAGAATATGATCGTCTGCACAAGACCAAGTTAGTCCTCTAGAAGAGCTGTCACTCCACAGGAACCTATCTGAGAAAGGGTTCACCAAACTTCCACGAAACTCTTCTGCTGTCTCGCATCTCAAGCCCTGAGGCGTACAAGAAATTAACCAAAAGAATAAACAAATAAGAGGTATTTTCGATATTCATCAATATTGAGCACACAGTTATATGCTTGATATTACATGTAACATAGATGAAAGAATTGAAATACTACGCATCAAAACCCAAAAAGTCATACTTAACTCTAACTAGGTAAAAACTAGAGCCGAGACTGTGTTTTCTTCTCTTCGGGGCTTTCTGAAATTTTGTAAATACGGAAACTAGTTTACATGTGAGTAATTAGCTAAGGGTAATAGCTAGGAATGCAAGCCTAAACCGATACGTAATATTATAGGTGAGTTTATCAAGTGTTTCTGTGTTTGTTCTGGATCTTATTAATTGTTTTACATAGCAATACCTATTAATACAATGTTTCGAACTTTTCCAATTTTTTTGAGTAACACTATGGTGAACCGGTCCACTAAAATTAAGGGTGTGTCAACCACTAAAAACACCACATATTGTGCACCCAAAAATAACTACCTGTAAATTAATTAATAAAAAAATCTGATTGGTTGGCACACCCTTAAAGATAGTAGACCGGGTTTATACGAGTGTTTCTATAATCTTTTAAATATTCCAAATAAAAAAATTACTTGGCAGTAGTATTATCTAATGGTAACAGCTAGACATGCAAAACAAATCCAACACTAACAGATTAAGTGGGTTGCAACTTGGCAGTAGTATTATATAATGGTAACAGCTAGACATGCAAA
The DNA here is from genome assembly GCA_963920805.1 of Primula vulgaris. NCBI lineage: Eukaryota > Viridiplantae > Streptophyta > Magnoliopsida > Ericales > Primulaceae > Primula > Primula vulgaris. The sequence continues at coordinate 9,987,002 of OY987216.1, read as the reverse complement.
ACAGATCTAACACTAACAGATTAAGTGGATTGCAACTTGCATTTACCAAGTCGTGTTTGTGTTCTGTTTTCTGTAATTTGCAGAACAATTACGACAAGGTTTTGAAATTCCAATAATATAAATAGTAAGCTGAAATAATCATAGTTGCCGGAAGCGGGAATTTAAACGCAAAACGGAAACATGAAACGTGAAGTAAATAACTTTGTAAAAATTACACGTGAAGTAATAAAAAACTGGAAACGAGAAGCGGGAAGTAGGTTTTGTGGTTTTCGTAAGGGATACCGAGTTTTCCAGTAACCATGTGCTGAATTTATTTGTTTGATGAGTAAAAATCAAAGAAAAGGAGGATATTATTACCTCTCCCATTGCCTTGATCATCAAAGTAACATCATTACTAAGAAGAACAATATGTGCATCCCTTATATTTCTCCTGATCTCGATAGCACATTCAAGGACATGATCTTCAGCTGTTGCTGTTGGCGATATGATATTAAATAAACTTTCCCACGAGGATAATACCGAGCTTGCAACTCCATCAAAGAACCTGCGGTGCATCTCACTGAACCGTGTCTTGGTAGTAGTGGGTGAGGTCTGTACGATAGACAGTGGCTCCTCTTCAGAGCTCTGTATATGTATCCACCAATCTGTATTCGCAGCACACTCTTCGATCCATTGTAAAGCATAAAAAGCCTCGGTTTTACTTCTGAGGACACTACATTGTCTATTTAAGTGTTCCAGTTCCCTTATGACTGAAATTAAAAAAGAGCATAAAGCTACGAGAGTGGGAAACAACCAAAATAAAAGCAATGTCAATGAAACAAAAACTGTGGTATGCTTATATTGAACTTAAGTTGTTTTGGTTGTATTTATAACTTATAACTACAAAGTGATTATTGTATATTGTCTAATGTTGATGGAATATGCTTATGTTTTGTTATATCAATGAGTGAGTATAGTATAAAAGTGAAAACATTCACCTTTTCGGTACTGGGAGTAGTGAAAAATAGTAGATGATTGTTTTTAAAATGAGTTTAAACTTACTTTTTTGACAAAAGTATTGCTCATTTTTTTATAAATTTAGTTTTCTTTTTTTTAAACCAATAATTTAGTTTTACTACTTCTACTTGAGTAAAGGTATAGTGAGACAACCATACACATATACAATTAAAAAAAACTTTAAAGTAAAATGATTAAAAAGCTTACTTTTCCAGGCCTAGGAGTATTAGACAAAGAAGTCGAAAGTGACCAAACAATAAATTATACTTCTGCTTTTATCTATATGGTATCCCACTTACTATATTTGATATGACAATAAGCAGCCCAGTTTGGGAAAGGGCTCATGGCGAAGCAAAATGAAAACACGGTTTTAAGGAAATAATTACCAAATCGTGGAATAGTAATCTGTGTTCCCTTGAGACCTCGCAAAAGCTCCAAAGCCTTCCTCGACTCCTTGTTTAAAAGACAAGTAGCATCCACAACCATGTGCCATCTCCTTTTATATTCCTTAACTTTTTCTTTCTGCAATTGAAATTTATAGACACAAAGAAAAGACGAAAATTAGGAAAATTAAAAAAGAAAAACCAGCAATTTGAAAGGCACACATGAAACAAAGGTTACTGACCACTTCTAAAGCTCCATTATATTTCTTAATTTTGCAATATTTTTCTGCAGAGCCAAAGGAAGAAGATTCAAATAGAGTCTGAAACGGAACCCTCTTTGCGGAGCTATTTAATCCCGAGTCCAGTCTGGGAATTTTGTGGCTCCTTGAACAAGACTTTGTGAGTTTTTGTCGTTTTTGTGCTGAATTCTTTTCAATCGACGGGACAAGCATGTTTTCCAAAGAGGATGATTTACATAAATTTGAACCACTGGAACGTTTCATCTCACTCATTTTCCGCATAGATCTCATCAGAGGAGTATTGGGAGTATTGTTTACTTTGTCTGGTGTAAATTGCTTGTTGTATTCATACCAATCAGCAAAAAGATTGGCTGATATCTTCTCCTTGACCTTCAAAGAAGATGAACTGTTCGGTTTTAACTTTTCTAGAGTTATGGGGGTGAAGTTCTCTTTATCTGGGGTATATAATTCTTCACCTGAATCCAGACCAGTTAAGGGACTCTTTGTTACCTCTAGATTTTCAATATTATCGGTCATTTTTCGTTTCTCACCACTCCTACGAATTTGAATCCTTAGATCACTAGATGGTTTACATCTTCTTGACCAAATTTCAGAAGAGCTTGATTTTTTCTCGGAATCATCCAAAGGGGGAGTAACCATGTTCTCCTTTTGGCTCTCGATTTTTTGGTTCACTTCTTGATTGTTAACCTCTGTAGAAATTCTAAAATTCTGCGAGGATGATTGATCAAAGGGATCATGAGGAAACAGAGCCACCAGGCTTTCATGCAAAACTGCATTTTGTTCCGGTCCTATTGGTAGAATACTCTGTGTCTTTTCATGACCTCTTATTGAAGTGTTATTGTTTTTCAGACGAGTATCGATATTCACTTCTTGGCTCTCGTTTTCTTTGTCCAATTGCTGAACATCAAACTCGGAAAGTATATTTTCACTCTTTAATGAGATCCCATAGGGTAAAGATGAGATGTCAGCTTCGGATTCAATATTCTCGGAGAAGATGCTAAGACTGGATCTCTTACTATGATCGATTGGTATAATATTTTGTGTCTTTTCATGATCTTTTATTGAAGTCTTATTGTTTCTCTGAGGAGTAACAATATTTACTTCTTGACTTTCGTTGTCTTTGTCCAATTGTTGAACATCAAACTCGGAGAATATATTTTCACTCTTTAATGAGATCCCATCGGGTAGAGATGAGATCTCGGTCTCAGATTCAAGGTTCTCAGAGAAGATGCTGAGACTCGATCTCTTTCTATGATCGATTGCTGAAGTGTTCTTGTTCTCCGGAGGAGTAGCACTATTTTGTTTTTGGTTCAAATTTTCTTTGTTCAATTGTCGAATATCAAGCTCTAAACACAGTTTTTCAGTCTTTAATGGAATCTCACTGGTTAAAGATGAGATTTCAGCCTTAGTTTCACACTTCTCAGAGAAGATGGTAGGACTACTTCTCTTTTCATGATTCTCCATTAAAATGTTCTTATTTTCCAGAGGAGTACCAATATTCTCATCTAAGCTCTCCTTTTCTCTGTCCAATTGTTGTATATCGAACTTTGAAAATAGAATGAAACTGTCCAAACATGGGTTTTCACTGTATTCATGAGAGTGTAATGACGACGGACTTTTGAAAAAATCAAGATTCTGTTTCGATTCTGAATCCACTAGTTCAACTGATTTCTTTTTATCTGGAGAAAATTGTTCAACTTCAGTTTCTGATAGGATCTCATTAAGCCAAGATGATGTCTCAGACTCCGTTGCAAGCAAATCAGAGTAGCTGTTTGGAATTATATCTCCATCAAGTTCGTCATGTGAAGTGCTCGTGTTTTCTGCACCTTTTTCGGATAAAAGCGGCTCTAATGGTTTCTCACTGCTTAAGAGTAACCTTGAATTCTCATCAGAAACTTCGTGATCAGATCCCTCAGAGTTATCTTCATCAAGGTGTTGACACACAATGATCTTTTCATCCTACATGAGGGAAATGGTAATATGTTTATGTTTTACACACAACAGTTCGAAGCAAAGTTTCCACCAATGGTTTGACACAAATTTATTGATTGCTATGGGTAGAAAAACAACAAAGGAAATGGAACTCACGTAACTAAACACTGTTGAGAAATTACATGTTGTATGCCATATAAAATTATGATTCGAAAAGCATTTCTTTTAAGAAGGTTTCAAAAATTGGAAAAAAAAAGACAAAGATGAACAATATGACTGGTTCACTAAAAGTAATGAAAATGCAAATTTTTTGTTTTGTTTTTTGGTGAATCTCGGATGAAGGATTATTTTCCATGTGCGTGTGTTTGTGGGTTCCGAGACACATAGCCACACACCACGTGCAAACACAGACATACAACCATACACCACATGTGTACACACTCAAGCACGCACATACTCACACACAGCATTTCTGTAAAAGTGTAACAGAAAATATAAGCATTGTTAGTTTTTATGAAAACTGATGCAAGCACTGCTGCACTGGACATGCATGCATTACTTCAATATCTTTGTCCTCTACAGTCCGTAAAAAGGTAATACGATTATTTATCAATATTAAAAGCATCGCTAGGTTTTCAGAAAAAATGATGCCAGGGCTGGATATTACAAGCTCAGTCAAAGTTTTACCTCAAGCATTTCTTCAAGATCTTTATCCTCAGACAGCTTGTAAGATGGTGGTACAAACGAGCTATTATTATCATAAGCTCGACTTAGCAGGACCCAATGCAGCTTATAGACCCTGCTTGACCCACCTATCTGTATTATATCTCCCTCCTTTAGCTCTACTCGGACATTCGGTTCAACCTTCTCTCCATTAACCCAAGTTCCATGCACTTGATAAACAAGAATGAGATCAGAAAAATAGCAATAAGAACCCAAAAGAGCAAATAAATGGAATGATAAAGGTCGTTGATGCATCATCTCATAGGTATGAATTACTAACCATTTTCGGTAACAGGAATTTAATGGAGAATAGGCTCAAGCCAGTGCATCTTTTTATTTAAGTTCTATGTAATCATACACATAAAGCAAAATGAAGAATATCAAACCCCATACACAAAAATAAAAAGAGAAAAAAATATCACCAAAATCCAGAACATATGAATTCTCCTACTATGAGGAAGAACGGATGATAGACAATTGTTCCTCATATAAAAGTGAGAAAGGAGAGGCTTATGTTCAGGTTTTTACATATCGCGTTTTCTGTTATGAATTAGTTGTAGGTAACTATACAATTACCACCATTTTAAGGTAAAGGGAAGAAAACCAGGCAGAATAATTTACCTATATTTTCAAAAAGGTGTGACATTTCACTTGCACCTAAATTAGCAAATAGTGCAAGTACCATAACCCAAAATTAGGAGAATTAGAGAATGTAGCATCCGCACCAGCTACCTTAACCATTTCCTCAAACCTAACACATTTTATACCTTTTAAGGAACCGTTTACATTTACACAAAATTCCAGCTTCCTTATTAATTTCCTTATAGTAACCCTACATTATTTTATTTTTTTTATTATATTTTAATAATCATAACAATATTACAACCACAAAAATATGGACCCCATGATAGTTTATTACTATTATACTCCCTCCGTCCCTAAACAAATATCCCCTACGAAAATACATGCAACTTTGACTATCAAAATTTTCATGTCAAAATTACCTAAATGAAAAAAATGAAAATTTCATCATATAATTCTAACCATAAACTACGTGATTAACTTTTGAAATAATTTTTTCCGGCAATCTAAATATGAAAAAATTATCGGTCAAAATTGTACGTATTTTCGTAGGGGACATTTGTTTAGGGACGGATGGAGTATTAATCTAGGGAATCATATGCATTCCTCATATATGAGGTGAATTTTGTGTTTCCTTAAATTTAAGGAATTTATAGGGTTCCTGATGCATGTCACTTTTTATACCATAATCATCAAATTTTAGGGAAAAGTATGTTTTGAGGAACCACATGCGGATGCTATCAAGATCTCAGAAAGCTCAATTCTGATTGGTGAAAGGGACCAACGATAAAGAGTTTCGGATATGGAGCCAGAGAGAACTGTTAAGCAAGCAGTTGAACAATTACCAGAGGATAAACCATTTGCCGAATATTTAACTATAAAAAATAAGAATCAAAAACTCAATGTAGCTGGACTAACGTATATAGATACGAAATTGAAGATCAAATATAGGAGTTTACATGAACATTTTAAAGCTAAACTTCAGTTAAACAGTGAATTAGCTTATAAAATCTGTACCACGCCCCTAAAAGTAACAAACTTAGAAGAAAGAGAATCAAGATACTGTACCATGTAAAAATGATTGAACATTGGAAGATGAAGAAAAATCTACAGAACTAAGAATTTAAAAGTATTGTTGAATTTTTTACAGTTTCTACCTTCTCCCATGATACTTGAATCAAGAAGCTACATCAGAGCTCAAGTTTGATATAGCTCTTCAATTGAAGCTCAGTTTTCAGCAAAACAGTATTTAAGCAGTAAAAGTAAGTACCATCCCCTAAAATTAACGAAATTTCAGAAACAGCGAATCAAGATGCCAGTTAAGAATGATGTGATACATTGAAAGACGAAAAATTCCTTATATGAGCGGGGGGGGGGGGGGGGGGGGGGAACTAGCGCTGAATTCATACTGTTTCTAAAAATATTAAATGAATCAAAAAGCTAAACGAGAACTCAAACACTAGTATCATTAATTTAACATTTTATTCAGTAACAAGCTCATCAAGAAGCTAAATCAGAGCTCAATGTCACTAGATAAGCAGTAAAAGCAGCAGAGGGATAACAAGTGAGTAAACTAGTTTTTGAAAATAATGAACAATTAATACATTACAAGAAAAACAAGAAGCTAAATCAGAGGTAAATTTTGGTAAATTGGACAAAGTCACGTGTAGACATATGAAGGCAAGATTAAGAACTAGGGCTGAACTTTAACATTTTAATGCTCAATACTCGGTGAAACAGTAAATAGCAAGCAAATAATAAAACCCTAAAATTTAAAAATCCTCGAAAACAGCCGATCAAGATACCATGATAGCATCATACTGACACATTGAAAGATGAATAATGCATACGAATCAAAAACCAAAACTAGTGCTGAATCATATAGTTTAGAATTGGCAAAGGAATCAAGAAGCCAAATCAGAGCTCAATTTTAATAAAAAAGAAAGAAATATGCAGGACGATAAGTCCAGCCCTAAAATTAACAAAAACTTGAAAATTTCATTCAAGATACTGTGAGCATGATGTTCCACATAAATAAAGATGAACTGAGTGCATATATAAACCGAACGTCAAAAACTAGTGCTAACCACTACTAGTATATATCAGAACTCAATCTCAGTAATTAATCTAAAATCTACTAGTAGTTAATCGAAATAACATATCACATAATAATAAGTGAATCAAGTAATAATAAGTAAATTAATCTAATACATTAATTCAATCGAGAATTAAAATTAACATCCAATGAAAAGCAAGAAATGCAATTAATCTAGAAGGTAGTAGTGTACTGTATACCTTCTAACTAAGAATAAATTTCACGTAGTTTCATATAGAACAATTAAAATGGAATGGGGGCGAGTAATAATAAGTTAATTAAGTTTCTACATTAGTTCAAACGAGAATCAAATGCTAACATCCAATTATAGGCTAAAAAGGCTAAAAACCTAAAAACCAATTTAGAAACTAGTAGTATACCTTGCAATTAAGAATGATAGTGTTATTAAATCAAATAATAACAATAAATGAATTAAGCTACCACATTAATTCAAGCGAGAATCAAATACACACATCCAATTATAAGCTAGTAGTATACTGCATATAATCAAATAATAACAATAATAAATCAATAAGTGAAACAATAATAAATAAATAAAAAAGGGTAAATAAATTACCGGATGCCAAGTCGAGGAGAGAGAGGGAGGCGTCTCCGTGATGAGAGAGAAGGAGACGGAGGTGGAATCGGCTGATGCTGGGATGAGAGAGAACTATGTCGCAGCTAGGGTTTCGACCCACCGTTAGCGATTCGTCTTTTTTCAAAGAAGACGAAGAGGAGGTGTTGAGGACTAAGAAGATGTTCTTGAGTAGCGTGTTGTTCTTCGTCACTGTTAACACTGGTATCATCTTCTCCTGTTCGATATCCATTGTTGCAGAGAGAGAGAGTTAGAGAGAGATTGGGATATTTTGGGGAAGATTGATTTATTTGAAATGAAAGGCGGTGTTGGAGGACTATACCGTTGGATGCCTTGGTTTTGAAAATCTGATTTTCATGTTAAATATATACAAATCCATATTTTTAAAATATAGTTTTTCAATATATTTTGAAAACATATTTTTAAAATCAGATTTTGGATAAAAAAAAAATATGTTACCAAACATAGCATATGTATACGTTTCTAATTATATGTTTTATACTACTAATTTTAAAATATGTTTTAAGAATTCATTGGAAAATATGTTTGATCTTTTCCAAAAATAGAAAATGTATATTTCACTACTTTAAAATGATAGAACATTCGATAACGAAGCCAACGGTTCAAACGGAAGTAAATTTGAAGTCTGAACAAGTAAGTTACGATAGTTTCTAAAGTCAAAAAGTTCAACACGCTAACCCACTCATGGGTCTTACAGAACCACCCGTGGGTCACATTGGACAGAACAAGGAAAATTCTCTCAGCTAGTACCCACCCGTGGGTCATACAGAGCACACCAGTGGGTCATACAGAGCCCACCAGTGGGTTAAAGTTACAGAACAAAGTCAAAAGCTCACACACCCGTGGGTCAAAAAGCATCCACCGGTGGGTCACAGTGCATGTCACAAAAACAGCTTTTTTACTTTTTCAAAATGTGGTTTTATCCATTGTACAGAGTCTTAAACCAAACCAAACGGTAACAAATGAACAAGGGACTTTTGGGACTACAAATATATTATTACTCTCTCCCAAACACACTAATTATCAACCATAACCACCACAAAGCTCAAACATCATCAAATATCACAAATTAACTTAATTAGAAGCAATCAAATAGTGAGTGTGGTTCTATTATTGTGACATATTTGTAAAGAGAAAACTTATAAGCTCAATTATAAGTGAGTGTTTAGATAAAGGCTTATTAAGCAAGTGTTAACTTAAAAGGTCTAGGTCAAGTTATTCAGGATACTCATAGATTGAGGGGAGTCGTTGACTCCACTTTTGTGTAGTACTCTTGCACTTGTATCAATATTGTATCATCGGGTAGAGGATGAGCAAATCGATTGTTTAGCTGGGTGGGATTTGTAATATTAGAAAGAAAATTATAGTAAAATATTCGGTAAAGTTAATTCCGAAGAGAAAACATATGCAGGTTTGCCGAATCTCTATATACCGCGGTGTCAATCTCTCTTCCCTTACTCTTTAATTTCCGCAACTTATTTATTTGTGATTGTGTGTATGCTTCAATTTATTATTTATCATCGCATATTTATTCTCATAAATAGTTATCGAGCTAGTTGGGTGGATTAGTTGCGCATAAGTTTTAATTCCACAAGAAAACTCCTAAAACCTTATTTACCCCACTCTAAGATTTAGCCGCATGGGCCAAAAATTGGTATTAGAGTCGAGACTCTTGCATATAGGAATCTAACGATTTAAGAGTTAAGATTTCAATGGCTAACGTACTTAATTTCGCCTCCGGTATAGCTTCATCCCCCAACACTCCGTCATTTTTTGATGAGATAAATTATTCCTATTGGAAGGACAGGATGGGTATGTTTTTACAAAATTATAACGTTAAACTTTAGATGACCATAAAAATATGATATTTCGTGCTTACATCCGAAAATAGCGAGAACCCAATCACCGTAGAGGACTTAGATGGCGCTCAACTAGAAGCCTACTCTACTAATGCCAAAGCGATGTACGTTATTCTTTGTGCCGTTTAACCTAACGAGTACAACAAAATTTCTGCTTGTAAAATGGTTAAGAATATGTGGGATAAGTTAGTAGTTATACATGAAAGGAGTAACCAAGTGAAGGAGTGCAAACTCCAAATTCTAGTGCACGATTACGAACTATTTCGGATGAGCGAGGGAGAAACTATTTCCGATATAATTGCTAGATTTACCACTATTACTAACAAATTAACGTCTCTTGATAAGTGTCTGTCTTATAAGGAAATGGTTTCAAAGATTATTCTAGCTTACCAAAAGAATGGGAACCAAAGGTCATGACAATTCAAAAGGCACACGACATGAACACATACACTCTTGATGCGTTGACGGGTTCACTTATTACTCATGAGATCACCCTCAATAGTCACAAATCAATCTTGAAAAGGAAGGAGATAGCTTTCAAAGGAACAACTTGTGACGAAAGTGATGACCTATCCGATGACGACAAAAATTCAATGCAAATTATTCGAATCATCAAGAAATTACTAAAGTTTAACAGCAAACGTAAACATAAAGGTAAATTATCAAATAATTCAATTATTTCTAATGATTTTGTTTGTTATGTTTGTCGCAAGAAAGGACACATTGCGAGAGATTGCACCAAGAATCGCAAAAGCAAAGACAAGAAAAAGATATTCGCTTCAAGCTCTAGCGATAGCTCCGACCAAGATAAAGTCGATCATCTTGCTTGTTATATGGCCATGGAAGACAACCATGAACAAAACCGCTCATCCTCAAGCGAAAGTGGCAATGATGATGTAAAAGATCTATTTCATGATGAATTAATTCATATGAAAAGTTTCCTAAACTTGTTGAAAATGTTAAATCTCCTAAAACAATAAATTTTTCTCTCAATGAAGAAATAAGATACTTGAAAATACATGACATTGAATATAAGTCTAATCCGAAATCGTCATTTTCTTTACATAATGTAGATGACGAAAAGGAAGATTTGAAAGACAAAAACAATGATCTCGTTCTTCAAAATGAGTTTTTACAAACCGAGATCATTTTTCTTAAAATGAAGTCTCTATACTTGCTAAAACTCTTTCAAAATACCATTTTTAAAATGTGATTTATTAGAAAATTTTGGATAGTTAAAAGAAGCGTTCAACAAAGTTAAAACCAAAAACAAGACTTTGTATTCTCATGCTTTTAACTTAAATGACAAGGTCAATCTTTTAGAAACCGAGAATGACATTTTGAAAAAAAAAAAAAAATCGTTACCGTCGAAAAACTCGATTTACCAATTTCAAAATTTTCAAAAGAAAATACCGTTTTAGACGAGATTTTGAGTTGTAAAAAAGATGCAAATGACAAAAGCGGTTGGGTTTCGATTGTAACTTTTCCTCAAATCCTCTAACCTTTCTAAAATTCCTACTCTGCTTAAACAAGAGATTGTTTTTACTAAAGTGAGTGCTTCCAACATTTTTCAAAAATCTTTTAACGATAGAAAAGGTTTAGGTTTTCAAACCAAATTGAATACTCCGATTTTTTTTTCAAAACTTCGTATAGTTCTCGTTATGCGAAAAAGTTTATGCATTGTGTACATTGTAGCAGAAATGAACATATTTCTTCGAGATGTCCTTATCGTTTTCGTGTGACTAGAAGCGATTTGAAATGGGTAGTAAAGACCCGTACCACTAACAATGTCGGACTCAAAAAAAATTGGGGACCAAATGACAAAACAAGTGTTGTAGAACAAACTTATAAGCTCAGTTGTGAGTTAGTGTTTGGATAGAGCCTTATTAAGCAAGTGTTAGCTTAAAATCTCTAGGTCAAGTCATTCGGGATACTCATGGGGAGTCGTTGATTTGTCTTTTGTGTACTCTTGCGCTTGTATCAAAATTGTATACTCGAATAGAGTATGGGCAAATCGATTGGTTAGCTCGGTATGATTTTTAATCTTGGGAATAATATTATAGTGAAATACTCGGTAAAGCTAATTATGAGGGGATGACGTAAGCAGGTTTACCGAAGCTCAATATATCGCAGTGTCAATCTCTCTTCCCTTACTCTTTACTTTTCGTAACTTATTTATTTGTAATTGTGCGTATGCTTCAATTTATTATTTATCATCACATATTTATTGTCACAAATAGTTATCGAGCTAGTTGAGTTGATTAGTTGCGCGTAAGTTTTAATTCTGTAAAAAAAACGCCTAAAAACTTATTCACCCCTTTTAAGATTTACCCATACATGCCAACACATTGTTTTTCAAGTTTTGAATGAAAATGTCAAATAATGAAAAATTACGTGTTAATATTGAGCGTTTATATACAACTCAGAAAGTTTTTGTTTTCTTATATATATTATATCAGGTATTTTATTAATATTTTTACAATTCAAATAATGATTCCAATTTTTTTTAAAATATAATATGTATTTAGCAACATTATAAAACACAAAATATTCGATATTTTTTTAGAAATGCTTAATTATACATCTATTTCTACATATGTGTTTGTATTTATGCATATTAGTATGAATTTTGTGTATAACTAGGGAATTTTGTGTATAACTAGGGGTAGGAAAAATTCCCGCCTCCCATCCCGAAACTTTTATGACCCAACCTAATCCTGACGTGGCTCTATCGGGTATCCTTCCTACCCAATCATTTCGGGATCGAGATCGAGTTTTATTTTTAATATAACCAGGTAACCGAAATATAATTAAATATATTTGTTTTTTTAACTTGTTATTCTATATACACTTAGAGCATTCTCAAGTGTCCATATAAACCAACTATTTATGTATAAGTTTATCTAATATTGGAAAAATGGTTACCCAACAGTACGCGTATAAGCCTAAAATGTTATAAGAGTTAAAATATTTTTGCAAACCTCTCTACATGTAAAGAGAAATTGTAGTGATGTATAAAACACTGTTTCAGTATGGCCCACCAACCAAAACATTTTACTGTCTCTATTTTTCTCTCATTTACAATATTACCTTTTCTCTCTAAATGAGACCTCCATATCTCCATCCCCAAATTCACATCTCCAATCCATTTTCAACCATCACGGCCAAAGTTCACTGTCGTCAAACCTGAAATATCACCTTTCGTTTTCTTCCACCTCCAATCCGCACCCAAACGACATCAATTTAGAATCGATTAGATTATGGTTCATATATTACAAAAACAAGAAAAAATCTGCTCATTATTAACGGAAAAAAACCGGAGTACGTGATGCTCTCCAATATTTTCAGAGATCGAAGGATTTAAGACCGGAGACGGTAGCTTGTTAATTTGTTGTGAAGATTGAACAGGTGAATTAGGTGTGGAGGAGAAAATAAAAAAGGAAAAATAAAGAAAAAAACAAAAGTATTCAATATTTAATTAGATATACAAAAATTTATGCTACACAGTGATGTGCACCTTATTAGAGTTTTGTATAATTTTTTCTTATATAGCCATATAAGGCTATATTTATACATAAAATTGAAGTGCACCGATGAGAATGCTTGTATTCTAATTCTACATATTAGAATTAGATAATTTGTAAAGTTATATTCTAGTTCTTACTTTCTAACTTAAAATTTAGAAGCATATGATCTTCGCTTTTTCATCTTTGTGCTTCTAAATTTTAATCTATAATACTACCGCAAATGTATAATTCAGTGTCTAGGCAATATAACTAATCCACAATAGTATCTAAATTTGCTGCACTTTATGGGTAATATTATGGAGTAGAATATATTACTGTAACCTTTTCGTTAATGAATAAGATTAATTATTATTAAGTCATAACCTTTTGGTTTCTTAACATAAAAGTTTCTCGAGTTCTAGACTTTTACCTTCTCCTAATTTTGAATTTTATGTGTTCATATTTTTGAGTGATTTACATAGAGCTTGAACTTGTTTTTATATAAATTTTAGTTTTCTTTTTTGTTGGAATATTTATTAATCAATATGTACTTGATTATTAAAATTTTACTTTCTCGATTTAGAATAAAAATATGCTGGGATTTTCAAATCCCGACCCGCCGAATATCTGAACTATCGGGTTTCCGAATGGTCGGGTATCCGAAAAGTTGGGCTCGGGATCAGGAGTAAAAAATGATTCCCGATTCTTATCGGATCGGGATTCAGGTTGATTCATTTCGGGTCGGGTACCGACCCGATCCCACCCCTATGTATAACTACATGTACCTAAATATATGAAGAAGAATTATAAGGTATAATATTTCCAAAAAAAGAAGTAATTGTTCATTAATTCTTTTAATATTTTTGCTAAAATTTCAAATGTATATATTAGTTTGCATTTGTTTTGAAACTATGAGGGTCTTTTTGTTAGAGACAATGTGGCTGGAGTAAATGATGACGTGCATAATCAAACTTAGGTAAAATATCAATTTTTTATCCCATAAATTGACGACGGTGTATTAAATCGTACAAAAAGATGTAACGTTGGTGTACAAAATCGATACTTTGAAAGATTGGTATATAAAATCGGAAAAAAATATTTTGTGTACCGAAGTATAATTTGCCCTGCGAAACTGACTGTTATTCGAAAATATAAGATAGGGGGACAAAGTCCAGGATAACTGTATAGATCTAAGATCATATTAATATTTTTATATTATCTTCAGAATTTCGAATAACAAAATAACAACCTCTATGTTCGATCATTAAATTTGAAATTTTCGCAACATAATTAATTACATTTCTACAAGTTTATATATAGCACACACAAAGTGACCAAAAATTTGTTACTCCATAAATACAAACAAAATCTCACAGCCAACTCGCCCTATCTCAAGTTTTGCAACATTTTCACAATGGTTTTAGCATTTGGTCTAGCACCTGGCGAATCCTGAATACAAGCTAGAGCCACTTTTAGAACCCCAACCATCTGGTTCTTCACTGCAAGTGATGTTCTGCTAATGCTATCGTCGAAAATATAATCCAAATCTTTTTGTTTTCCGGGGCTAATGAGTGGGGGCCACTTGGCTAACACTATACCCCCGCTCATTGCTGGTCGCCCCGTAAGCAGCTCCAGGAAAATTACACCTAAGCTGTAGATGTTGCCTGCTACTGTCATCCTCATTGTGTATGCATATTCTGAAAGTGGAAATACTTGCCAAGAGTAAATGACGAAATACTGAAAACAAAATAAACATACTTATGTTTACTCCTTTCAAAGTTTAGATTTTTTACATGAAGTGAATTTTTTTCCAGCATAAATATGGTTCCTACTCTAGGAATAACCTCTAAAGTAAATCGAACTTGGTAGTTGAAACTTGAAACCATCTCTGCTCGCGAGTCTAAAAAAATTTGTGCTGTGGCAAATTTAAAAGTCCTTACAGAAAATAAGATGGACATATGGAATTGTAATTCTGAAAAGTTTGAAAGGATAAGATCTAGGGATCGTATATTCACAAAATTTATGCAAAAATGAGATAACTTTATTTTTTATGTGAAGAAAAAGATGTACCCATACCAATGCACTTATTACTACTTATCTAGCATTTTCGCAATCATAAGTTCAAGAGCTTGATGTTACATTTTGTATATAAACCTCATCACAGTAAGCAAGCTGGTAATTAAGCTAGGCAAACAACAGAATTCCTACAACAAAGGAGAAAATGAGTCCATATATAGGGTATATAGGTTTAGAGGTTCAAGAAAATATGAATTAGGATTAGCTAATGGAGCAAATTATTACCGGGGGGAATGTATCCCACAGAACCTGCAACTGCAGAAAGACTAGTGGTATTTTTCGTAGGATCAATAACCTTACATAACTCAATATCTCCGATTTTAGGCTCTTTATGTGACCTCAACAATACACTCGTACTTGAAAGATCGAGTAGTAATATAGGACCACTAATATGTTCGTGTAAATACGCCAAACCTTGAGCCACTCCAATAACTATACTATAACGACTTGCCCAATCCAAAGGCTTTCCCATGTTTTGATTATGTAGACCATCAAAAAGGGTACCCATACGAGAATACTCATAGAAAATATACGCACTATCAACCGTCAATATGTATCCAAGAGGAGCCATTATATTCGTATTACTCAACTTACTTAAAACTTGCATCTCATCTGCAAACTTATCATGGGAACCCGATTGAAACATTTCAAACTTTTTCACAAAGTAGCTCAAACCACTAGGCATAACGGCTTTGTAAAAGGTAGAGAACTTAGTTTTTATGAATATATTAGATGGGTCAATCACTAGTTCCATTGCTTTGGCAAAGTCAATATTCGATCGGTGGAGGGGATTACGAGTTAAAATGGCGCCATGGATGATCTTAAGCTGAAAGAAATCTTCATGAGATTCAATTTGTTGCTCGTTTGTTTTTCTGTAGCACTTCGGTACAAAAATTGCCACGAGTGTTACTATCCCAGCTGCTACAACCACTGCAACAACAATCGAGATGACTATACCTTTAGTTAATGTTTGTTTTTTCCGATTTACTTTTGACGCGGGACCCCTTTTCGGAATTATTAAACCCTTGTTTCCGCTTATATCAACTGAAAGATATGGCGGCCAAGCGGGAACATATCCCGTAAGACGATTATTGGAAAGATTCAATGTTGTCAAACTCATCATCGATGAAAAAAAACTTGGGATCTGACCCAAGAAATTATTTCTCGAAAGATCTAACACTTCCAACTGTCTTAGATTTGAAATTGTTTTCGGCATTGTTCCTTGGAACAAATTGCCACTCAAGTTCAAAGCAGTCTGCAAATTTTGTGGCATCAATGGGATTTTCCCACTAAGCCGATTCTCACCAAGTTCGAGTTCTATCAGAAATCTTATGTTGCTTATAGAATCGGGTATCGAACCACTGAGATTGTTGCGGCTTAAGTCCAAATTAGTGAGACTCAGCCAATTCGAAATTGACCTAGGTATCGATCCATTGAGATAATTCCTGCAAAGATTTACTTTTCTTAATCCCTGCAAGTTGGTGATTGGAATCGGGATCTCTCCTATGAAATTATTGGATTGAAGCTTTAATTCTTGAAGACGGGTAAGATTACCAAAATCTAGGGGTAAAAATCCTGTGAGCTTATTGTTCGCAAGGTTTAATAGTGCTAAATTTGTACACATTCCCAAACCTTGAGGTATTGATCCTTCTAAATTGTTGTTCTCAAGCTCCAAATAGGTCAAGTTTGGATTATTTCCGAATGATGAAGACGGAATTTTCCCACTCAAGTTATTGGTACCCAATCTCAACCTAACCACTCTCGGTGAAATTGTTTCGGGTATAGACCCGGTCAATAAATTAACAGACAAATCCACTGTTTGCAAGTTTGGTTGTGACAAGAAATCAAACGGTATCGACCCACTCAAGCTATTAAAACTAAGGTCTAAATTAACAAGAGAATTAGTTAATCCAGAAGGAAGAATTCCTGAAAAGTGATTCATATTCGCAGCGAACCTTTTTAGAGTATTGATGCTCGAGAGAAATTCAGGAATTTCACCACTCAAACTATTCGAGGATAGAACAAAAGTTTCGAGTTTTGAAAGCTTTGCAAATTGATCCGGAATAATCCCAGAAAGCATATTAGCACTAAGATCAAGTGTTACCAAATTCGAGTAATTCGCAATATCTTCAGGAATTTTACCATTAAATTTATTAATAGACAGATAAAGCTCCTCCAGAACAAAAAGTTTTCCAAAATTAAAAGGAACAGAACCAGTAAAATTATTAAAACCAAGATTCAAATACCTTAAAGAACTTAAACCGCTAAGTTGTATACCAATGCTACCATTCAATGAATTTTCAGATAAATCCAACCTCTCCAAATTTTCAAAACCAAAAAAGGAAGGTAAATTCCCAACCAACATATTCATACTTATATTCAAGGTTTTCAACCCAATAATTTTACCACAACCAGTGATGAAACCATCTGGGATTGAACTCAAAGAATTGTTGGATAAATCAACAGCCTCTAAAGTGCTGATGTGGCACATAACAGGAAGGAAATCTACGGTAGATAGCGAGAATGAGGAAAAAGAGAATTGGGTTATAGAAAATTGGTTAAGGCTAAAAGTACAGTTAACACCTTTCCATGAACATGGGTCTTTATTGAGATTCCATGAGACTATAGAGGTGTTGTTTTTTAGCATTTCATGAAGATTTTTCATAGTGTTTATCTGGTTTGGTGGCAATTGTGAATGAACACAGAGGAAAACGAGAGAGAAGAGAGAGTATAGTTGTATATACTTCCTCATTTTATTTTTTGTCTGAAAGAATGGAATTTCAGTTGGGAGAATTTTATTTTAGTAGTCATGTTTTGTTTCTGAACAAGACTAGAAAAAAAAGGCAGGGTGTTACAGTACATTTGGATTTTGGTTTAAAGTTGCAGTGTATTTAATTATACTTTGGTCATTAGTTAGAAACTTAGTTTTCTACTTTTCTTATAGCTTTTAGACTGTTTGAGGATTTCGAAACTTGGGTTTCTACATTGTAAAATCTGAGGCTTCACCTTTTTAATCTATCTTTGTTGAATTCTTACCAATTTTTACTTTTATTTTCATTTTTTCGGGGTCTTACCTGAAAAAACTTACTCATGCAGTATTTATGCGCCGAATGAACTTGTTCAGGTGCCATTAGGCCAACTAATTTGTTCAAAACCACACCAACACTAAAAAAAATATGAGAATTGTTAAAAAGAACCTCTAGTTAATTTCTTTTAATTTCGTGGAAATGGGTTAAAACTTTTACCACATTTTGATTAAAAAGTAGAGAAGCTTTGATTTGCTTTTTAATTATGTACAGAGATGTTGCTGGTGAAAACAAGATACGTTGCATGCATGATTGAGAAAATATTTTTCGATGTTTTATTTCTCACAAAGAAGTCTTTAAAAATAGTTATGAAGTGTATCAAATTATTTACGGGCTTTATGCAAAGCAACATAAAAATTCATTTCAAATTTTAATCTATGCAACTTAAATTTCCTTCTTTTTAACAAGACAACCTCACATTGCCAAGTCAATGTTACTGTGGAAACTATTTTTTTGTTTTATTTTTGTGGTCATCGTGGAAAGACATTTAATAAAAGAGACTTTGTTATTGACGTTGACTCAAGGCCGGCCAACTTAATGGTGTGTCCAAATATCTATATTAATGTTTTTTTGTTAAAAAAAATCCCTAAAGATGAGTAAAAACATGCCTTAAAGTTACCCAAAACGCCTAAAATTCTATATTTCAGTGTATTGTACGGAGTAGTAACTATCAATAATGTTGCACTCACACGTTTTCATTCTGCACGGTGGAAAGAAACACGGTATGAAGGGACTCATGCATACTCATAATCAGGCACGGCCTGACATTTTTTTTCCGTGCTGAAAAATATTAAGGCATTTTTTCAATTATCGTTTTAATATGAAATTTCAAAACAAAATATTTTTAATAGTAGAATAATAAAAAATTAACACTCAAACAAAAAAATTCATTGATATAAAAATAATTGTGCCTTTTAATTTACTTGTAATTTTTTTTAGTAACATATATTTAAACGAATATTTTTTTTATACATTTATAACTATTTTTTAACGGCGTCATAGAGACAGTGGCGGTCCAAGCTCAAGTCTAATAAGGCTTAAGCATTGGATAAGACTTAAGCCTTGGATAAGGCTTAAGCTTTGGATAAGAAGAAAAATAATTTTTTTTTAGGGCAACAATTTCAACCCACTATGAAAAGTAAAGTGTTTGTGTTACACTATCTATTACATAGAATTATAACTTGAGGCCTGTTGTAAAATATTATTGGACTATTGGGCATTACTCATAATGGGCCTAAGTTGGGCTTTCTATCTCATATAACCCTAACCTCTAGTATATAAAGAACATTAAAGTTTCCTTGTATTCATACTGATTAATAAATACCTACTGTTGGCTCTCTCTATATCTATACATATCTCTATATATATCTATAACGGGCTAATATGTCACACAACACGTTATCAGCACTTTGCTCACGAAGATTGGGATATTTGCTTGGAGATATTGGATAAACGCACTAATATTAGTTATAAATAAACCTTGAGATTTATTCGGTTTATAAAAGTTCAGGGTTTTTAATAACTGTTTTATCGATCTCCCCAACATACCATTGTGACAGGTACATAAATTTTTGCTTCCCTATTTTGTAGTCGTAGTAATATATAATAGGTGTGTTCTGCAAATTCTGTTGCTATTGCATGAAAATCACACCACGTACTGTTATGAACAATACTGCCCTGACTTGTCTAATGTTTACATATATTATGTATAGGGAGTATTAATTAAATTACTTATCACATCGTTGTCATGTGCATAAATCATATGTGAAGTTTGCTAGTAATGTGATTGATAACCGTCCTACTAATTGAATTACTAATTAAATTACTTATCACATCATTGTCATGATTTACATAAATCATATTGTATACTAGCACATTGTAGGTTAATTAAATTATAACCGCGTATGTTCTATTTGTACGGCATGAATAAAAAAAAACCTCAATTACTTATAATTCGCATGTATGTATATAACTGTTAATAACTTGGAAAAGTAAACAAGGTTGCTGCATGTAAATTTGCTAGTGTATAAAAAGAACATTAGATTTACCTCCAATTGCCAATGAATTATAATTATAGATTACCTTACAAATTGCATGTGTATTTTCTCCTACCATAAACGAAATACTAGTATAACGTATTACTGTATGTGATTTGGTACATGTTTGGAAATTACTATAAGTTTGCTTCCTTGCATTCCTTGCATGGTGTAATATATGAATTATCATGATTATAATTTACACACATGGCAATAGATAATTAAATATTGAGTAATATCTTACTTAGTGTAAATTGGTAAATTTAGATTGTGCTAATATGTACTACCATGCTACTGCTATATTATTTAATCATGCAAGCAGGTACGATCTATGTATTTATTTACTGTCATGTGCACTTGTGTAAAATATGGTAATTTGCGAAATCATATATTTTCACATTTAAGTTGGAAAAATTATGAACCTTCCCCAAATAGGCTCACCTATTTGGATACGATGTCTAGGAAAGATATAGGCGGAAGTCGATATCCTAATGAGGTCGGGTTTTAAGTGGCATTCATGCCCTCCACCCTCACCGTCTTTCCTGGTCGTTTTTCAAGTAGAGCTACCGAAAGGGGTTGACTAAATAATAATTTCCCCGAGTGTGTTTATATAGTGATGTATGTTTTGCCGAATTGGTGTCTCAGTATCGACCCGTCGTTCGATCAATGAGAACCAATTCACATTAAAAGCAAAACTATTTTCGAACCTGCCGTTTCGAAACAAAGTTTGTGCTTGTGCAAACCATAAATATATAAACCGGTTGTTTTATATGACAAATAATCCAGAACTCCCAACACATGTTGGATGCCATCTATGATGAGAAAAATCGTAAAACATACTTGCGAAATGACTGTTTAAACGTTGATTTTAATCCGTCACCACATGTTACTCACCCTGATGTGTGAAAATGTGATGCCCAAATTTTTTTTGGATGCCATCTTCGATGAGTAAAACACGAGTTTGTTGTTACCCTCGAGATGAATGCTAAGGCGTTGATTTTATTCCGTCGCCACATTTGAGACGTGATGACGTCTATGGTGAACAAATGTCTGAAATTGACATATTGGAGCTATCATTCACCAAAATACTAGCTTGGAAATTGTATTCCATAAGCAGTATCGTGAATTTATATTCACCATGTTCCTTTATCGCCCATCTGTTATTGGATAAGAAAATTACCCCGGTGAGTAGTTTTAATCCTATTGGGTCAATGGCGAATTATTTGCCTGATATTAATGCTCTTCATGTACATTTTTTTCCACGAATCGAGAACCAAGACAAGTGTTATTTGTCTCGAACTGTCGCGATCCCGATGAATCGCCTAGCCAAGAGAGATTTTAGACAATCGTCAAAATCGAAAACATGTGGCTCTAAGACAGTAATTGAAAGGAACAATATGGCCCGTTGTCACAAAGCAAGAGATAATGCTCAATGAGGCAACTCTATGCTATAAAGACAAAGGTCATGCACGGTTACTCCTTAAATAGTTCAAAACTATTATAAACGTGAAAAAACCGATGCTAATGTGGTTAAAGCTAACTGAAAAGAAACTCTTGAGACCCCCGATTTTGTGGCTCAAATGAGTTTGATACCTTTCTTTATTGATTTTGATAAATCATTGAGCCATTTTTTCGCTCATCTGGATTATGTTTTCCATTTGGATTATTATTTTTCATTTGGACCATACTTTTAGATTGTGGTTTGCCTGTCTACGAAATTTCTCGAAATAATTTAAAGTGTCTTGAGCAAATTGCTTTGACAAATGTGACTAAACTTTAAATTATGAAATTTTAGGCAATACTTGTGGTGTAGTTGGTTTTCTGGAAATAGTGGGTAACAGTGTACCACATAATTTCACCAACTATTTGCCTAAAAGAGTACTCAGTGACAACGATTCTGGACCTGTCGTTCCAAATCAAAATCTTTGGTAAAACCAAATTGATTTGTCAAATATGAGTTCTTATACTCATGTAGGTCCTGCCGTACCTTGTTGAGTTATAAAATATTCGAGAAAACCAGTGTTATCTGGAAATAGCTCATGAAAGAATTGAAATTTATTTACATAGCCTCCATTCAATACGACCAAAAGCGTATTTTAGAGGAGTTGAAACTTCTTTCAAGTGGTTTCTACCACAATTTTTAAAAGCATTTAAAGTTACCTTATCATTTCGCCTGTCGTCGAAATGATAAATGATTTAGATGTTAAGACATGATTGTCTATACTATCATTCGCCTGTCGTCGATTGATTAGAGCATTTTGATATTGTGGCATTGACCGGATGAGATATTCTCGGGTCAAAAGACGATGCTTGATTTATAATCGCATCGCATTTGGATTCTCTCTGAGAATATATTTCGCGATTAATCCAAAATTCATGCCATTAATGCTCACTTCGAAAGACTAGTATGTGTAAAGATCACGAAATGAACTCGTAGAATTCTTGTAAAGAATTGAAGGAGTTATTGTGGACTTATCCAACCATAAGACGGACCATAAATATAAATGGTTATGGTTGATGCATCGACAATATGGTCACATTTTAATGTTGTCCACATAAATGCAGCACTTTCCAAACTTTTATCCCTATCATTAAGTTGATGGCTCATGATCCAGATTATCCTGAAAAGTCTAGTCGACTTGATAATTCCGAAGAGTAAGAATCGAAATTTCGATTTGAATTACTTGAGTTTGGAAATTGAAATTGAACATCCTGTCGATTATGTTCAGAACCAAATGGACTCACGGAAAGTTTGATGATGTGACTGCAAATGGTTGCACGCACTTCTTGGTCTTGCGCACCAAGATTTATATTTCCGTGTGGGGTCATGCTATTTTGCTGTATTGGTCCGTCTGAGGCCCATAGTCACTCAAAACACTAAATGCGTACATATTGGTTACTGGTTATGAGCCAGACGCCTCATATGAACGCGTGTTTGAGTGCTTAATATTTTGATTGAGCCGCTATAGCGTTCAAAATATGGACCTCTGAAGGGGACATAAGTCGATTATGAATCCCATGCCTATCATTTGATAGAGTAACCTTGGCAAGCGATCTCTTTACCGCATGATATGCGAAAGTGATCTCGCTAAGACTGTTCTCCCCGTCGTTAGGGGGAGATTTGCATGTTATCGTTGATAAGAAATCACGTGAAGTAACGTGGCATAACCCACTCAGTCTTAGCTTGATCCCCAAAACTGCACTTAGTGATAAGTAAGTGCATAGACTCCATCAAGTCTAACTAAATGCCAGACGCATTTAATGACTTTATGAGATGTCACGAGATCATTTATACCTGCTGCAAAATGCTTGCAAGGATAGACGTCCCTGTCGGATGCCGTGTTCCTGTCGTAACACGTTGCTTTGGCCGAACTCGCCAAGCAAAGGACGCTGCCGTCGGCCATCAGTCTGTCGTCCTTCCCAAGATACGAGGAAGTTGACCGGTTCCAAATTCGTTCAGCCCCAGAGGTGGTGAACTGAAACTCGTTTGTCGCACGAGATTATAAAGGATCAAGGAGATGTGTGATTTCCTCCTCATCCTAAAAATCTCGAAATATCTGTCGATCATGATATCTTAGACGATATTGAAGCGAAACGAGACTGTCATTGATTACTTGTTCATATATTCGGTGACGACTGATAATATGAGCAAATTATGACAGAGAACCATGTACCGTTGCCTGAAGTTAATGGAGAATAGACTGGACTAATGTAAACTTGTAATCCAAGTAGACTCCTTAGCGAAAGTGTGTTCGGACCTGTAGCTCCAACACCACCAATGTTAAATGAGTTCGTTTATTTGGTTATTCGTAAGGAAGAGTGATTAGAATAATGAGATTGTATAATGCTCGCCTATTAGCGCAAGGCTTCTCTCACACCTTGGAATTGATTACGAGATGGTTGATTTCCTCGTAATGGACGTTATAACGGTCCCCTACTTTATCAGTTTAGTAGTTTCCGGAAAACTGATTATGCAGCATGTGATTGTGGTCACGATTTTATCTCTATGGGGATTTAGACTAGAGATGTGGATGAAGGTCCATGTGTGACTTCATGTGCTTAAATCAAGTAGTTCCTGACCACGGAACACGATCTCAATTGACTGAGACGTTCACTATATGGATTAATATAATCCGAGCGGATGTGGTATACCGCCTAAGTGAGTACTTGATCAGCTTGGGATACTTGAACAAGTATTATGCCCTTGCGTGTTTTTATTATGCGATCCATTTTTGGATTTGCCTTCGAGATGAAGGATCTTGGGAAGACACGGTAGTGACTTGGCCTGATGATCGAGTCCCGTAAAGATTGAATCTAAGTCCATGATTCAGACTACACCCAGAAGGTGTTATGACGTTTTAGTCGTCAGATTCTCCCATGATCGTTCGATCACTAGACATTGATATAGACCCAGTCCGTCCCTGATGAGACGATGAAGAGATATTGAACCATGATATTCATATCTAAGTACAATAAGCGCATTATTGTACTTGGTCTAATGTGCTAGGACGAACATCTCGTCTGCTGTGAATGGTATAGCTCGACACAGCATCGCGCTAACACGCTGCCATCGAAATGGCATAAAAGACATTTTCCCATTACCTTAAGGTAACTGTAGATGAGTGCTTGTCTTATCCCATTTTGCGTCATCGAGTGTACCTACCCCCTTCGGTACTCGAATTAACGCAACCCTTTTTCGGTTATACCGATGCTGGTTACTTATCAGACCCGCATAAGGGATATTCCTAACATGGTATGTCTTTGCCATTAGGAATAAGGCGATATCTTGGAGGTCTTGGAATGACTCCAAACGAATCACTCTGATCTACTCGTGTTCTATGAGACGACTAGAGAGTGTATATGGCTTCGAGCTCGTATTAGCCATATTTGAATTACATATACTCTGTCTCACGATCCAGATAAAACACCTGCCTTATTTGAGGAAAACTTGTTGTTATCGATCAAGAGAGACATGACTAGATTGTGCTATTTAGCATTTTTCGCCGAAATAAATCTTCACATGAAGTTTAAGAGCATCCAGTTGAATGCTCGTTCTATTCCACGTTAGATTTTCTTGCATCCAGTCGTGTGTAAGTAAATGAAGCATCCAGTCGAATGCTCATACTCTTTATTCGAATATGAAATCATTGCACCCAGTCGTGTGCAAGTGAGGGGGAGCATCCAGTTGCATGCTCGTGTACTCTTTTTGTCCTTAGACCAAGGTTTTTTTCCCACTGGGTTTTCCTTGGCAAGGTTTTTAACGAGACACGTTCCCATCTTATCTCACTTAAGATTGCCGAAATTATGGGGAGTATCCTGTTGTATACTTCTTACCACTGTGTACTCTTTTATCCTTCGACTAGAGATTTTTTCCCACTGGGTTTACTCTAGCAAGGTTTTAATGAGGCACCTGTTTTGTGGTTGATCCCTACTACTACCATTGTTGCACTTTTTTTCCTTCGATCAGAGATTTTCCCATTGGGTTTGCTCTGGCAAGGTTTTGATGAGGCACACTGTTTTGTGCTTAGTTAATTACATAGAATTTCGGCTTATATCATTCGGCTACACAGTTTCTCCTAGGTACCGGTTTTGTCCCACACTGGGTTTTCCGTCCCAAAGGTTTTTTATGTGTTTAGCACTGCGAATGAACTCGACTCAGATCGATTGCATGAAGACGAAGAATTCAAGACGTCCAAAGGGTGAGTGTTGTAAAATATTATTGGACTATTGGGCCTTACTCATAGTGGGCCTAAGTTGGGCTTTCTATCTTATATAACCCTAACCTCTAGTATATAAAGAAAGTTAGGGTTCTCTTGTATTCATACATTCTGATTAATAAAGACCTACTGTTGCCTCTCTCTATATCTATACATATCTCTATATATATCTATAACGGGCTAATATGTCACACAACAAGGCCAAATTTTTGTTACTATTGATATTAATAGATTTGAATTTGTCTTGTAAAATGTAGGAGCAAGTATAAAATCACATTGAAAAAAGAAATGTTTCTACTTTTTTTCCCTTGATAACTATACTGTGAGCAACCTAAATTTTTTTAAGCATTGAGTAATTCTCAGACTCGAGCCGCCCTCACAACCTAAATTTTTTTAAGCATTGAGTAATTCTCAGACTCGAGCCGCCCCTGCATAGAGGCTTGAAAGATTTAACGAAATCGTGAAATCCGATACGATTGCACCTCCTGCTTCGCTCCCTCAACACCACTGGCTCATAATAAGTCATCAGCATCAAATTATTGAATAAGAAGCTATTGTTGGGCCCATGGCAAGAAAAATGACACTACAAAGACGAGAAAATTCATTCCTCGTGAATTAACTATATTTGGAGAAAAGTCTGAATTCGAGAGAAGTGGTTATCTTAAAAAAGTAATCTGATTTGTTCTTGTGGAAATAAAGCAATCATGCTCTAAATAGTTGTTAAAATTAGTAAGAATTAATTAAGGGTGGGACAAAGACATCTAATTCAAGGAAAATATTTTACTGCATTACTCTAGATTTCAAAACCATTTCGTAATATTCAAAATTTTCAATATTTAAGTAGAATATGTTTGTTGGCCATAAATTAGACCTAATAAAGCTGAAATCTTCATATACGTTGTGGAAGATCTTGGTCAAGGAATAAGTAAATTTCTTTATTACTTTGTGAGTCTAATTCCTTAAATTTGTACCCTTGGACCACAAAATGAGAAATACTGGCTGGGCCGGTATAATGTTTGACCATTTTAGTTCGATAATATCCATATGAGTAACGGTCACGCTAAGAGAAAGGTGTGACTAGCCCTCCCAATCCGATAATTATACCACGTCGCAGGATTGACAAAAAGAACTTACTTTTCTCAAGTGTAATCAAAATAGAAAGCAA
Source organism: Primula vulgaris (assembly GCA_963920805.1). Classification (NCBI taxonomy): domain Eukaryota; kingdom Viridiplantae; phylum Streptophyta; class Magnoliopsida; order Ericales; family Primulaceae; genus Primula; species Primula vulgaris. Next base: position 9,959,970 of record OY987216.1, on the reverse strand, counting down.
ACTGTACATGTATACAGACTCGGCATAGAGTATAGTAAATTAATAGAAAAACAAAAAGATGTAAAAAACAAAGTACAACAAACACAAAAAATCGTGACTGAATAAGCTTTATAAAATCTATTTGGTGTACTTCTCTCGCAAGGCACACATGATTCAGTGAAAATATAATACATTGAAGTCCCTATTAATTCTACAAGAAATAGTTCTCATAGCAACAAAAAAAAAATAAGAACTCAAATTATGTTGCTGATTAGCAACAGATTACCAACAAAATAGTAACACAAATTATATATATGAACCATTTAGTAACAAAATTAACAACAAATTTGCAACAACAAATTTAGCAAGACTGTAATTTGTTACTAAAAACGTGTCAAAAATTTCTCACGAAGCCAGCAACAAAATTACCATCACTTTAGTAACACGGACTCTTCAAAAAATTAATTAGCAACATAAAAATATGTTGCTATAGCTAAGAATTTACCTCTAATTGTAGATAGCAACTGAGTTGTATTATAATTTAGTAACATTATTTCCTTGAAGCTAACATATTATGACATGTTACTAAAAAAATTATAATTTTTTTTTTATTAGTAGCAAATACATACTAATCTTAAAAGATATCGTTTTACCAACTTGGCCGTGATGGCAGATGTTTGTTTCCTATGTATGCCTCTTCCATGTTTTGCAAGTTCCAGTGTGGTGGTTCTTATACTTAATTTACGGTCATATGATTGAATAAATGTCAACATTAGTTATCACTGTGCACATAACTAAAACCAAAACGTTTGCGAAATCAAAGGCAGAGACAATGTTAGTATACTAATTCTACAATATCCTTAAAAACGAAATAGAAAAAAACTAGACCAAATGTGTTATCCCTTTGAAATTATGGACCAAGTCCACATTTAATTCCCTTGTGCAATAGAGGAAATGCTAACAAAATCTATATTTTCTTTAATAGTCCTTGCAAACAAATCAATACTCTAAATGGTAGTTGAAATTAAATAACTACCACCCTTAGTTTACATTTAAGCTTATTTAGGATCCTATATATTCAATGAAAATGTAATGGACCTTCGATATAAATGTATCTCGATTCAAAACGATGTTTCCTGATGAACAGTGATGAAAATGGCCCTTTCATTATATTTTATTTAAACATAACATTCATTTATTTGTTGATTACCGTTATTGTGGAAAGACTACTTTTTCTATATTCAATTTAAGACGCATTTTTTGTTACAAAAATTATGCTAAATGAATAACAATGTATAATGCAAATTAAAATGAACATATATAAAAGTTGGATGTATCGACGGTTAAATCCATTTGAGATTTATTTGACCGAGAGGAGTTTATCAGTTGGCTAATTGATTCCATTGGTTTCCCCCCTAAACAAGCAATGTGTATGGACGTAATTAAACATTAAACCCTAAACTCCAAAGAGAACTCATCACTCGAGTAGTTGTGTTTAAGTATCAATCGTTTGATAGTCGAAAATGGAAAAAAGTTCGTAGGCAATACAATCTTAGCGATGTTAAAACCTCAAAATTAATATGATCCATTCATATTGGCTATGCAAGCTAATCAATTGAGTTTCATTGTTAAGTCATTGAACATCCTAATGTTGGATCATAAGACATGGAGGCATTTGAATATATATATATTTATGAACGAATTGGACACCAATGTATAAAATCGGGATATATAGGTTTCGTGGCATTGAACGCTAATGATTCCAAACTGGGTTATCAAATTAATATAGATAAAAATGATAAGGACGCAATTTATTAACAAGCTCATTAGATTCGGGCGGTCAATATGAACACAAAAATTAACGAAGAGTACTTATGTGTGTACTAAGAAAAATTGATTTGTAATATAAAAAAAAAGTATGCCTTATAATGTAAAAATTTCACGACTTTGTAAAAAAAAAGACACATTTGAAATAATTGGCGAGTGACAATTGTTTCCCCCTTAATATTTTTAAAATTTCCTAACACTTTAATTTCATTTTTCCCCTTCTTTTCTTCATCATCAACAGAGTGACTCAAGATTTAATACTATGATACAACTTTCTCTCTCTCTCTCTCTCTCTACCTCTCACACACACACCACACAAAACAAAACCCTAGATCTAATTAACGGCCGCTCAACTCACATGTCTCTCTCCGTCTTTTTTTTTATCTCCCTATCTTATAACCATGTTATGTTAGTTTTATCATGATTATTGTGTATTAAGTGGTCTGTAATTATGAAAATATATTCATTTCCCCCAATTCGTGTGTGTTTATTTATTGTATATACTAGCATGAATCTGATTATTTCATAATTCATGGTCTATTAACCTTAAATTTGTTCTAAATTATGCTATTATACAACGGATTTTTAGCTTTTTCCAGTTTTTTTCCAATTTAAAATCTTGTACATGTGTACTAAAGGTTCGTGTTTTACCAAATTAAGTGTATTTCTGTAATTTTCTCTTCAGGATTTCTTATTTCAGTTGGTGTGTTCTTGCCTTCTTGTATATCTAAATTCTGAAACTTAGCCCCAAATTTTGAGATCGTGAGTTATTAGATCTAACCATTTACTAAATTGAAAATCCCATGTGAAATTGTTGTTATACCCTAAAAGAATGTCATTATGCCTCTTTAAATTTGATACACTTAGGTGTTTTTTTAGTAATTAGGGTAAATACATTTCCAAATCAATTAGTCCAACTCTTCTCTCTTTATGTATCTATATCTCTCGTGTGTGCCTCTTTCTCTTGTAAGTATTTACCTAGGCCGGCCTAGCCTCTATATCTATCTATTTAACACTTGTGTTGTGAATGATGTTGATCATACCCTGTTTGAGTGTGATTCTAATTGATTGACTTTTAAGTTTTGCAGAGCAATTTATCAAGATTTGAAGTTATACCCTGCTTACCTTATTTGGCTATTCAGTAATTTTATCCTGTTTGAGTGTGATTTATCTGTTTAGTTTTGAAATTAATTTCACACACTGTAACGTAGCTATATCTACATGATTTATTGTGTAACTATGTATATAATGTTTATGTTTCTTTTACAATGCCTTGGATTATGTATATTGAGGGGAAAATGAGTTAAACCTGCTTAAAGTCTTGTAGCTTTTTGGATGAAAAATCAAAAGAACTCAAATTTAAAATGATTGAGTCCAGCTAGTAAGCAAATTGTGAAAAGCTGATTGAGTTCAGCTAGCAAGCAAAATTGTGGAAAACTGAAACTCAATAAATCCCATGTGTTCTAATTTTTCTTTTGCCTTAAGTTTCAATTTTCAAAACAAACCTTAAGTTTTCTTTTGCTTAAGTGTCAATTTTCAAGACGAACAAACCTTAAGTTTTCTTTTTCTTTAGTGTCAATTTTCAAAACTAACAAACCCTATAATTCCCTTTATATTGTCAAAGGTATTTACCAAACTAAACAATCCAGCTTTTTGTTGATATGCTTTTTTGTAAGCAATTAAATCCTAAATCTTTTTGTTCTTTTGTAAGGTTATGGAAAGAGTAATTTCAATTGATGGCGGTTCTTGTTTGAGCAGTTCTGGTGGCATGGTGTATCAATTACCTAGGCAGACACTCCCGAGAACATCGATAGCGTGGAGGCTTCAATCCTGGAAGATCCACCCTTAGTAGAAAGGAGAGGATCATCTAGTGCATATTTAATTGCTACAGTAGTTATAGAAGCTGCAGCCCTAATGTACCTGCGGCTCATTATCGCGCCAACGCCACTACTGCAGCTAGGATTGCAGCCGTCGATGGTGCTGCTTATGACACGTTTATGCGTAATCTTGCCGATGTGTTGGCATTCTAAGACTTATGTAATTTTTTTGACAGTAGCGCTATAGCAATAGAACAAAAGCAGTGGCTTAACTTGTAGGCGAAAAGTTTGAAATGTTTTGGTATGGTAGGTTGAATGATTGGAGTTGTAAAATTTTGGTTTAACTTTTTAATTAGTTAATGCTAAATATTGTTCTATTAATGCTAAAAATGCAGATTACCAGCAATTGAATTGTAAACTCATTTTTTTTTAATTACCAGAGCAAAGAATAGCAACATTATTGTAGTGACAAAGTAGCAACATATAATTATCTATGTGATAAATACATAATATAAATAGTAACATAATACAAACAATGATAGCTACAGATTTTTAAATATTAAAAGGAGATAGGTCAACAATTTGTAACAAACCCCTAACAAGAATACAAAAGTGTTGTTTTTTTACATCACAAAAATTGGTCTGGTAGTAACATACAAAATATGATACAATTATGTTACTAATATAGCAACATAAAAACCATGTTGTTGTTGTGTTACTGGTACCAATCGTGTGTTGCTAAGTTTGATGCTGAAATATGCAACAAGTCAAACAATAATATACTGTTTTTTGTTGCTAATCGTATTTCGCAACAGAAATAGCTTAAATAGCAACAAATATTTATGTTGTTATATGGATTATTTGTTGTAGTGTAAACAACAAAAATCAAATCTCCTATCATATCGTACAGGCTAACAATCCACAGAGTCTTTTTCTTGAAACAAGGATATTAGTCGAAATTGTATTACATACAATGCAAATACAATTAAATACACTTCTTCGGACGACCAAAACATATTAAACACTAGCTTCCGACTAAAGAAAATTAATGGTGTCCGTAGGGAACTATATTGTATTTCTTAAAAAGATTAGGAACCGTTTTGTATTCCTTTTGAAATTTTGTTGTTAAGAATTTTTTCAATCATTTAGAAATAGGTAAACATGATTATGATTAAGAGTAAAATGTTGCCTGTTTTTTAAAACCAATTTGAATATTTTCAAAATCATGATAAGCAATTAGTGTAAATTTAATATGTGGCTAGGCTGGAAGTGAATCGAGCCAATAATGAACAAGCTTGTGTTCGGCTTGATAGCTGCTCGACTCATGCTCGTTCATTTACTAATTAACTGAATAAAATAATAGGAATCGTGTTTAGGTTTGGGATTGTTAAATTATTAATATCTTACATATATATATCATGTCTATAAAGAATTATAAAATATAATGCACACTTATCACTTTACTAGTAAAATTTACACACTCGTTGCGTGTGAGACGCGTAATGACATAAATCTCGTAATATATTTTATTTTGAACATAATATTCAAAATTGGTATCATTTATTTTAGTTATGCAGGTTAAAATGAATCGCTAATTAATTTAGCCTACATCCGTAATTAGGAAAATATAGTGAAGACAAATTATTAATTAATTAGATTAGTTATATTGATAATTATTAAAACATATTGATGGTATTTTTGGAAAATTTTTTGCTAAATTGATTAGACTCATTTGACTTGTGTTGACTTATTGTATAATAAATTGATATAATAAGTTTGTATTTTTAACAAAATCAGTTTATAAACCTAAAATACTTACTTGTGTTATTTGTTATCTCAATATGTATTTAAGTTAAGGAAAAAAGTTTTTTTTCAAGAGAAAAGAAAATAAATGAGTTTGGAGGCGTGTTCATACTTGGTTCGTTTTGCATAAAGACGAGCTTGGCTCAAATCGGCTCATTTGCAACCCTCGGTAAGGGGGACTGGTGATATGACACAATATTTTTTCCGGTAAGTACGTGACATAGTAAATATTAGTATTTTTCCGGTAAGTACATGAGTAAATATCTCATTTTTCATGTTTTTGTGTGCTTTTATTACGTTCGATGTTCTTTCATACTCAAACACATTTTGAAATACAATTAGTCAAAGTTTAAACTTTGAAACGACTAAGCCGAGTCGAGCCAAACTAGACGGGTTATTAGTAGTTTGGTTTGGTTTGGTTTTGAATATTAGTTTGTTGCAAACCACACCCGAACCGATATTATTTAGGCTCACCCCTAAGTTTTGAAGAAGTAGCGAAAAGGAAAATAGATTAGATACTAAATTGGTAAAAAATGTAAGCTTAGGTACTTTTCGGGATAATTCTAAAAGTCAAATTAAGGTGTTAATTACTCTTATTACCTACCCATCTAATTCTTGAAAAGGCACATATAAAAAACAAACGCACACAATTTACAATTGGAGAAACAAAATAATAATGTCCAGTGGTTGGTGATATACGAATAAAGTGACACGTCATCATTTCCTCAGGTTTCTCACTCTAACTCAATGAGCTTTTTTTAGCCTCTGGTTTTTCTTTTTTTATTTTCATTTATAATTTGTTAGTAAATATAATAACTGTATATTCTGTTTCCATGTTGCAATAACTATTATTATTTTTAAGCAATTTTGGACTTCTGGGTGGGTGGGTACCATCTGTAATTAAATTTTATTCACCCTATTTGTTATACTTTTGTTTTTTTGAGTAAACTAATTATATACCAATACTATTATCCAAGTAAAAAAAAAAAGTGCTGATATTCTTGTTAACTAACACATGTTATGAACTTATGATGTTAGTATATCTTTTTATTTTTCATTTTTTAAATATTCTATTCCCTTGTTGCAATAAGCCAATAACCTATTATTTTTAGCATTTTTTTGACTTCTGGGCACCTTCTGAAAATGATATTTTCTCCCCTATTTGTTAAATACTTTTGTTTTTGAGTATTGTTAGAGAGTAACTAATTATATACCAATGGTCCAATGCAATACTATTATCCAGGTAAAAAAGTACTGATATTGTTGTTAACCAACACATGTTTTTTTTTTTAATTGGACTTTGTAAAAAAAAATTACGTCAGATTTTTTTCCATTTTCGGATCAATCTCAAATTGATAAGCACGCAGCTGACACTTGCCCAGGCCTCTCCGGCTTGATGTATATTAATATTTTAAAAATATCAGAATTGAAGCAGAGTTTTGTGTAAGTTTACCACTTGAATACTAACATAAGATTTTTATTGAGATAGATTAGTTAGTAGGCCATTCAAATAACATTAGTAATTAGGTCTTCTTTTGTTGCGATGTAGAACTCGGTCTATTTCTCTCGTAGCTGTACTGTGTTTGGTAAGGTACTTTAAAAGTTGAGTTTCTCTATATGTTTTGTAGCATCAAAAAGTTAGAAGTGTTAAGAGTGAGTACTAATGATGTTATGATTTTTGGATTGAAAATATGGTCTTTCTTTATCACTCTTTTTCCCTTTTAAATAAGGGCAGAGCAATTAAGAGCAAATTAGAACTCGAATAGTGTAAACTTTCTCTTTTCTTGTGAGAATCCTTGCAGTAAAATGCATATTAGTGAAAGGTTAGCTTGATCAAAACCAAAGGTTGGAATTGTTATTCATTTGTACTTCAGAATTCAGAACGTAACAAGTCTCAACTTACATTCCACTGGCTAAAGTTCGCTAAAATGAAAGTGATTGGTTTTGCTCTAAAGATTGAACCGACCCTTACCATTAAAAATAAAAAAGGAGACAAGAGTCTCTACAAGGTACCTTCATAGGACTAGCCACCGACAAAAAGCCTGGGGGTTAGTCTCCAAATACTAGTAATAAAGCGATCCCTAAAAGAGTGGCTGAAATTTAACAATATATTCATACGATTAAGTATTAACTTACATTAAATTCTATCAGCCTATACACTTAATTGGCTCTCAAACATTTGCTCTCGGATAACCTAGAGTTCCTTTCTCTCCATAGCAAATAAGCCATCGAGGCAAGTAATAAGATTTTCCTTAAGCGATCCAAGGCCAAATTTTTCGATGAGAATATCCTAAGGCCAAAAGTATAGATCAATCACTTATCATCATATTATTAGTAACTAGAGAGATATCTTTTGCTGTTATCTTGTTACTGCTGTTTTGATGTTTGGGTTACATTTGGATCTTCATGTGATATTTTTCTTTGTCTACAGTGCACAAATGTTAGATGATCATGATAAGTGTTGATTATAGCCTTTTTTTTGGGTCACTTATTTCATTGACCAGAAAACTTATGTTGCATCTTTTTATGTTGAATGGAAATTGATAACTTTTTGCTTTTATTGCGTGTAAACTGTAAAGGAATGCTGGGAAGCGCACTGGTTTCTCCTTCAAGGCCCTTAGATTATGCATTCTGGTTTTCCAATGTAAGTTCCATCATTTGCCTTTTTTGCTTTTTCCTAAGAACAGCTGTGAAACGTGGAGAACAATATTGGTTTTTTTTTTTGTCGGAACACTCTTTTGGTGAACTTATTAGGAAATGCAAAAGATTTTCATGCATGACCCCGCGTCTATGTTTATTAATAGTGCGGCAAATAGCTCTTTTTCGCCTGTTCTTGTCAATAGTAATGTCATTTTTACTATTAAGCTTGTCGTTTTTGGTGCTTTATCTGGGGCATAGTGCTTATGAGTTAACAGTGTGTTGCCATATAAACTTTTCAAGGTTCTTGATAGAAGATTCTCAAATCAGAACAACTCTGTTATAATAAATTCATTCTTAATATAGAAAGTCTGTTAAGCTTTTTAAAAAAAGCACCTGGTATGCACATATAGATTGTTGGCACTTGAACGTACTCTGAGTTACCACTTTACTGAATTGGACAAAATTAAACAGATATCGGTGTTGCGAATATTTCCATTATAATTGCCCTTCATCATTTCCTTAAGCGGAAGGATATTGCTGGTTTTTGAAAGTACAGAAATAGATGTTTTAAGTAAGAGACTAGTAGAACTTTTTTAACTACTCAATGAAAAGATACCCAGATGTGCATTTGCATTTGCATTTGCATTTGCATTTGTGCTTCTTACATCTTATCTTCGTTGGTAACTCGGAAAACTGGTTCTGTTTGTATACAGTAGTATATCACCCCTCTATACGGATATGTCATCGATACCCTTTTGTCATTTTCATTGTAAGAAATGTGTCTAATAATAATATATTTTCTCTTGTATTTTGATTCATAATCACAAGTACCTGAATTTTGCTAGTGAATGACTTGTTGCAGTCTCATTCAACCATTTCTGCCACGATTCTAATTACAACAAAATTAATACGTAAGACTCCACCAGATCCAACAAGGTTATCTTGGACCCCCAATTTTAAATCTAGGAAATGGGCATTGCATTTATCCGCTAAAACTGACGGCGACGTGTTCACCGAGGAAGATAAGAGGACATGGGAAACATGTAAAAATGCTCTTTCACCATTTAATTTCAGTGCAGAAGAGGAAGATAAAATTTTACGGAAAGCGTATGGTCTTATCCACTCGCCTTACTGGACTGAAGAACGGAAAAAAGAAATGCCTAAAGTCGAAATTGTAAATGCGATATTGGAATATTTGAGAAGTTTAGGCCTCTCCGATGATAATCTCTCGAAGATGCTCAAGAAGTTCCCGGAAGTTCTAGGTTGTAGCCTGGAAGACGAGTTACGGGCTAATGTGCAAATATTAGAAAAAGTTTGGAGTATAAAAGGTAAAACTCTACGTAATCTACTTCTTCGCAATCCAAAAGTTTTGGGTTATAATATTGATTGCAAGGGAGATTGTATGGCTCAATGCACTCGATGTTGGGTTCGGTTTTAGTCGTGCCATTCGTATTAATATTTCTTATAAAAATTTGATAAAATTCTTTGAGGATGAGAATATTTGCTCACTGTGGTTCTGTCTTGACCTTTGTAACTGAAATAAGAGCAAGCCATTATAGAAAGCTTTTTCTTTATGATATTTAAGTTTATTCCTTACAATTTATATAGTCCAAGTCACATACTTGCTCATGATATCTTTGATTTCATGAAATGCAAGTTTCAACTGAAGAGCTTGTTATGTTGTGAATTTCTTTTCCTGACTTTTTTTTGTGTTCGTGGACAAACAATTCAATTCCAATTTAACCTCCTATTCTAGCGCCGGTTTAGAGACTGCAAAGAGACAATTACGTCAGTTCTTAATTATTAAATTTCATAGCAATGCCATAATTTTTAGTCAATTGCGTAATTTTCCACAATTGAGAAAAGTGAAATTGTTTTATGAATATGAAAGTATTCATGTTCAAATGTCATGTTGAGAAAGGAACTTATGTTAGCCCTTCATCGTCCACCATCACAAGTGTTCTTAAATTTTTCCAAAACATAAACAAAGTGCTTTTCAACTTATAGATGTACCGTTGATACATCAAGGATCAACTGTGTATAAGTTGCCAGAAATTTAGTGATTTATGCTGATGAACTTGAAAAAGTTATGCAAATTTAGAGAACATCTGCGTTATTCCATCGCTACACATGCTTCAAACCAATTTTGCGAACAGGGAAAGTAATGAAATAGACATAACAAATTCCGTCCAACAAGAACAAATGCACCAATCACAATAATTGAAATGTATCGCCAATCAGACGATATTACACCATCACAAGATCTTCTCTGCGATTTTATCAGCATCCATTATTCTAGTCACACGAAACACAACATTAAAAAAAATTGACAATATTATTTCCACAGGTACAATGGTGAAGAGTTTTATTTAACAAATATATTATTTCTCGAGGCAGGGTGTCTCTTCCTCTTTTATGAAAACAAATCAATGGAGCGGACGTATGCTACTAAATGGAATGTTTTGGTTTAAGGGCACTTGGGCTTGTTTCCATGAGTTCTGAGATTGGCATAGCATGGACAGACCTCCTTGTTCCCGTAGGTGCCAGGTGGCACACAGTGGCATCGTGCGCAACATGTTTTGCACGCGCGCAGACAAATCTTCTTTCTAGATGTCTTACTGCATCTCCTTGAGCAAGCATGGCTGCAATCTGTTAAGTCACAAACACAAACAATTCAATTTAAATAGACTTGATAAGAAATTTTAGTAAAGGTCAACCAATGCTGATACATGAACAGATAACTTTAAATGGAAAGAAGACTTCCTTATTAAATCGTAGGTTTATTGGTCACGGCGATTATAGAGTACACTATTAGCACCGTGCATGATACAGTAAGTTACCCGATAGATTAAGAAAAAGAAGCTTGAACTTACTGATTTTCCTATGGTGGTATTTCTTGTGGAGAGCAATCCCATTTTTAGCTTCATTATTCTGTTTCAAAAGCAGATTGGAATATGGACCAAATGCATCAGTATTCGGTATAATTAGATTTGAAACTTTCACTAGCAAGGTAAATAGGTAAAAGACAATTCATCTGATGATAAATGCATAATGTTCACCGCTATGGCGCTATTGGATCAGAAACTTACACTTGCAAGGGAATCTGCTACTTTATTAAGAGCCATGGCTTCAGCAAACTCCTGCATACCGTTAAAAAGTAAAAAAGAAAAAAAATTAAAATTTGTTGATGAAATTTGTAACATGATTAATAGAGCATCATTTAACTTCAACAGCTTGCATGATATGGAGTATATGCTTTTTCAACTTTCTTTGTCTCTTTAGATCATTTGACAATATCATTGAGAAATTCCCCAAAAAATGTTTCCGTGTTAAATCTTTTAAAGGTTTGTTCGACGATGACTGCTAAATGTCAGATTAGTTTTGTTTCAAGCATTTTAATCTTGATGGTTGCAACTAATTAAACGACAGGCATAAATTAGAAAACTTAATTGACGGTAATCATAATTGTCGTTCAATGTAACTTTTAAGCTGGACTTTTATGTACTTAAGATAGAAAGACTGAAAGTTTAGGCTAAAAAAGTCCAAGCGGATGGAACTCTGCCAAGTTACCTGAGAGAGTAGGATCGTGATGAGGAAAAAGAATACGAGCTTCTTCATGTTCTATGACAAGGAGTATTATAAGTGATGTGAATATAATTTGATGAGGTTCCTATTTATACTGAATAAAAATGGTTTGGTTTATGTTTAGTTCAATTATTTAGTTGCTTTCTTTTGAGACTCACATGTAAAGATAGTAAAGAATCACATGCTCCTATCTACTGAGCAAAAAGACACAATCCACTTTGGTATCTTACTCGATCACAGCTGTGAGTGAGAGTGAGTACTTGTTTAGTTTCAGCTTTTAAATATAAAAAATGATACAGAAGGTATGGAAAAAAAAACTGTGTTCCCTTTTTTTTTTTTTTGACAGACCAATAAATTTCTATCGTCACCTCGCAATAATAAAACTGTGCTCATTCAGCTTAAAAATCTAGCGTTTTCAGGTCTAGAAACAAAAAAAAATATGACTATATCTTAAGCCTGTCATCTAGATACACTGCAAATTATGTTCAAGAAAGGCAAATAAGCCGAACTTGAATTTACAACCAAACAAGAAATTGAAAAGGATAAAAAGATAGATAGAGATGAACTCGACCCATAACAGCCTATAACAGCTGGTTATTATGTTTCCAAATATGTCACAATCGAACCTTGTGATGAACCTACCCGAATTAAAGGCTAAAAAGCTCTTACACGAGGAAACCTGAGAAAAAAGAAAAGAACACGAAATCCGTAAAGCATATTGGTCCCTAACACTTTGTTGGATACTTTGATGACTTAAACACTGTTCGGAAGGTTTATGTAACCTTTAGGGCACTTCTGAGGACATGCACTTAAGTTGGAACTTTCTTCGTTTCGATGGTTTTCATGTTAGCTAGCAGATTACATTAGAAACTTAATCTGCTTTTGCCTAACAATATCAGTATACTACCAAGGAAAAAACAGATAATTAAAGACGGTCTCAGTAAAAAGTAAAAACAGAAAGGTTTGTTCACAGCTGAAATTTCCAATCAATTAACTGATAACAGTTAAATATAATCTCATCAATATAAATTGAACTGCCAGTACCGGGGCCGGTGGACGTTGCCTAACTTTATAACTAGCCAAAATCCCCAACTCAACAACTTTTAATTTACATTTTAAGTTATACAATGTCATATAAACCTCCGTATCTGTAAAATCCCGTATTTTATTTTATTTTTATTTTAGATAGGTAATCATTCAATATTATTATTTTTGTTAGATTGGTACGTATTGTGGCTTTGACTCAATATTAAAAATAATTATATTATAAGGTTTCTAATTAAATTGCAATGTATTAAGACCAATTCAATTAAAAAGAAAAACATTGCATTTATTTCTCCACCATGTTACATTGTTTTTGCCTATGAAGTTACGAATACATACATTTACATATTGGCACAGGTTATGCATATTGCTTATAGGATTTAATGTAAATTAGTAACATGAGTTATAATCGAATTAAAGTGCGGTAGTAATGCCTTGGGTTTCATCATGTTTTTTTTTTCCCTTATCCGTTCTTTACACTTCCCATTTGTATACCCATCCCATATGTATATATAAGAGTAATAGGTTATATGTATAAATAATAGAGAATGGTATGGTTCTATAAAAAACAGAAATTATATAGTCATGTACTAAATGTTTATACTTGTATTTATAGTGTAAGTATTACGTTCAGGAAAGTTATTTATATTACTATCCTTAGTAGCATTCCTATATCTACCTCATGCGTGTACTACGTTAGAGAGTCACCTAGACACTCAGGGAATTGTTCGAATGTTAAATATCAGTTCTTGATCATCCAGTAGTGTTCCAGCAGACCTTCGTTGATGTCATTATTTTGTTCATAGACGTCATTAAAATATACTCGAACCGAATCATTTAATGTGATTATAAAATCTCATTTCATTTTTAATAAGTATTTGCATGTTTAAATTATATTTTTGAAGTATAAAAATTATATATGTATATATCATTGCAAAGTTACTGTTTCCAAAAAGGGAAAGTTATATTGTGTACGTTAATTATTATTATTTTTAAAAAAGAGTCTATTATTTTTATTTGTCCTTTTATGATATTCGGGAAGTCCAGAAGAAATAAAGATATTTAGGAAGTCCGAAAGAAATAAAGATATTTCAGGAAGTCCGAAAAGAGAAAAAATGTTACTTCGGGAAGTTCGAAAAGAGAGAGAATGTTATTTCGGAAAGTCTGAAAAGAGAGAGAATGTTATTTCGGAAAGTCCGAAAGAGAGAGTATGTTATTTCGGGAAGTCCGAAAGAGAGAGAAAGTTATTCGGGAAGTCCGAAAAGAAAGTAACAGATTTGGAAAGTACAAATACCAAGAATTAAAAGAGATCCAGAAAGTCTGAATCCGCCAAAAAGATTGGGTAGTCCAATCGATTATTTTGAAAGTTATTTATTCTTTTTCAAGAAAGTGTTCTACTATCAAGCATTTGGAAATTTTTCTTAGATTTATTTATTGATAATTTATTGTTATTTTAAAAACAAAAGAAATGATTAAAACCTATTTTAGACCCTTTTATATATTTCAAGTTTTATCACTCACGAAACTCTTTTAGCTTATCCCTCGATTTTATAACCTTTTCAGCTACTTAGAGTTGAAATCAAATTAGTCGGGACCTGACAGAACTCATAGAATTTATTATTTATTTCCGCTGCGCTTATATATCGGTTTAAATGCTTGTAAGATTTTAAGTACTTGTAAGGAACGCGAACCTCGATGTTGTTATTAATGAATTATTGATAGGATTTGAGCATTTTAGTGTGTATTTTATAAGTACTTAATTTAGGTTTTGTTTATCACGTGCCGCAGCACATGTTATTCGACCGTGTAACGCCCTATTAGGTCGGATCGTTACAATATCAGCCGCCAAAAGTTCCTCTAGGAAAAAAGTATTTTAGGTGGAAAAAATAGTCTAAATAGACCGGATGTATCTAATGTATTTATATGTGTAAAGTAAAAATGGTTCCCGGTCTAAAAGGCGAACTCCAAACTCGCATGTCTTATTTCTCTACCTTATTTGAGATGATTGAAGTTGATAGGCAAAATTTTAAAAAGCATGATTGTATATTAATATTTTAACAAGAATAATTATTTATCTGAAAATTATGCAATTTCTCGAAAAGATTTGTATATGTAAGAGATGGACAATAAAAGCTGTGATGATGGGGGCCAGACTGAACTGGTGTACAAAATCTCAGTGCAGACGGTTAAATTTAGTAAATCGGGCCCAAAGTGTTATGAAAAATGGGCGTGCTTCTGCATAAAATTTAAATTGGACACAATGACTATGTGCATGTTTAAGAAATGCCCTTCCGGTTTAAGTTTAAAAAACAAATGAGGAACTGGGAAGGCTACTGGATTACAATTTATCGCTTTTTCCTTGATTGGAAATTAATCGATTTTACTTCTCTATCAACATGGTCTAAATAATGTATTTGTGTTTGTGCTATTTACCTTGGTTCTATTCATCCATTTACATAGTGATACTAGTGTTTACCAAGCGTTTTAAAAAATATAGAATGCCAAATAAAAGTGAGTGTAGCTTAATTACTAGCAATAACAGGCCTTCTACTTTCAAATAGTAATGGTGTAGTCGAGACCTTTAGAGTGATGTTCATCTCTTCTTTTGATACATTTATAAGACCCGTGTTTACTTGTTAAATCGGGCTATCGAAATTTGTAGGAGAAGATTTATTTCTGCGGTTTTTAGGAGATTAATTCGACCTTTCTGTCTACTGTATTTGGGATGAGCGTGAGTTGAAGATGCACATGAAGATAACCAAGTTATCTACTCATCAAGTTTTCATGTGCTTACTTGCTTGAATAAATATCACATTTTATCGATTAACTGTGTTAGGAATAAGATTCATTTGAAATGATTGGATTCTTGGCTTTCACTTCCTACGGTGAGGGTTTATATTTCTTTTCTTGATATTAACTAGCTTTTCTGTGAGCCAAGTCTTTGCCTTTGTTCTTAATTTAACTTTTGAAAAGTGCCAGATCTAATTTTCAGACTAAAATAATTAATTGAGCAAGAAGGAGAGAAGCAACAAACCTTGTGTGTGGAAGCATCAATACCCTCCTATGCATTATTATTTATTCATATGACAAAAAATATATAACGTGATCAAACCATAACATATATATATATATATATATATATATTCACCAAAAAATTATTACAGTACACTGTAAGTTATGTTGGGAGACATTTCATGATCAAACCTTATATTGGACACACTGTAAGTTATTACAGTACACTGTGAGTCCCTCTCCTTACATTCCCTATCCATTTAGAAGCACTCTGTTAGTCTTATCAAGCTTAATTAGTTATATCTGTCTCTTTTCCATAAGTTGAAACATCTTTGTTTCAAATCTATCATTACATACAATATTATCAAAGGATAGATTTGGCTAATCCAGGATGAGTTTTATGAAATAATAAAATAAAAACTGGAGTGTGGGGAAAGTAGCACAACCCTGTAGTCCCACAAACCGCCCCAAAATTAAGCCCCACTTGCTTAGTTTACACTATACTTGTTTGCTAAATTTAAGCAAGCCCCCTTTTTATAATTATGTAATATATAGCAAGGCTCTTAATTTGCTAGGTTTGTATAGAATAAACTTACATGGAACAGAATAAAAACATACATAGTTTTGGTTTTTATATATATTTGCTTACAACACTGCCACTGGTCTATTATTCAAAATCTGCATGATCTTTTGCTAGTTCAGATAACCACCTCTGATTTTCTACTAGAAGGAATTAAATGTGAACAACTCTCTTGAATCCATATTCTCATACTGTTTATAATATTAAATAAGTTTTGTTAGAAGTAACTAAAATGTATATTTATCTTCTTGTATGCTTATCTAGTACTTTTGTAGCTTTTCAATACTGTTTTCATGTGAAAGAGTGAGCTCTAGCTAGAAGCTTCCAAAAAATTGTAAAGTTGAACTGAACAACAACAAAATCCTCCTCTAGATCTTATATTCCTTTTTAAGTTAACAAGCCATCTATAATTATGTCCCGCATGGACATTGATCAATATATACCACTGCATGAACTGAGAGCTGCGTAACTAAATATTTCAATTTGGTAAATCATTTCCCTTTAACTTGGTAAAAAGCCAACTTTCAGTTGGATTTATGATTAGTCATTGAATTTAACCTATGTATAATCATCGTAAGAAGTAAATGGTCATTATCAGATTAAGGAATTTTAGTTGTTAATATCTGATTATGGAAGGAAAAGAGCAGTTCGTAGATAACATAAGATTGTGACATGATTTCTCAGATTGGGCTAATTATACTGATATCTGATGGGCTAGCATGATTTGTCCCACGTCAAGTTGTAGCACTCCTCAATTACATGATAAAAATGGCTCATTGTTTATATAGTATCATGTTTTCATCCTTCTGGTAATCTACAAATATTATTAGTTTATCCGACTTTAATACATGTTTCCTTCTTTTTTTTTTTCTCCATTTACAAAAAAAATAATCTTGCCAAAAAGTTATAAAAACCAACTTAATAAACAATTTCGTAATATTGTTGTTTGCACGTCCATTATTCTCCTTTAGACACGGCGGTTGCATAGTCCAACTCCAAACTATACTTGGTCATGCGCGACTGGCATAGTAATGATGCAATGACAACGAGTGGAGATATATAAACGAGATCTATGTTTCACATAAATCGAAAAGGGGATTAAAGTATTATACCAAACAATCTAATTCAACTTTCAAAAGATGCAGATGAAGTGTTCATAGTTTTCATGTCCTACTTAAGTTATATAATTTTCTTTTTCCTCAAAAAAGATGGGAAATGGGTTAAAATTTAGTTGGTCTACCCAGGTGTACGTCTCTTTTCTCCAGCTTGTTGTGTTTCAAATTTAATTTGTGATTTGTGAAGATCAACTGATTAAGTATTGTTAAAATTTACAGCAGAAAACAAAACTTTACTGACATCTAATCCCCATGACAAGGTCATATTCAATTATCTATGGCTTCCCGGCGATTTAACAGGTTATACTAATTTTCCAAGGTCTTTTACGACACATGTAATTATCTATGCACCCTTTGCCTCTCTTTATATATATAAGTACGTGATTACAAAAAAATAATATATATATATATATATATATATATATATATATATATATATATAAAAGTACGTATACAACCTTTATTTCTCTGCACGTTCCTCGATCTTGGCCTAATTCCTGAAATTTGAATGTCCTCTTTATATTCATCCTTTCCAAGTGATCGATCTATACCTTTATTTACATAAATCATCAGTGATTTTGGGTTTTGCTTATGTAAGTTGTAATTTATTATGAACATCTTAGTTATGTAAATTCTAATTTATTATGAACATCCGTACACTATTTGAAGTTAATTAATAATGATTTTCTCTAGTTTGTCTCTGCGTTCATAAACATGTTCCTAAGACAAAAAAAGGTTGGCTAGCTAGTGGCATGGAACAAATATTATTATGTGCCGACCAAAATTAAACACTAACTGAAAACGATCGATCAGTGTATTTTTCATCTGGATACTTCCTGGTATATTAATGTTTTTATTTGTATTTTTTTGAATGGAATTTTCTTCTTAGGGCAGAACAAAAGGTCTCATCATATAAATGCTTATGCATGCTATCTGTAGCTTGCTGCTTCGGCGAAGGAGACGCCACAACAACGGGAAAATAAGGAAGCTCCAGTTTTAAATGGTAAATTTTTAAAGTCAAATTTTTACGTATTATTATAGCAGATGATTTAGGGACGAGGGAGTATATATATATATATATTATTCGTGGTTTTCATCACAACTAAACAAAATTCTTTCTTCTTGGCTAGTTGGCTAGCATCTTGTGATAGCAAACAAGGGTGAAAACTTTGTTCGCGTTTTTAGTTTACTTTTATCTTCCGACGTACAAGTTACTCGAATCATATTACAGAAAATAAAAAGATATATTTTTAAAGACAGTTTGAAACACATTTTTCATGAAGCTACTTGAACCCACTTTAAAATGATGTTGTAAGTTAAAAGATATGGGTAAAAAAAAAAAAAACTTTTGTAACAAAATTGCGGTGGTGGAGAAGGGGCGGCATGACATGAGAAGTTGATACCATGCCGTCCAAAACAACAAACACTCATTTCATCTCTCTATGTATATTTCTCTCTCTCTCTCTCTCTATATATATATATATAATTATATATATATATTTGTCACCCCATGCGCACTCAATAGCTTTTTCTTACATTAGTTATATAGACAAATAAACATATCCATGTTGAATCATGATCATCTGCTTATATAATACCTAAACACAATTACACAAATCACAACCAACATCATAGTTTTACTGATTAGTGGTTAGTACCTGTGTCACACTTTATCTTTTTTTGACTGAGCGAAGATATTAAATAGATGTATATATAGCTTGTGTGCTGAAGTAATTAATAAAAATAAAATAAAATAAAATTATTGCACTTTTTTTCTCATGCACGATGCATGGACACTACTGAGTGACTCGGTCCTGTTTTTTTTTAATTATTTGTCTTTTGATTTTGCTAAGACTTAGCTTAGGGAATTGATAATCAATATTATTACGTAAGTTCAGTTGAGTAAGATAATTTAAGGGATAAATGATTTATGCTATACCGGCCTATATGTTTTCGATGAAATTTCAATTTCATTCACGGTGTTTAGAAAAGGGTTCATCCCAACGTAAATACGGTTTGAAGCTATCAAACTATTTATTGCAGCTTTTTAACAAAAGGATAGACAAATGAACAAAATTGAAAGCTGAAAAAAAGTAAATAATACCTAGCTAGCTATGAACTCGCAATTGTAACAAATAGAACAGTTTACGGGTCACTTCTCTTTTTCTTTTTCATGAGAAATAATTGGGTGGTTGTGAAATCGTTTTCTCTAGTAGCTATTGCACGAGTAGTAATATAGAGTAATGGAGTGGACTGCACTCAAAGGAACACTCACACACACACACACACACACACACACACATGCCATGTCTGTATCTCAACAAGTCAACATTTTCGTCTTCTTTTATGAACTAAATATAATTATTATGTATATATTTTTGCTAGCCGATTTTTCAACGAATTTTTTTTCATCAAATGGCGTCGATTCTTATGAAGTATTTAATATGGTTTATCTTAAAAAGAATTAGTTATATGAGCAATACAGTACATATATCCATTTCCGCTATATAAATTGATCAGTTGATGTAACAAATTTTATTTATAACATATAAAATATGTGTACTTTCCATTAAGAGCATCTAACTAAGACGAATTGCTATTTTAAGATATCAGTTTATCGTTTATTTGTTGTGGAGACCACATTGGTCTTTTCATATATATACACATGTTCTTTCTTGTTTTGGCTGGCCCCAAAAGAGACCATGGTCATCATAGCTGAATGTTTCTATTATTATGGCTTTTCATGATCTTCAACAGCACAAGTGGAACAGTAAAAGGCCATGAAAATGTAAAATTCCTAAAGAAGTTTCACTAGAAGTACTGTTAATAAAATAATATTACTTTCATCACAAACTATCATATATAGCATATGAAGGAGATTAAGAGTTTTCGAAAATCTACTACCATGTATATAAATATATATATATATATATAATCATAATTTTTGTCCCATAATTTTTGGAGTTTTCAAAAAAAGAAAAAACTTGTGGTTTAAAGAAAACTCTCCGTCTCTAATAATTATCATAACAATAGTCCAGCATCCATTATTTAACTCTTATATATATGGGATAGGTTATGCAGAACTCAAAAAAACAATTTGCTATAGATCGAGTCTATTTTTTTGGCAAAGGTATAGATCGAGTATTTGCCCAACTTAAAGAACCGTATAATACTTTAAATTTGAGTCACATCTAGAATAGTATGTGTGAGATAATAATTACATGTTTTTTTGTGAACCTTTACTCTTCTACTTATGAGTTACGACTAATAATAATAATCTATATAAGATGAATCCCTAAAATTAAGTAGCTTTTCTATTACAAACTCAATTACGAAAAGAAAAAAAAAACTAATTTGGATCTGCATTAATGGCAAACATGTACAGTTCGCTCCCCAAATTACTTGTACATGCAACATTTACATTACATCCCCTTATTGATGAAAATGATCATTTAGTACATATATAATTTGAGACATAATTATAAAAAAACTCATTGTTAAAGATCTATTTTAAACTCATTCTTAAAAGAGTAACATATATGAGTTTTTGGATATTAAGTGTGTTTTTAAGTACTAATCAATGATTCTTACTTAAATGAAATCTTCAAGAAAAAAACATTATATTAAATTAAGTAATGACTTTAATATTATATGAGAAATTTGGTAGCTTTCACAATTTGTGGTAGGGCTAGGGGAAAAGCTTGAGAGATAGACTTCTTGGTGGTGATCTAATTATGTGTCCTTTTTAGATAGAGACGCATCATTGCATATGAGAATATATAAGTTTTATTTATTCATCCTATCTTTCTCTCTTTCTCCTTTTCAACACAGGGATAGGTTTTGATCAAATAAAATGGAATATTCATCAAGTGTTCCACCAGGGTTCAGATTTCACCCAACTGAAGAAGAGCTTGTGGGTTATTACCTCAACAGAAAGATTAACTCCTTGAATATTGATTTGGATGTTATTGTTGAAATTGACCTTTACAGAATTGAACCATGGGATATTCAAGGTAATTTTTTGGTATTTTGTTTCTTCAATACCTGGTTTTTTCTCATTTCACCTTTATAAAAAAACAAATGTTATTTTTCTTTAACTTGGAGTGTTTCTAGATCATGGAAGAAAGGGTAATCCTAACTGCCCTTCTTCGATAACATATACATATATAGATATATGTAACTAATTGTTGTCTTTGTTACAAATATCATGTATAATAAGTATGCATTAAAAGATAAAAACTATATTGGATGCTATTTCTGTTACAGAATAAAATTTACGTAGACAACTTATACGTGTAAAATATGGCTTCTAGATATGCATTTTTACTTTCAAGTGTTGCGATTCATTTATATTAGTCAAGACTCAAGCTTAAGTGTTTTTTTCCAAATAAAGTTTCACTTAAAACATAAGTTTACTATGTCTGGGGAGCAATCATCAAAACATTCTTCTTCTTTTTTTGCAGCTACAAATAAAAGTAAGTTTCGTGGAAGACATATAAGTCACTTAATTAACATCGTACTCATATTATAATTTCATTACACCCTATCGATCCGGCTGTAGAGTCTGTAGTATACTTTCTTGGAAAAACAGGTAAAAAATCGTGGATTTATTGTAGCTTAATTATGTCTCCTTTATTCTTATGAGATCATTATATTGTGATTACAAAGACAGGTGCAATTATGGGTATGAAGACCAAAATGAGTGGTACTTTTTCAGTTACAAGGACAAAAAATACCCGACAGGGACGAGGATGAATAGAGCAACTGCCGCCGGATTCTGGAAAGCGACAGGGCGGGACAAGGCAATATTTACGAACAACCGGATGATTGGGATGAGGAAAACTTTAGTGTACTACAAAGGGCGTGCGCCAAATGGACAAAAAAGCGATTGGATCATGCATGAATATCGCCTTCAGACATCTCAACTAGCACCTCCTCAGGTTCTTTTAATTCTATATCTGTTACTTCAAGTTAACTGTTTATATGTATACAACTTTCGCATTTAATTATGAGACGAGTTTCTCAGAAATAATCTAAGAATTATTTAAAACTATTCAATTCGCGTCACTGCTTGATGCAGTATATAAAACTTGATAACTCAATCCATTCCCTCTGAACTCTCGATCTAGTTACGAGAAACTAGCCAAGTTGGAGCTACATGTTAGCAAGATTAGGTCAAAAATTGTAACTAATTGGTAGACTTCCATAGGTTTGATGGTAAGGACACAAATACAATTCCACACAAAATCGAATGCTCCTTAACCTTCAATTTAAGAATATCTTGTATCGAAACACTAGAACCAAATGGACCATTATTTTTCTCAACTTTGATTTAATTGATTTTTGTGTGTGCGCGTGTAAAATGCATACTACGAAAACCGATACAAAAGAATCATCGAGTCGTTTCTCTCAAGTCTCAATGCTCCGAAAAAGGGATTATATGGTCACATAAACTGATGAAAGAATTAAGGTTATTGAAGTCCTCTAAAAACCAATTATTATATATACTGTTTCAATAGATCTTGATAATGTTATACAGGAATGCAGACATCAGTTCATTTTGGACTTATATTTTTACTAGCATAACTAATTTTGTTTAGATATGCGCAATGCAGGAACAAGGGTGGGTAGTTTGTCGAGCATTCAAGAAACCAACTCCAAATCAACATCAACGGTTGGGAGGTTATGCTCACTACGCTACGAGCGATTACAATAATGAGTATAAGTCGATTTCTTCATATTCTGAAATACCCTCTTCGAGCAACACAAAGCACATGGTATATCCAAATCAAATTATTCCATACTACTCACCAATTAATTCACAAGAAAATTATCACTTTTACCCTAACTCGGCTGATACCCCTAAGCATCCTACTGAGCTTGCTAAAGAAGAAGTCCCGTCTTTCCCCATAAATGATGGTCCTAATTATGCTCAAAACGGTAGTCTCGATCATGATTCTATTTGTGAAGATGAAAGGACAAATATTGAGTCCTCGTGTGTTGATTGGAAAAGTTTCAGTGAGTTAATAACAGAACCCCATTTGCCTTCATCCGACTACGAACTAAATTCACAAAACATTCCGAGCCATCTCTTCACAAATTTTCCTGACTCATAGTTAAACCGCAACTCTATCGATCCACAAGAAGAAACATAAAAGTGTGGTGGTGGAAAGGCAGTGCTAAATGGTTTTATAGATTGGGTTGGGTGCAATTTGTGGAGATTGCTCTACTAAAAAGCATTTTCAAAATCTTTTGATGTGCCCGTTGTATTTTTTTCTATTATTATTCTTGCAAAACATGGCAAGATTCTACTGACTGATGTACGATCATTTCTGTTTTTTTTTACTCATTTTGAAGTGTAACGTCATGATGCTCCGATGTCAAATCACTATAATAAAATGTCAGTTTACCATCAGACATGTTAAACTGATGGGAAACTGAATATCGCTAAATTTATCATCAGGTTTAGAAACAAAAGTTGTTGCTGAACTGTTGCTAAATTTAGCAACACTCAATTTACTATCAGTTTAGCAACATAGCGCGTTTGATGGTTAATAGACTTCTTTTTTTTTGTAGTGAATAACAACAGAGCGTTTGGCAAAGAATCTAGAAGGAAAGATCCCATCTAGAGTATAAAAACGGTGACCATACCGTATTTATGGTTGTACAAAACACTACAAAAAAATACTCAAATAGCGACGGGATTAGTGACGGTATTTTTTGTTACGAGCTTATTAACGACGGTTTTTGTGACGGTTTTGTGACAGTTTAGTCAATTTGTGACGGTTTTGTGACGGTTTTGTCAATTTGCGACAGGCTTGTGACAGCTTTTGACTCTCACTAAATCAAATATTATTTTGTAGTGAAAGTGCAGCACAAGCGCGGCTGGTTTGGAATGTTCAGTACAAAATTCCAACGTACGGATACAATTATACAAATCAAGAACGAATAATAAATTGTTAAATCCAAAACCTTGAGGATATTTTTGACAACTTTTAAAAATATAATACTAAAAGAATAAAAAGTATTAGTCGACACATGCAAATTAGATACGTATACGATTAGGTCGACGCATGCAAATTTTGACAAATCTCTCTCTCTCTCTCTCATCTGTCGTGGTAATACGATACTTTCTCTATTTATTTTTGTCGAAATTCTGTTTATAAAACGTAATTCAATAATATTATAATTAGTTAGATGTTAAATATTCAAGCTTAGGTTATTTCTGATCGATTGTGGTTCCATCTCATCTTCAATTGTTTTTCTAAGCTAGGTTACGTAATTAAGCAACACATGTGTTTTTATTATTATTATTTCTGGAGAATATGTACTAAAAAGACAGTTCTCTTTTCTACGATTTTTAACAATATTAGCTTTTTGGCCCTCATTGATTAGGTTAGCATAAGTCAGCTTGACATTATATATTTTTGGATGATATCTAGATTTTTTATTATAATAATTTGTGGGTATTTGAACAAACATATTATTTAGCTTTTAAAAAGCTGATTTTAATCAGCTTTAAAAAATATGTTTCAAAAATCCTTTCAAAATCCAGAATTTTTATTTTTAGAAATTTTAACTTTTTTTTGTGTGGAGAAATTTTCTTTTAAACACACGAAAATTTTTAAAATCAATATTCCAGAAATCAGGTAAAAAAAGGCTAAAAAATCTATAAATAAAATAAAATATAGTTTTTCAGTGGATTTATGGAACTAGTTTTTCAAAGCTGATTTTGGATAAAAAAAATTCTCTTGTCAAACATAGCCTGAGGTTTGTTTTTGTAAAACGTTAAAAAATAAAATTTTAAAAAAAAGTAAAAGTTAATTTTGTTAATTTTTAAATTAAAATTTCAACTTTGAATTGGTTTAGTTAAGATTAATTTGGTATATATTAATTCTATCTCCTTTATGGCATGGATAAAATAAATATAGATTGAGAAAAAGTTTTAGAATATTTATAAATTGGGAAATAGTTTAGTGGATAACAACATAGGTTAGATTTTTATACTACACTTTTTCTGAAAAAACGCACAAATCGTAAAAAAAATCTACAGTTTGCAGTGTTTTTATGTAAACCGTACATTAAATGTACGGTTTGCATGTATTTTTTTTTGTGTAATTTCAATTTGTAAAATAGGAAAAAATATATAAATATGCAAATCCATAATTCACTTAGCTATATATAATTGTTTGTTGTTTGTTTATATTAATTATAAAAATTATAATAATTGTTGATATTTGTCCCATTTTTGCATTATTTATTTTTCTTGTGTAATTTCAATTTGTAAAATAGGAAAAAATATATAAAATATGCAAATCCATAATTCACTTAGCTATATATAATTGTTTGTTGTTTGTTTATATTAATTATAGAAATTATAATAATTGTTGATATTTGTCCCATTTTTGCATTATTTATTTTTTTTGTGTAATTTCAATTTGTAAAATAAGAAAAAATATATAAAATATGCAAATCCATAATTCACTTAGCTATATATAATTGTTTGTTGTTTGTTTATATTAATTATAGAAATTATAATAATTGTTGATATTTGTCCCATTTTTGCATTTTTTTTTGTGTAATTTCAATTTGTAAAATAGGAAAAAATATATAAAATATGCAAATCCATAATTCACTTATCTATATATAATTGTTTGTTGTTTGTTTATATTAATTATATTAATTATAATAATTGTTGATATTTGTCCCATTTTTGCATTATTTATTTATTTTTGTGTAATTTCAATTTGTAAAATAGGAAAAAATATATAAAATATGCAAATTCATAATTCACTTAGCTATATATAATTTTTTTTTGTTTGTTTATATTAATTATAGAAATTATAATAATTATTGATATTTGTCCCATTTAATAAAAAAATTAGGGTTTTTATTCAAATTTGTGTTATTTAGATATTTATTACTAATGGTTTGGTTATGATGTTGCATGTTTATGATGGTTATTTGTTTTGATTGAGAAAAATAAAAATTGTTACGCTTTATTAATATTTACCCGTTTTGAAAATTAGGGGTTTTTATAAAATTATGTTTTTTAATTAGTTTGTTTGCGCAGATCACCAATAAAAATTGGGGTTGTTGATATTTTATCCGTTTTATAAAAAAATTGAGTTATCATTGTTTGGTTATCATTAAATGTGTTTGGTTATGATTAAAAAATTGAGTTATTTTGGTTATGATTAAAAAATTGAGTTATCATTGTTCGGTTATAATTGAGTTATCACTGTTTGGTTATTATTAATTAGTTATCATTGAGTTATCATTATTTTAGTTATCATTAATTGGTTATCATTGAGTTATCATTGTTTGGTTATCATTAATTGGTTATCATTGAGTTATCATTGTTTGGTTATCATTAATTGGTTATCATTGTTTAATTAGATAATTAAAATAATTGCTTGGTTATCATTAAATGAACTTTAACTAGTTGTTACCATTTTATTGAGAACACTCGTATGCTCCCGGAAACCGTGAGATGGCCGGACAAGTTCAGGTGGGTTTATAAAGATGCGGGTCCTTTTTCTATACCATCTCATGTAATCCGGTGACGTCCTCGTACCAAATTCGCCGTTAACAAGCCGGTTGTGGCGGTCATTCCACACGGTTATAAACTCTGCAAAAAATGCAGGTCAATCGTGTTTTTGCACAATCGTGTTTTTGCACAATCACATATATTATATCCTTGCCGTGAGCCTGTCTGGGTTTCCAAATATACGTAGGGACCCGCTGAACAAAATCGAACAAAACCGAACAATTATATATAGCTAATTGAATTATGGATTTGCATATTTTATATATTTTTTCCTATTTTACAAATTGAAATTACACAAAATAAATAAATAATGCAAAAATAGGACAAATATCAACAATTATTATAATTTCTATAATTAATATAAACAAACAACAAACAATTATATATAGATAAGTGAATTATGGATTTGCATATTTTATATATTTTTTCCTATTTTACAAATTGAAATTAAAAAAAAATAATAATGCAAAAATTGGACAAATATGAACAATTATTATAATTTCTATAATTAATATAAATAAACAATAAACAATTATATATAGTTAAGTGAATTATGGATTTGCATATTTATATATTTTTTCCTATTTTACAAATTGAAATTACACAAAAAAAAATACATGCAAACCGTATATTAAATGTACGGTTTGCATAAAAACAATGTAAACTGTAGATTTTTTTTACAGTTTGTATGTTTTTTCAGAAAAAGTGTATTATACGTTTTTTTTTTTTTTTTTCAGAAAAAGCATAATATATAAAGATAGAAGATATTTAACTCTTATATTAAAACTTTCCTTATTATTGGTCTTTTCTTTTCCCTTTAAATACCGAAGTGTTCATAATCAATCGGCTTTGGTTTTATCAATAACCGATCTGAAGCGGACCGAACGCAAACGCAGCTCTAATTATTATTAGTGGTCTTTTATTTTCCCTTTAAATACCTGAGTGTTGAAGATACCTATCTCTGTCTCTCTCATCTCTGTCGACTCTCGAGGTATACGATTCATTATTTATTTGGTTTTTGTTGAATTTCGATTTAACTAGGTATATATATTGAATATTTCAGGTACGGTTTTTTTTTCTTTCTGATTGATTGTTCTTTTCAACCTACACGTGTATTTTATATCTAACAAAAAAAAAAAAAAACAGCTTTATTTTTTACAATTATTTAACAATAGGCTATTTTATATTTAATTAGGTTAGCATAGAGTTCTGGTCTGATAATCGTTAAGGCTTTCGTTGACCTTTTCATAATAATTAGTTACGACTTTCACTGATTTTATCCATCTCTTTTATAGGGTATTTGTGAGTTTGATTTGGACTTTGCTCTAAAAAAAATGGCGTCAAGCTTTTCTGATCAGGTTTGTTTTACACCATTATCTCACTCTCGCGTATATTCTGCCTTTTGCTTCTTGTGTTATACGCATCTATAGTTTATAGTTTGGTTTTTGAATACTAGTGCAATTATAAGAAGACAAAATCAGATTTCTGAAAAGTTAAACATCATGTTTATATTTTCTACACTGTATTATAATCAATTTCAAGAAGAAATCGTATTCTTAATTACTTACTTAAGATGTCATTGTGTTAATTCCTCTTTTCCATCATCTTCAAGTTCAAGGCCAGCTTGTGTATTTTTTTCATATTAAAACTGGCTGGCCAACTTGTGTATTTTTTATTTAATTTTTTTATTAAAACTGGCAACTTAAACTTTTCAATAGCTAACTTGCATCTGTAAAAATAAAACATGTCTGTAACTTGCGCCTTCCTTTCTAAATGATGTTTTACGTCGGGCCTTACTTTGGAATGTGTTTATCTATAAATCTTTCACCTTTAGTAAATACTAATACATGTGTAATTTAGAGCTTCTTCCAGCACTTACTTCCGTGCGGTTATTAGTCTTTTTCGCTTGCATCTGTAATAGTAATTCGTCTGATGTATTAATACATATTTGTTTGGTAAAAAGAAAAGTTTTTGAGTTGTGAAAAGTAGTTGGTAATATTGTAATTATTCAGAACGATATACTTCCATGAAAAAGTCAAAACTTATACTGATTAAATATGTAATTTTAATAACGTAGATTACTCTTCTTCTGGTTTAATCAAATAATGTCGTTCACTTTCGTACAGTTAGCCTTGTCGGATTGCAGCTTATAAGCTTACGCTATTTTGTTTCTTACTTAAAGCTGGATTGCCGGTTGGCAGCTAAAAAAACGAGGTTTCCTGTTTGTTTGTTTGTTTTGTCCTGAATAAGCTAGGAATCTTCTCCCCGAACGTAGCTTCTCCCGGAACCTAAAACATTCAGTCTCACTTGCTTAAAAGTTGCAATCAAGTACTAACTCAAAACGATCTTGTATGAGCATGCCCAAGAGACTGTGAATGAATAACATCTTTCTTTACGGATTAACTAACTCTTTTTCTGATGTTCACTTCCAGGTAAAAAGTATTCATCCTGTGATGAAGAATATTAAAAGTTATAACTGAACAAAGATGATAGTATGCATTTATTGGTGTAACCAAACGACATATCTAACTTTTTATTCAAGTATAATAAACAAGAGTAAAGGGCAGGCGAACAAGGAGCCGTCAACAAACTCCTTATTAACAAACTCTTTATTCTCTCTCTATTTTAGGGGGATGGCAATACCAAGTCCATTTATGCTGGATACACACCCTTCCATATGTGTGCCTTTTGTGATGCTAAGTTAAAAGTGTTTTGACGAAATGTCTTCAACTATAAAGAAGATGAAAAAAGCGATGGAAAAAAAATGTTGAGAAAGCTTGGATATGAATTTCGAAAAGCTTAATAAGCAGCTCCAAGAAAATATCCAGTCTACAATAAAGCATTCTCCTACCCTTTACATAAAAGCTCGGCTTGCTCGAGGACTTTTTGAACCAGATTCTTGCTAGTAAGAAGGAAGCTAAGAAAAATATGAGCTCTGGCAATGCTAAGGCCTTCAACATGATGAGACAAAAGCTGGAGGAGAAGACTAAACTTTACGAGGATAAGATCAAGAATTTTAGGGAGAACCCCCCATCTGAATACGATAAGTATATGGGCTTCTTCCTCGAAAAAGGACGTGTCAGATATCACGATTGCGTTATTTTTTTCCCAAAAAAATTTCGTGTGAGTTGTTTTTTTCTCAGTTATATTATGAAATGAAATTTAATTACTCAGATAATACCTACTGCCCTAGCTGTTAACACAGCTGTACTACCGTTTTTAAAAAAATATTTTTTACATTGTTTTGCCTACTTGATCTTTATAAGAATAATTATTTTTTTTTGCCGAGAATAAATGTAAAATATAGAATGGCCTTGAATGTTTCAAATAGATATAATTAACATGTTGTTTCATCAGTTGCAAAAGCGACGGTATCGGAAGTCCATTATTTTCATAAAATCCTTGGCTAGGTGATAATGGGCTGCCTAACGCCTAAGAGACCGCTTAAGCCGATTTTTTTACCATCTAGCTCGATTCTAGCCCGCATATCTCCTCCTAATGCCCAAACTCCGCCAAGGCGGTTTAGACCGCTTTTTGCCTTAATCAGTCCACGTTCAACAATTTTTACTGTAATTATATTAGCCACTTCCGATTCTGAATTTTTTTGGTGGTTGGCATAAATTTCCTGATAAATATGGTGTTATGCACTGAATGGAAAAATCTTAACCGTGTGATGCTAAATTAAATGTTATGTTTGAAAAAAACAAACTGCAAACTGTAAGCAATCAAATTCTATAATCGCACTTCGTAACTTCATATTTTTTTTTTCTTGAGAATATACCAAGACGCATCCTCGCTCTATCTATCTATCTATCTAGGTTTCTAGATCCCTTCTTTACTTATTTTTCTTGATCAGTTCAAAACTAGTTATACAGTCCAACTAGGTGTTTATTAAATATTCAAGCGACAGTTTTTTCTGATTGAGTTTTCGATGGATTTCGGTCCATGTCAGCTTCAATTTGATATTTTCTTAGTTAAAAAGTTGTGTAATCAATCAACTAATTTTGATGTTTATCTACATCTGTGCATTTTATTCCTAAGAGGAAGCATTTAAATCAACCATCTTTTTTTATCGTTTACGAAGTTAATAATAACCTTTTGGCTCAATAGCTTCATTCAAACCAGTCCTGAGTAAGCTGGTGGGTAATTTTGAAGTAATCTCATTTTCATTTGCTTTCTGTAATAGAAAACCTCTTGGCTGTAAACGAGTTTATTTTTGTGACCCAATGGACGTAAGCGAGTTTATTTCTGATGGGCTTGTCCTTACAGAGATTAAGATTTTTAAGATTTAAAGCAATTTGATAACCTTGATAATATTGAAGGCTTTCACTGACCTTGATATTAGTTCTGGCTTTCAGTGATTACCTAACTATCCGTCTCTTTTGTAGGGTAATAATTTTCCTTGGCTTTGACTGGGACTTGCTCTAGAAAAAGGCATCAAGATTTTCTGTTCAGGTTGGCTGCACACCATCTTACTCTGTAAAATTCTTATTTCATCATTTTGCTTCTTGGGAAAAGCTACTGCTTTACACATCTATAGTTTAGAGCGTAGTTATATGAAACTAGTTTCTTTTTGGGAAAGAAATCCTTTTTAGAAGCTTTATTTTTAGTTGTAAAGTCGTAAAGACAATAAATTAGTATACCTAAAAGGAGGATTAACTTCACTTTAATTACCTGTGTTTTGGGACAATTTTGATTTAGTGACCTCAGCTTTGAAAATTTCAATCTAGTGGCGTCAGTTTATAAGCGTCATTTGGGTAAGGTGGTTTGTCCAAGAATGTAACTAACAAATTGAATTTGATTATCAACGTCGGTTTGGTTGAGCCATACTTAAGTTTTAAACTGTCTGGATTAGGTTTATTTTTCCAAGAATGCGACTAACAAATTGAATTTGATTTGGGCTCAAATCCGCCTTATACGGGTTGATTGCACCCATAAAAAAAAATTGGTATACTTGTTTGAAGCTAGAAGCAAACAACTAATAAGTCAGAGGCGCTTGTATGAACATGTGCAAAAGAGCTTGTATACCATGCCCAAAGTGTGTGAATTTTTTTCGATTATTAAGAATAACATCCTTCTCTATAGGTCATTAACAAACTCTTCTTCAAATGTTTGCTTCCTGATTAATACTTAATATATACAATACCTCTATGAAGAAGAACATCAACTTTTATACCTCAAAAGTGGAAAGACCTGTAATCTTGGTACATGACCTTCCGTCTTTTTAGAAGTGATATTAGAGCACTCTCAACTGTCTATGATATAATTATGTACAAAAATAATAATACTTAGTGGTTGTACTAGACCAGTAAAGGGATATTGTTGTACATCTCACATCTGTCTATACAGAGTTCATATACATGTCTTCAGAATAATGGATTCTTTTTCATATACACGTCTTCAGAATAATGGATTCTTTTAATACTATAATTTATCTTCTTTACTGGGTCTTCCTTGCCCCAGACCTATCTTGTCCCAGCCTCTGATTGCACTCCACCCTCCCACAAAACCTTTGATTAAAAAAGACCGATCGTAACATGACATAATCGGTTTGGAAGGAGCTATGGTTTGCGGAAGTTCCAGGGAAAATTTAGGATCTTATAGAATGTTTCTACACTTATTTTTTTAATGCACGCCTAGATAAGAGAGAATTATGTCAAGGAGGGAGGGAGGGAGGGAGAGAGAGAGAACGTACTATGTGAAATTCAAGAGGTTGCGGTGAAGACAAAGAGATCAAAGAAGAGGAAGTTAGTTTTAGAGTCTTGTTCACCTATCTATCGGGGTCATTAATGTTAGCCTTACACTCCTTCATACGCTAGAGGAGCGAAGACAACAAGCTTTTAGAGTCTTATTCTTACTGATAAGTGATAACATACATATAATTTGGGAATTTTTTTTTTTTTATTTTATAACTCATGTGTTGTATCATTTTTATAGTTACGGTTACCATTCACTAATCTCGTTAGCTTATCCGCTTATGTTATGATCATTTCAGGTTATCAAGCAGTTATCAAGAGTTGCTTTTAACTTGCCAGAAAAAAAGAGAGTTCATTTTGCATCTTATGTGACCAACCAACCAGGCATTCGAGGAATGTATTCATGTTTTTTCGCTGCTAACCAAGTTTTTGTTTCTTCTAACAGTTGCGAAGTTGTGTTGTTTAGATGTACGTTTGCTACAATGTTTATTACTATTTAAGTGTTATTATGACAGTTAGATTTAAATCATGAATATGAAGAACTTTATAATCACGCTTTCATGCATCCGTGTCAGTTTCACGGATGTCCTCTTAAATTTGGGTGTTACATTCATTTTTCTTTTTTGATTTTATGAATTTTTCCTTTTTTGGGGGTTATTTAGGAGAAATGGTTTAAAACTTAAATACATTTATTAAAAGATCATGTGTTATTAGATGTGTTTGAAAGAGTACTAAATCTTAAATAATTTTCTAATAAAAGTAGTACGTACGTTAATTAGTTCTAGATTCCCATTTTCCCATTAGGCTCTGTACTGAAATAGCAACTGAAATAGATAGGATTAAAAACCATTTTTTTTAAGGGAATGTATTTTTATTTGTCCATGTTTCCTATATCTTGTTTTTGCAGAAAAAACTTGATGAAGCAGCTTTATCAGATCTTATATTTTAGTAAAATTCCATTTGAAGTGATACATTTCAAAATGTAATAACAAATAATAAAATTGGAACCAAATGACTATTTATTCTTGAAGTGAATAATTAATATGAAAACTTCTCCGACATATATTACATCAAAAATTATATTAAATTAGTATGTTTTCCACACAATTACACTTAATATCATTACAAATTACTACATAAAACTAAATAGGTCACGATTGTCTATGGGGAGTTTTTTTTTTTCATTACTCATTTTACTCATATCAATAAGATACCCGGGATTGGGAATCCCGGGTTCCTACGTGGCAATTTTTTATTTTTTCTAATTCACAAATAAATAAGTTGATGAAAAAAATACACGTAAAACCCGGAATTCCCAACCTCATGTCCTATGTAACTATTAGATCATATTAAATTAAATTATTCCTGAGTTTTTCAACCCTACGTATTATTAGTTTCCATTAAATTGAATTATTTGTGGTTTTTATACTATGAAAATGTATTTTAATTTATCAATTTAACTCATTAATAAATAAACAAATATTTCTCACTATTATAAAAGATTGAATAAACAATATTAATTTAATTTATACTATGAGTTACAATATTATTGAGTTTTTATTCAATATTTTATAATATTGAGAAATATTTGTTTGTTTATTAATGAGTTAAATTGATAAATTAAAATACATTTTCATATTATAAAAAACCATAAATAATTTAATTTAATGTGACCTAATAATACGTAGGGTTGAAAAACCCACGAATAATTCAATTTAATATGACTAATAGTCACGTAGAACGTGTGGTTGAGAAGTCTGAGTTCTGGCTAGGGTATTTATGTATTCCTTATCTATTTATTAGAAGTGTCTAATTTACGTGTCTAACAGTATTTATTTTATACAAAACTGTACTGCATTTATAAAAACCGTTAACAGTTTCGGCCAAACCTATTTTAACCTACGAACACATATATATAGAGAGAGACTATATATACACCATCATGGACAGGTGACGAGATCTCATTAGAGCTGGGGCCCAAGCTGCCGCCTCGTCTTTCGTGGTGCCTCGGCCATGCCTACGCCTGTGGGTCCATATGCAGGCAACCACAGTTACAGTTACTCCTCCATTTCTCTATACTCACGCTTATACATATGATTACATACACACACTAACATGTAATGGATTGGAATTGCACTGCAAATCACATGTCATGCTCACTGGACAGGTACGACAACTTAGTATTTGGACCTGTCCACTTTAGTAGAATTGATGGTCACAAGTGAAACTATATTAGATATGTTAATTCAAGAGCATAACTACTGAATCCAACATAAAAGAGATTAAACTGCTAACGAACCGTATCCAGTAAATACACCTAAACAAACAGGAACTCGGGAATCATCGGGACGGGCCGCCGTACCATTACCATACACGGCCGCCTCCAACGTTTCGACGGATCCTTCAACCTGATAAAAAAACATCAACCCATTGTACCGACATGCTTACCCAATATATCCGTTCATATATTGTCTTTGTTATTGCACTTGTACTTTGTAACCTATGTACAACTTAGGTGCCGGGACGGTAAAGAGCCGGACTACAGATCTCGGACTATGAAGATATTAAACTGTTTTATTGATTACTGTTATATTATCTGGTCAACTGCTTCAGTAGGGTCCGATAGGCGTTTAGCGAATAAAATATATAAGTCGAGCCTAATAATAAAAATAGGCTCGCTAAGTTCTAGGTGAAATTTTTTTAATCAACTTATTCATTTGTGAATTAAAAAAAAAAATTACCATAGGAACCGGGATTGGTGTTGTGTGTTAAATGAAGAATGAATACTAGTGGACGCGCAATCCAAAATGTAGTGGGGTAAAAAGCTAATCCTGTGGTAGAACTGTGTACATTTGAACCTTGGTCTATAATAATAATAATAATAATGAAACGAAGGAATAATTTCCTATTTCCCTGGAACTGAAATTAGTAAGTGCGGTCCACGTTTCCATCTCTCTCTCTCTCTACAATCTCACTATCAATCTTCAAACAAACCCGTAAATCGATTCATAATATATATATATATATATATATAAATCTAATCAGTTTACGATAAATGTTGGCCCCTCGGAGCCTCACGGCGGAGTCATCACGGCCGCCGTGGGACCTGGAGGCGGCGATGGAGGAGGAGGATGAGGAAGAGGTTACGCCGACGACGAAGAGGTCGAGATCGGAAGGACGGTTTCCTTTGGGAAGGTGGGAGTTGACGGCAGCGGTGGGGATATTTGTGGTATGCTCTGTGGGGCTGGTTTATATATATGTATCTATGCCTAAATCGGAGTATGACAGTCTTAAACTCCCTCGCAATCTCTCCGATCTCCGTGCTCTCAAGTAAATACTATTACTCCTTTTGTTTTTGTTTTTATAGCTATGTTAAATTGATTATAAGAGTATTTATTTTTTTTGTTTTTGTAGTGCTGTGAAATTGATTGTGTGAAAATGTTTGCAGTACCATTATGGGTGAGTTTGGTGGTGACTTTTTTGTTCAAAAAACTGATTTGGAAAAGTAATGAGAAAAAAAGTTGTTTAAAAGAAGATGCAATGTAGTGTTTGGGAAGACCTCAGTTTTTTTATTTACAAGTGGTTTTTAAAAAAAATTAATTGATGAGTCGTTATTTACTTAATTTTAGCTTATAAGTTACTTTAAAATAAACATAGAATTTTTCGTGGAAAGTTTATATTTTTGGTAATTTTTATGTGAAAAAGCTAAAGAAATCTCCAAATACACACACACACACATATATATATATATATATATACATGTATCTAATTACAAACCCACCGTCTGATCACTGATGGCCCTGCGGACCCTAACGGCGATGTCGTCACATCTGCCGCAGGACCTGGAAGAGACGAACTTCGGAGGACCTGGTATCTGAGTTGTGTTCTACTAAACTTTGTACTTATTTATTAATAAAATTTCCTTTTATAGTATTCCTTGTAATCTGGGTATAATTGGAAAACTATACTATAGAGTTATATATGGTATCATGTGTAAAGATATTTGGGGTGGGAGGCTGGGAGCCACTTGTTTTGTTTTGTAGATGGCGTATAGTGATTGGAAGCGAGCCTGCATTTGTGTTATGGAATTGGAAGAATTGTAGTAAAGAAACTAGGAATTGTTTGGCTGCAGCTTTTAATTTCTAATTCAGTTGTTTTCTAGGCGTTTTAGTGTATTTGAATGTGTAACTTTCAAGTGATCACTTTGTGCTCAAGTACGATTTTAGTTTTCTTTTCTTGGAGTGATTCCTGTTTCAGGTAGTGTTGGGTAATTGATTTGTGTTCCAATTGATCATTTTTAGAAAACCCTTATGGTAATTGATTTTGAATATATAATTTGTGTCACAGTTGCAATCTGGTTATAGAATCAGAAGAGTTCTAGGACTAGTATAGGTTTTGGTTTATACATGACTATGTCAAGTTGTAGATGTCAACTCAACTTTTTTGCTTGTTTTCTTAATAGTTGGAGTATTGGATTGTTAGCATATTAATTGTCTTTCTTTCACCTGGAAAAACTAAAAATCGTAAGCCGGGTGAAACCAACTTTTATATCTTAAATTATAAGGCCTATTTTCTTATACGACACAGCTGAACTCACTGTTCAAATGTACTTTCTCATGATTTTTTAGTTAGTCTTTCGTAGACATATTGATGAATACAGTTAGCTTTCTTTATGGTATCTTGTTTGAAGGTTTTAAAGAAAAACTATTGGGTGGGAGATAATAATAGAGTTCATACCATCCGTCAATTGTTTTGATTCGCAGGTGTGATATAGGATATGACAGTGAGACTGACATTTGGGTTTTCTCTTCAAATGAAATGTATTTAATATGATAATATTTCAAAAGATGCATTTCTTCATCGAGTTATAAAAAAGGTTGGCCATCCACCATAGCAATGCCGACATTCTCCATTTCCCCTTATATTATCTTATTTGCAAATAAGAATTTTTAATTCATATTAGGGATGCCCTTTTTGTTTTTGTTTTGAGGCTCCTCTGGTCTTTGCAATGGTAGTTGATTTGTTTTGTTCAACTAGCCAAATGAGCTGTTATTCCACTGGGGGATTTGGACCGGTAAGCGACCTTGTCATGAAATTTGGTTGTGGAGTTGAGGTATCCTGACTTACTACCTTGGTCTTCTACTGGAAGCTATGTTAGAGTATAAGTGGTTTGTGAGTTTTAGAAGCGTATAATGGGCCCTTACTATGGAGGGTCATCCATCAAATCATTAGAAAAATTGGTAATATAGGGACATGAAAACAGCATTGCCAACTTTGTGGTGGCACATAACCATGCATAATCATGGTTAATAAGCGCCTTTGACTGATATTGTGACCTTGAACCAAGAACTTTCAACACTCATGAATGAAATCGAGCATGAGTACATATGTCTTTGATTCAGCGTATGTCGTACAGTTATTAATGCAACTCACCAGTTAATGCTAATTTAAAGATGAGTGGACCATTGACCTAATCTGCAGATGAAAGAGTCTTGAGTCTAAACTGAAAGGACTGGTTGTGCGAGACCTGAGGAAACTTCTGTTTTTTACGCTACATTCACAAGAAATTAAATTTTACATTTTCATTTGCTGGTAAGATCTGGAAAAAATAGATATAGCCAAACCAAACTACCGGATTATATAAATTTGGTTGCGATTTGAATCCAGTTCAAATCACGTGAATCTGTAAACATCATAGTACCTGACTTACAAAATCTTTAAAAAAATTGCCCTCTCGAATGGCGTGTTATAAGCACAATGCATTTTTGGAGAGTTCTCAAGACATGTCTTGATGATCATTTCTTTCATTTTCTCATGCAATTTGCCAGGATCAGAATCTAACCAATTGTTCACAAAAAAGCACCTTAGTGGAGTTCTTTAGTATAGTTTCTTAGTATCTTTTGGTAATGGTTTGGTTTGTTAGATTAAAGCAGTGCTTCTCTAAAAATGTCTAATGTGGTGTGCAATAATTTTATTTTATTTTTGGAATTCGAAGATCGTTAGAGCAGTTGAGGTGGTTGATTTAGTTTTAAGCAACTGCTGTACACGATACAAGCTTGTTTTCATTTTGACCACTATTACTAATTACAAATGAGTTTATGGAAACTGAATAAATGATTTTCTAATGGATGGTTTTGCAGGGATCACCTTGGAACATATGCTAAAGCTTACCCAGCGAAGTTCATTTTGGTATACTGCTCAACTTACATATTCATGCAGACATTTATGATACCCGGCACTATATTTATGTCGTTGCTAGCTGGAGCACTTTTTGGAGTTATAAGAGGACTCTTCTTGGTTGTTTTTAATGCCACAGCTGGAGCATCTTCCTGTTTTTTTCTGTCCAAATTAATTGGGAGGCCTATAATTAACTGGTTGTGGCCCGAAAAGTTGAGATATTTCCAAGCTGAGGTACTATAAAATCGATCTTATCTAATTTCTTTATTATGGGTCGTTTACCTTGTGCTTTAGAAATTTAAATTCCTTAAAACCTTTTTTTTTTTCAGGTAGCAAAGCGGAGAGAAAAACTTCTGAACTATATGCTTTTTCTTAGAATAACCCCGACGTTGCCTAACCTTTTCATTAATTTAGCATCGCCAGTTGTGGATGTACCCTTCCATGTCTTCTTCCTGGCGACAGTAGTTGGCCTTGTTCCAGCTTCCTTTATTACTGTGAAAGTAAGTAAAATTCATTTCCTTAACATGTTTCTACTTGTTTGCATGCTAAGTCATATGAAATACATTTATATATAGTTATGGTAATGGTAATGGATGGTTTTTATCAGTAAAGAGTGCTGTATGTTAATGGTGTAACTGTGACATGGAGTTGGTAGTTGTACGATTTCGTGTTTAAACAATTACCACCTTCTATTGAAAGAGAACGATTGCAAGTGGGCAATGGACTTAAGTTGGAAGCATATTTTGCTTTAGGAGTCTTAGTTCATGTATGTCAATTATTTACAAGGTTTTTTTTAAAAAAAAACTGCACAAAAGAAATGATGCTCAAGAGTTTCCTTGATATTTTACCATGAAAACATCACTGAAGATGTTACTCTTACAAACAGTTAGTGTTCATATCGAGAATCTAAGTTTACTAGCCGACCCCAAATTCTTAGGATAAAGGCATAGTTTGATGATGATGATAATCGAGAATCTAATCTTATTATTGTGGTGGGTGACCAAGTCTGGGTAAGTGCGAAGTGCAGACAATTCATTCTTATGTATATTGTCCCAAGTTCCCAACACATTAGAACCTACAACGATAGCCTATAACTACCCCCTTCTACTATAACTACCTACTTAAGATATTTTTTCCGTAACCAACTTTTAAGCAAAATAAGAAATAACTTACTAAGGGGAATTGCATCGGAAAAGGAAACAAAATTGCATGTAAAAACGAAAACTATCAAAACACACATCAGTCGCTTCTTCACATTCTTTGGTTCTAGATGGAATACAGGTACATTTAGCAGCAATGTGGTTGTATTTGCTCTAAGTATGCTACTCAATCATGACTTCTGATATTCATAAACAAGTGGTGTGAAGACTTTTTCTTCTACCTGTTCTGCTTTATGGCACAACTACTTAATCATTCTTGTTGCTTTCTTATCATCAGGCTGGCCTTGCTCTGGGAGATCTACAGTCAGTCAAAGATCTTTACGATTTCAAAACATTGTCTGTGCTTTTCCTTATCGGAATTGTAGCAATTCTTCCCACCCTTTTGAAGAGAAAGCGTATATACGAATAAGCTGTTGCCTTCTCAGCTCAGTAAAATGTTGTAGCAGATAAAATACAAGAGCAGAAAAAGTAATTCAAGTACCCGCTGTATTCCTTGTTTATTTAGGGTACTTTTTTGTTTACCCTTTTACTTGAAAAGGAAAAATATGTTTACTATAGAATAGGAAATACTTAACGAACCATGAAAATCAAGATTTTGGTTGGAACAAAGTTACCAACACCCATGGTCCATGAAGATTATATTTGGTTGTGATTTATAAAGTTTATTAGGCCAATGAAGCAACGTAAAGTGATAGATGCATTCATTTTTGTATGCCCAGTTTATAGTGAATTTTTATACTTTTGA
This sequence comes from Primula vulgaris, assembly GCA_963920805.1. NCBI lineage: Eukaryota > Viridiplantae > Streptophyta > Magnoliopsida > Ericales > Primulaceae > Primula > Primula vulgaris. The sequence continues at coordinate 9,919,240 of OY987216.1, read as the reverse complement.
GGCCCAAGTCTCAGTAAGGGATTTATATATATGTCAATTAATGAGGAATCCTGTTTTGCTTTCAGATCTGGTCTTCTCTGTCAAAGCTTTATATGTTATGGAATTGTTTAACAATGTGTTGTTTTTTCTCTTATGTATGTATGTCACGGATCTGGAAGAAAATTGGAATTTCTAGATTGCTAAGTTCAATTTGACTTTGGCCACAAAGTTGTTAAAATGTTCTGCATCAGTCCTTGAGGTTTTCAGTCTTCAAAAAAATTGTGATATCTTTTATATGTTCAAGTTTAAACTGTATATGAAAACGCACCCCTTTGATACTGGTATATAAATTAATTTTTAGTAGTCCTATTGCCGATCCAAAAAATTATGTTTTTCCACTTCAGTTTCCATTCTTTCTGATTGAAAGGTCACTTAAAAGTTTTAAAACTTATATGTGCCGACACTGCTGCGTCCGGTTGGATCCACCGCCATGATTGCTCTAATATCCACATCGGGCCCTTTACCTATGAAAAGTGAAAACACATCTAAACCTATAGAAGTTTTTTGTATGTGCGTCTCAACCGGGTCAAGGCTATGACTAACATAAGTTACATAATGGAGTTATCATTTCCACCTCTTATTCAATTAGATTATGAATCAAAATATATATGGAGATTAGAATCCAATTATTTGTTGCAAGATGTATAACAAATCTACCCTGATAATTATTTTGGTGAAAATGAAATTTAGAGGGAAAAACCAATAACTATTAAAAAAATACTTTCAACAAAGGCAAGAGCAATACGCTAAAAAACTAAGAAAAATACTCGTTTGATAATTGATGTCTAATAAAAATAGTACGGATTAAATTGATAAAGAGGTTGAACTAAGTGACTAAATTGATTAAATATTATGACCCATGGGCATTTTACTTAATTTTGTGTGTGTACACAAATCAGAGGTGGTTTGGTTTACCTTTATTAATTGCATTTAATACTAACAAAAACACTTAAAAAGTATTTTATTTCACATCTCTCCTTTCTGGGTAAGACTCATATATATATATATATATATATATATGTTCATCTGATTGAGATTTGGATTTACAGGAGTATATATGTATTATGAATGTAACTTACATATCTATATATACATTTTATAACATGCATATGTATTGTATATAATTGGAGTATATATTTACTCTTCTACAGTTAATTGATGATTTAGATTAGGTTTAAAAATGGCATTATTAAGATCTTCACCACCATTTTGCTCAATCTCCACCTTGTTTATCTCTCTCTCTCTCCTCACCCTACTCTCTTTCTCTCTCTACCTTCTCTCTCCTCCCTCCTCTCCTCTCTCTCTCTCTTCCAAATCCACACACTCCTTCTCCTTTATCAATGTCTTTGTCACTAACCTCCCTAGATCCTTAAACTACGCCCTTTTAGACCAATACTGGTCTCTCGATAACGATACCCGTCTCGGCTCCGATCCTGATAACCAAATCAGATCAGTTTTCAAGAAAAAAAACACAAAAACGGTCCAAAATGTGGAAAATTTTGAGTACCCATTTTATCCTGAAAGTCCGTTGATAAAGCAGTATTCAGCAGAGTATTGGTTATTGGGTGACCTCGAGACGGATTCAGAGAGGAGGGGGAACTCGTTTGCCAAACGGGTTTTCGATGAGGGAAAAGCCGACGTGTTTTTCGTCCCTTTTTTCGCGACGGTCAGTGCTGAGCTGCAGCTTGGTGTTGGGAAAGGGGTGTTCAGGAAACGGGTTTCCGAGAACGGGGATTATATGAGGCAGAGGGAGGTTGTTGATTTCGTTAAAAAGACTCAGGCTTGGAAGAGATCTGGGGGAAAAGATCATGTCTTTGTTCTCACTGGTATGCTCTTTTTCTTTCTTTCTTTTTTTGGCATTTTTTTGGCATTAAAGTTTAATGTTTAATTTTATGTGGGTTGGTTTAACAGTTTGTTTGGTGATTTTGTAAGCATGCAGTCTTTTGGGTTTCTTTTCAGTTTCGATATTTAAGCTGCATGTTTTTGAAGTTTAATGTTTGATTTTATGTGGGTTAGTTTAATAGTTTGGTTGGTAATTTTGTAAACATGCAGTCTTTGAGTTTGTTTTCGTTTCGACGTTTAGGCTGTATTTTGTTTGAATTAGCAGTTCTATCGTATGCTTTAAACTTTAATGTTGGATTTTATGTGGGTTAGTTTAATAGTTTGGTTGGTAATTTTGTAAGCATGCAGTCTTTGAGTTTGTTTTCGGTTTCGATGTTTAGGCTGTATTTTTTTTGGTATAGCAGCTCTATCGTATGCTTGAAACTTTAATGTTGGATTTTATGTGGGTTAGTTTAATAGTTTGGTTGATAATTTTGTAAACATGTAATCTTTTGAGTTTGTTCTTGGTTTCGATGTTTAAGCTGTATTTTGTTTGGTTTACCTATAGTATGTTTTAAAGTTTAATGTTTGATTTTATGCGGGTTAGTTTAATAGTTTGGTTGGTAATTTTGTAAACATGCAGTCTTTTTGGTCTGTTCTCAGTTTCGATGTTTAAGCTGCTTTTCGTTTGGTTTACCAGCTCTATAGTATGTTTTAAAGTTTTAGTGTTTGATTTTATGTGGGTTGGTTTAATACTGTAGTTTGGTTGGTGATTTTGTAAACATGCAGTCTCTGGGTTTGTTTTCTGTTTCGATGTTTAAGCTGTATTTTGTTTGGTGTACCAGATCTATAGCATGTTTCATTGTGCTTTTATTAATCTGAATCAAGTGAACTTATATGAAGGCTTGAAGCTATGCTTATTAGTTGCAGCCAAATATTTCCTATTGTGGAAACTCCACCATTTTTTTTAGAAATCGCTGCTATGATATATGCGACAGGATGAACTTTGGTATTTACTTAATCGTTTTTTCTTAAATTCTATATCGTTTTTCTTTTAATGCTTAATCGTTTTTTTTATGAAAGATCATGTATTTGTTCTCATTGGTATGTCATGCTTTAATTTAATTTACATGAGATTTTAATGTTGGTCTTTGTTTGGTTTGCTTGGTTGATGTTTTTTCAAACATGCCAGTTTTGGGTTTGATTTGTTTTTTTTGATTTTAGCTCAGATTTTGTGGTTTCTTGCTACTATATAAGATGTAATGCATTTGGTTTACCTGCTATATAGTAAGTGTTTTATCTGGCTTTATAGCATGAAAGAACTTCAGAAGTTCTATATCGGACGAGTCGAGGCTTTAACAATCTCAAATAAGTGAACTAATTTGCGGGTTAATTTGGACTTCGGTTGGCTATTGTGGAGACATGCAGTCTCTGGGTTTGTTTGATTGTGATTTTTAAGCTCGGCTTTGGTTGGTTATTTTGTAGACATGCAGTCTCTGAGTATGTTTTTTACCTAGCTTTATAATATGAAAGAAACTACAATTCTATATTGGACGAGTTAAGGCTTTTCTCAATCTGAAATAATTGAACTAATTTGCTTAATAGTTGCAGCCAAATGTATCCTATTATGGAAAATTTTCTTATATGTTTTCTTAGCGTTCACGAATCTGTACAACCACCGCTTTGTCTGTTCTATGTTCTTCATTTTTTCTCGATTTATTTTTCCTGTTTTCAAGATTGTTTGATTGCTTGTGCTACAGAAGTTGCGTTTTCCATGTAACTGACATTCAAAATCTTAATAAGCTTTTCACGTATGGTTTTAAGTTTTTAACATTAAATCACTATTAGCATTTGCATCTTCTGTTACTATTGCAGCAGTTTTTAATTTCATATGCATCTCCAATTGGAAACCCTTCAGATCAGGCAATGTGTTTGACTTTATTTTATAACAAAAGCCATAAAACTATCCATACATCACATTCTTGCATGTGTCATTCCACTAAGTCTACATAGATTTTGGAACTGTATACATTGCTTCAAATGAACTGATAGTATGAACATGCTTTAGCAGCTTATAATTTAGTCTCTGCATTTATCAGGTTAAGTTAAAACTTGAAGCGTTCTTTGGCAGACCCTGTTGCAATGTGGCACGTGAGAGACGAAATTTCCCCTGCAATTCTCCTTGTAGTTGACTTCGGTGGGTGGCAGAGGCTTGATTCTAAAGCATTTAAAGCTAGTAACTTGACGGAAGATACGATGATACAGCACACACAGGTTTCACTGTTAAAAGACGTGATTGTCCCTTACACACATCTTTTACCGAGATTGATGATATCTGAGAATCAGAAACGTGCGACTTTGCTTTACTTCAAAGGAGCCAAACATCGGCATCGGGTAAGTGCTCCATGTCATTGTGTCATTTAGTGAAGGGTTAGTTATAGTTTTTTATATAATGTATCATCAAATTTCGATTTTGTATACCAATGTACTAGAATTAGCAATTACGATAGTAATGCTACATTTCTTGGACGACTTAGTACACTATTCTGTATAAAAGAGAAATAGAAGAATCATTGAATAATAAATACAAAAAAAATAAAAAAATCTCATACAATTCTACCAGGTTTTTTTATATATATTTTCTACACTATCCTATTACGTTTTATTATTACATTATTTTACTCTCCAACCTATGTAGTGAACAAAAAAAAAAACTTAGGTTGGGGTATATTACTAATTTTGTAAGTTGGTTACAAAACTGAAATCTGATGGTATTCAAACTGCTAGTCGCCCTTCAGTCGATCAAACACTTATTCATTGTATAATTTTAGCTTGTAACAACGTGTCCTTCTATGTTGCTGAAATTAGACCGAGTTTCAAGCATATTAGTTCGAGTCGTTAGTTTTGCCGTTGACAATTTATTTCTCAAACAGTTTTGGTTTTGGGCTTTTAGATAACTGAGGGTCTGATAAATTACTGAGGTGTCAAATTTTGATGCTTCATGAGCTTTTGAGCCATGTAGATCAGTGATCAGTCAAGCCTATATAATCTAGAACAATAGTATATTGTTCTTTTCACGAAAAAAGCCTGTCGAGGTAAATAACTTATATACGATTTCAGTCAGGGTGAAATTGGGAGCTGAAAGGAGTGAAAGTTATTTTTAAAAATATTCCTTCTATTATGTTGTGGTTATATACATTCATTTTAAAGGGCTAGTTACATCTTCATGTAGTTAAATATTGGTTTACTCTTAAAAATGAACCTTTTTGCATAACCAAATGTGAAAAAGATTAATATGGCTGAATGGAGTGAAAGTTAAGTATTTTTTAAAAAAATTATTTTAATATGTTGTGGCTATATCACTCATTTTGAAGGGCTGGTGACTTCTTCATGTTGTTAAATGTTGGTGTACTAATGAAAATGGACCTTTTTGCATGACCAAATGTGAAAGTGATCAATATATCTTAATGTAACCATATTAGGGTCCCTAATATGGGTTTTTAATAGAATTTCAATAATTTCGTTAAGTTCCTTTATGTTTTTGTTTAAATCCTGTTATTGAGGTTCCTAACGTACTTGTCCTCGTGCTAAAAGCAACAATTAAATGTACATGCCTAATCTTTTGGGCAAGTCTTTAATATCCGTTTCAGGACACAACTGTACCACGTCAGTTAACTCTTTTCTGATGATGCTTTTACTAAATGTTGAGGGACTTTCTGGGTATTAAAACAAACATTGGTATCCGGTATAAGTGGGAACAATATCATTTAGTGTACTGATACCAGAAATTCATTAGCATAACTGTAGCTGAATATAAACCTCAGGCCTAAGTTTATGTTTTCCTATATAATATAATGCTATTTCATTTTCTTCACCACAGGGTGGGCTCGTTCGAGAAAAACTATGGGACTTATTGGTCAACGAACCTGGGGTTATTATGGAAGAAGGTTTTCCTAATGCCACCGGAAAAGAGCAATCAATACAAGGAATGAGATCATCAGAATTCTGCTTGCATCCTGCTGGCGACACCCCCACCTCGTGCCGACTCTTCGATGCCATACAGAGTCTATGTATACCCGTAATTGTTAGCGACGAAATTGTACTTCCTTTTGAAGGAATGGTAGATTATTCAGAATTTTCTGTTTTTGTCTCTGTTAACGATGCTTTGAGACCAAATTGGCTGTTGCAACATTTGAGAAAATATACTGATAAGGAGAAAGATAGTTTTCGGAAAAATATGGCTTTAGCTCAGCCGATTTTCAAATATGATAATGGTCATTTGGGTGGTATAGGGCCTGTTCCAGTTGATGGTGCGGTAAATTATATATGGAGAAAGGTACACCAGAAATTACCCGTAATTAAGGAAACTATTGTTCGTGAGAAGAGGAGACCGCCAGGTGTGACTATTCCGCTTCGGTGCCAGTGTACATGACGGGTTTTTAAAGGACCTCAACAGTGTTTTCATAATTTTATATTTTAAAAGTGTTTTTTTTTTCAAAAGTTTCTAAAAGTTTTTTAAAAGATTACAGTTTTCATTTGGGGGGTTACGTTCTGTTTAGATGAATGGCGTTACAAGGATTGCTTACACTGCTCACTCATACGAAATTTGTTTTTTGGTTGTTGGATACGTTTCTATAAGAATCATAGCTTTTACAGTTTATTTTGTGAATGAACATATGCTTTGTTTGTTGGATACGTTTCTATAAGAATCATATAGTTTTTACAGTTTATTTTATGAATGAACATATATGTTTTGTTTGTTTCTTTGATAATAACAAAATGACTTTCTACTCATCTGGTAATTCTCTAACCTATTTTTTATATAGTAAAAGAATGTAAAGGTATGATTTGTTATGTCGTATAAACATCAGCATATTTTTCTAATTAATTGTTGTAGTTATTGATTCAATTGTTTGACACACTGATTGTTAATGTCTGACCCGAAGTTGCAGCTATCGTGGATAGATATAGATCTCAATTAATTAACTACAGAGTTGCGATCATGCTATGATTTGAGAAAAGCTGCAATTTAATGTTAAGTCTGTCTCAATGGCGTTTCATATTATAAATATGTTCTTTCCCTCAATAAGTCCATAGCACTGCCTAATAGTTCCATAGTAAAAAATTTCAAAAAAAAGTTAGTTTTTTCAAAGAAAGTTTATTTTTTAAAAAAGTTTGTTTTTTTTCCAAAAATAAGTTATTTTTAAAAAATATATATATTTTTTATTAAAAAAAATTGATTTTTTTCTATACCGTTATATATTTATATATATAAATTTTGTATTTTTTTTTATGTATATGTAACTATTTTTTTATGTAACTATTTATTTATGGGCATGTTAAAAATGTAAAATTATAAACTTTTCGGCTTAAATTTATATGTTTTATAAAATTTGGGACGGAAGTAGAATTTAAACTTAACTTCCATCCAATTAAATTGACGGAGGTCCCCAATTTATGAAAATATATATAGTTCGGTACCTCAATTGTTAATGCCATAAGTTTCGTTCCCATTTTGTTAATGTATGTTAGTTAGAGTTATTAAACCTATTTTTTTCCCTTTGAATTTAAGTGTACATGCGTAATCTGTTTGTAAAATGGTCACGTGCTGACCTTTTTGTCCACTTGAATTGTGTTTTTATATTAAAAAAAATTAACGGAGACTAAAATTCAGTATAGTAAAAGTAAAAGTTTATATTTCAGGATAGTTAACGAAAATGTTATCGTAACTTTGGGTAATTAAGTATAATAAACCCCAAAACTCACGATACAAAACATCCTCAAACCCTGAATTTGCCAAAATCACTCTTTATACGAAATCCTTGCATAGAACGCGCACTTAAAACTTATAAGTCCTCGCGTATGGTACTTTTTTTTCTTGGGAAACTCGTTCAAAATCTACCATAGATAACATTCCCTTTTATACCTGTTCATACACAGTTCAGTCTTTATTTTATTTTATTTCAAATGCAAGATCAAACAACTTAGTAGATAAGACTTAATGTGACACAACAAAAGCAACATAATGTCATAAACGGCCATATATCATAATCTTTTTGTGGGGATCTTAGTCTTAGAGTAAACGCAACGAAGTGTATGATTTATTTTCCCTTTTATGGATTAAGTTATTGTTAACCTTTCAAAGCAAAAGATTAGATTTACAAACACTACACGCATAGTTCATTGTCAGTGAAGGCATTACTATGTTGTGGAATAACCATCACTCCCCTTATTTCAGAAAGAAATAAAAACCATATTAATTTGACAAATTCAAGGTTTGCTATTAACATAAACGGTACACAGATAAAATAAACTACAGTTTTATACAATATAGTACTCCATATAGGAAGTATTAACAGTTTTTGGCTGCAAGTTGACAAATTAGGACACCTAAATATCAATTGTGTCAAATTTTGGAGAAAAAACACAAAGGGAAGGAAATGCATAAACAAGAAAACAACCGGCATAATGACATTGACAGATAATTGAATTTTACCCATTTCAACAAAGATCGTAATTACTTCTTCAAATATGAGTCCACATCCAACACTTAATTGTTTTTAACAATGTAATAATGTGTATACATTATACAAACAAAACATTACAATACTATTTCATTAATATACATACATTTTAATTTGTTTACTTACATTAGGAAAAAAGGATATAGCCACTTTTGAATAGTTAAAACTTAAACATAACACAAAGATAACGTCTACGTCTACGTACGGCTAGCTAGGCTAACCTTATAAGTCCAATAACAATGTGTTTAGACTTTAGCCATCAATGTGCATATTGTACATTTGGTCATATAATCGATAACAAGGAGGGAAAGATAAGAGGTGACTATCGGGTGTTCCACGATTCCCTCATAATTGTAATTTTTATTTTATTTTTTGACTTGTGGTTTAACTTTAATTTATTGAAATTAAGCATTTGTTATCATCAATTTTCTTTTCAATTGAATGTATTTTTTTTTGTGTGTAAAGAAGAGAAAAACTAGAATATTGTTGTAGTAACATATTGGGTTGGTATGTTGCACATGAACTTGACTGGTCAATCAAGACCATAACTCTGTACTGAGTTATATGACTTGGCAATTGGCATTCAAGATCTCAAAATTTAATAAAGCTGAAAAATACTTTCATTAAATTTAACACTTGGATAATATCTACATGAATATCTGTAAGGACATAGCACAAATCATCTAATGCCATCACTTCTTTCCACTTTATTATATCATAAGTTCATAAGTACTGAAGCCCAAGCTGGTGATGTATATCAGCCACCAAAAACGGTTATTCATACAAAAATCATTGCAACACATAAAATCAAGTGTTTTGATCTTAGAACCCATCCATGCGTAATTCAGTTTTTCCCGGTATGGGGGTATGACATTTCAAATATTGACTTTGACCACTTTGTTACGGATTAATTGGGTATAGGAGGGCACGCCTTCTGTATTTTTTTTATACTTCGTAGAAAAACAATTTTTATTTTTAATAGTCAAATATCCAATATCCAAAAAAGTACAAGAAAAATTTGAAAGATGATTAATAAAAATAAGCTGAAAATAAATAATAATAATAATAATAAGAAAATGTAATAAAAAAAAAGGATGGGTCCCCGGAACAAGAAAAGGTATGGATATGATAGTGTACTTAAAACAGCAACAAAATAACAGAAAAAGCAGTATTTCGTATATTGTTTTAAAAATAAAAAAAAACTACTAATAAATGATATAAAACAAATTTACCCATAATTTTATCAGTATTCAGTTGCGCCATTATTATTATTATTATTATTATTATTATTTAGTTGTATCTTTCATTGCTTACGCGACAGTGAAGTTGCAGATAACTTCTTTCTTATCTTCCCATTCTCATTACATGCATACATAATTTATTTATATTATTTAAATAAATATATTGTGTATATATATATATATATATATATATATATATATATAGATGATTACCCAACAGGTAGAATTTAAAAAGACACATAAGGGACTTTGAGTTTAGCTAAAAAGGTATCATCTTTATCTGTTTTACACTCTTTTTTTAGTCCATTCTTAATTTATCATCTTAATTTACTGTTACTCATAATTAAAAAATTTGATTGGTGTTCAAAGTTAATGATTTTTCTATACTCTTCTTTTATTTAATCACTTGTACTTCGCAATTTTAATGGACATGGGCTTATTTTGATAATATGCATAGTAATCATCGTTATCATTTTTGTTCATGAGATTGAGATGTGTATATATATATATATATATCTATCCATATAATTATTTAGTAAAAAAGATTATTTTTTCTCCAAATTGGTCTTAAGTAGTGAATACTCAATAATGTTTTAAAAAGCAAAAAGTTAGCTAAAGCGTTTTTGCAAGAGCTACATTAAAAGCGCAGAAAACTAAATTTTCAGCGGCCTAAATAGCGGAAAAGCGAGCTTTCTAAGCTTTGAAAACGAGCTTTTTTACTACAAAGCCAGCTTTTCAAAACAGACGAGTGGTTAAATTTTAATTTTAGCTTTCATAAAACTAAGTCGGAGTAAACCTTTTAAATCTTTGTTTGAATATTGAGGAAATCAGAAACAGAATATGAATCGATTCTGTGTACTTCCCGGGTTTTTGGTTCATTTTGGTATCGAATTAAATTCGTTTTGGGTACATTGTGGTTTAATGAATTATCTTTATCTGCAATATTAACCTCTCAAAATGGTCTTTCTCAATCGAAGAAGTAAATTTGGTTTTTACATTTTTTTCCCTCAGGAAATTTTTGTCTTTCACCAATTTTAGTGAAATGCATCCTTCCCACAATTAATTGTATACATGTTATTTTACTTCCGTTAGTTTCCCAAAAAAAAATCCATTCATCTCCTTGTAACTCGAGTAATTAGTTTCAGTATCTGTATAAAGTGGTGCTAATCTACCAAAAAATCTCACCGGCCAACGCTAGTGTGATACTTAAATTAACTATTAGGAAATGCAGAATTGGTACACCTACACATCCATATCACCAGCTGAGAATTTTGGGCAGGAGAAATGAAGCATGTCGCATTTGTATTTGGTTCTTGGAATACAATATGTAATTTACTTTTCTATTCTCCTTGGATCAAACAGGTGCTGGTATTTTCTTAAAATTGAAGAAGCCGGCAAGATGCAGAATTTCATTAGAGTTTTGTTCATGGTTGTAATTGAGTTATTCATTTTGTATCATTGTTCTGCATATGAGTACGTCGCCGAAATCAATCAAACAGCTAACTTATTCGTAGATGTATCTGCTTCGTCAGGACGAAAGATACCAGATACTCTTTTTGGCTTGTTCTTTGAGGTGAACTATATTCAATTACACTAAGATCCTGCTTCTTAATATTGTTTCATTGTTTGTATGCTCTTGTGGTAGCCTAAATTTTCATGTATTTGCAAAATTAACTTTTAGCATTAGTATGGCTTATTATCACAATCCATTGTTTGTTTTCCAAGTGAATGTAACTAAGATCTCGGCCAGGTGCCCCCTATCGAAAATAATGAGATACTTATATATCGAGAAATAGCATATCTCAAGCAAATCATACACTTCACTTTTCTTGTCACTTATAGATGGAGATTACCGAATCATTATTTAGTCTTGTTGATGATATTTTGCTTCGGAATTTATCATTTGGTCCTATTCAAATGTAGACTTATGGGGTGGAGTTTTTGCTTTCTCTTCTTTTGCTCTTATTTTAATGTGTTAAGCACATAGAGGTTCTTATCTTGATATGCCTATAGTTTACTTTTTTCGTTTGCAGGGAATTGATATGTTTGTATGCTAGTATCTATTTAATTATGAAGGAGGTCAATTTTCTAAAAAAACTACTGCTAATCTGCAGGAAATTAATCATGCTGGAGCCGGTGGTTTGTGGGCAGAGCTTGTCGACAATAGAGGTTCACTATTACTCTACTCATGTTTATAAAGTAAATCAAAATAGCAGCTTATATTTTTCGATCATTAGATTTGTTTAACTTGCCTTTAAATGACTAAGGAGGGACTTTTCTTATAATTCCTCTTTAAAGGAAGACTATCTATTGAAAAGTAATTAATTAAAAATTACAGGTTTTGAAAAATGGGGGCAAAACACTCCTTCCTACATTGAGCCTTGGGATATAATAGGAAGTGATTCACATCTGATTGTATCGACGGACAGATCTTCATGCTTTGAACGGAACAAAGTTGCACTTCGAATGGATGTTGTATGTGACAACATAGGCCCAAATCCGTGTCCAGTTGGCGGAGTGGGTATCTGGAATCCTGGATTTTGGGGAATAGTATGTTCTTTCCACTTTTTATTTGGCTGTTGGCGTTGGATGTGCTCTTGAACAGTGCGACACATTTACTGCTTTTCTTTTGATAATTTAACATGGATAGCATTATTGTGAACGATAGTCCAGTTGTTGTGTTATATACACTTCATAAACCGTGCACCAAAGATATACCCGCCACACATGTTGTGATAACCCATCTCCCCGTTTTAATCTTAATTCGATGTTTTTGTTTTTGTTTTTGTAAATATACGTGGGCTTATGTTTCTGTAATATGAGTATGATGTAATATGCATTTTTCACTTTTTTCACCCATAAGATTATGGTAACTTATAACAAGTTCTAACCATATTTAAGATACATAGTATGTGATCAATGCTTTTCAAAATGACACCCTTTACGGTGACTGTAGAGCTTCACCTTTATTTTTAATTAAAATCAGTATATTTACTTTTCTGGAAGTTTGAAACCCATATTTTACTAATTATATTCCTTTAATATTTTTTAATCTTTTCTATAGAATATCGAGCAGGGAAAGACCTATAGAGTAGTATCGTATCTCCGAGCATTACAACCAGTCAATGTATCTATTTCATTTACTAGCTCTGATGGTTCGCTTACCCACGCAACTGCAAGTATTTTGTGAGCTCACTTGGTCTATAGTAAACTTTTTTTTTATGGTTTATGTTTTAGCAAAAGTCTAGAAATTGAGTTCTTCCATAACTACCTCACAGATCTAGCAATGTTTCAAATTGGGTAAGAACTGAGGTTCTTTTAACAGCTCAACAAACGGATCATCGCTCACGATTGCAATTAACGACAAGCAGTAAAGGAGTTATATGGTTTGATCAAATCTCAGCAATGCCCGTAGATACTTACAAGGTTTTTCTAAATCTTTTATGGTTAAGTTTATATAACAAGTTTTTTTTTATTGTGGAGACGGTTTTATTTTCGACACAGGTTAGTTCAGTATTCACTTTCCAGATTTTATTTTGAAAATTCTCTCTCTTTTTACAAAACCATGGGAAGATGTATTCTTTCTGTAAGAGCTATAATTTCAGAAGTTCCATTCTTTCCACCTTTGAATCCTTGGAAACCAAACAAGAATGAGAACCAAATACTAATGTTCTCGTGAGGAAAAGTAAAGAATAGCCTTATGGGCTTCATCTGTATTGCGTTTTGAGATTTTAATAAAGCTTACCTCCCAAAAGAGAATTTTTGCTATCTGAAGATAGTTAAAAGGAAATAAGAAAAACTTCAAACTCATTGAGTTGCTTGGTTGGATTCTAATGGGACTTTATTTATCATAGGTACATTTTTTAAAATGGAAATAATTCTATGAGTCTCTTATTTTACTATAATTTCAATAACTTTTACCTTTGGGCAGGGACACGGTTTCCGAACTGACCTCTTTAACATGATTGCGGATTTGAAACCTGGATTCCTCAGATTTCCTGGTATGACTTGATATTATCTTATGCCGTTTGTTTATACTTTTTTCTGAACCATTGGTTTGTCCATTATTTAATAAATGACATACTGCCCAGAACACTTAATTAATTACAAAAGCTTACATCTAATTACAAGTTTGAACATCCGAACTCAACCCATTTTTGCTATCAACATATTAACGTTGACATTATATTTTCAAGCGTGGCTAATGTACGAAAATATGACTCTTTGGTATAGGTGGCTGTTTCGTGGAAGGCGAACATCTAAAAAATGCGGTGTATTGGGAGTCAACTATCGGGCCTTGGGAAAACAGGCCTGGGCATGAGGGCGATGTTTGGAATTACTGGACCGATGATGGTCTTGGTCACTTTGAGTTTCTTCAAGTAATACTTAGGTGCCTTTTTCGATTATTTTTTCAAAATGTACTTGCTGCAGCTAGTAATATGACTGGTTTTGTATTCTTACAGCTGGCTGAAGACCTTGGAGCCTTGCCTGTTTGGGTATTTAATAATGGTAAATGGCGAAACTGCTTACTTTGAACTTGTTTAAAGTGTGTTTATAACGTGTTTCCGAGACTGAAATATATGGAACTTATGAAAACTTCATTACTCTCATGTTATCTCAGTTTTCATACCTTTAAAATTTTGAAATCAAGGCCTCATTCACATGTACTGCAGTTAACAAAAAAAAAGTTAATTTTGTAACACAATTATCCTGTGTATGTCTGCTCTGTCTGGTAATATACTTTAGTTGGGTTCAATTATATTGCAGGAATCAGTCATACGGATCAAGTATCCACCTCTCGTATTGGTGGTTTTGTGCAGGTAAGGCTTTGTTACGCCGTGTTCTGTGTAGGCAACTTTTCATTTATTTACTTGTTAGTTAAGCTAGTTTCGAAATATTCACCGATTTACATCTGGTATTCCTTTTGGAACTAATTGTTTTACATTTTTCTGAATTTTGATAATTTAGACATTTGCTTGAATTTAATATTTTTTTTTTGGATTTCTTTGACTTGATTAAAGGATATCCTTAATGGAATTGAATTTGCAAGGGGCGATCCCAGCTCAACATGGGGTTCCATTCGAGCTAAAATGGGGCACGCAGCACCTTTTGACTTGAGATATATTGCTATTGGGAATGAAGATTGTGGCAAGACATATTATACTGGTATGCATTTATATACTTTCATGTGAACTATGTACGCTAAATCTTTTGTAAGTAAAGGATACCTATGAGAAAACAAAAGGGGAAAAAGCAAAATAAAAAACTTTTAACTTTTGTCCGGTCAAGGTGAAATTTTGCTAAATTTCTGAGGATAAAAGAGCACAGTTTAATTGCGTGTCCCTTTGATTTGACATATGCACCAGGAAATTACAACAAGTTCTATAAAGCTATAAAAGCAGCCTATCCCGACATCAAATTAATATCAAACTGTGACGGGTCAGACAGAAGATTGGACCACCCAGCTGATTTATATGATTTTCATGTGAGATATGAAATGCATAAATAGTATTTCTCATCTTTCTTGTATCATTATCATTTTCTACTTCAAATAAAAATTGTTGTTTAATAACAAATATGTTTGGTTGTAATCATTTATTGACCAGACTTACCATGATGCCAGAACTACATTTTCTATGGCTAATAAGTTTGATCACACACTCCGAACTGGTCCGAAGGTGTGTCCATTATCACTTTCAAAAATATGGATCCTAATTTTATTCTAGCATTACTCTCCACTTTTCCATATAATTTCTTCTCATAAAGTATGTATTTAAGGCTTTTGTGAGTGAGTATGCTGTAACCGGAGCGGACTCTGGGGTTAGAGGTAACCGAGGATCTCTTCTAGCTGCATTGGGCGAGGCTGGTTTCCTTATTGGCTTAGAAAAGAACAGGTCATTTTACTCTCTCTAGTCTCTATGACCTAGTTCTCTAGTCTTTACTACCTAATAATGTGAAATTATTTGCTGAAGTGATATGCTCTCTTTTTTCAACTTCCCCCTAAAAAAACATATGCTTTATCTATTTGGATATTACCTTTTTGTGTTTTCAATTTTATGTTATAGCAAATATATGCTGTACGTCAAAGCTGACCTTGAATATTCTTGGTGCTTGTTGTCTCACGTAATCGATATATGCTTTGTTTACTGAGATTTTGCATTTTGATATACTAATGCAGTGACGTTGTTGAAATGGCAAGTTATGCGCCACTATTTGTGAACGAAAATGACAGAAGGTAAGAGGTTTGATTTTTGTTCTTTTAGATTGTTTGACTAGAGTTCATCACCTTGTATTACTAATTATGTACAATCAGACTTCTGAAAACCAATGCATTATTTTCTGAATATTCTTACCACAAAAACTTTTGGTATTCAAAAGTAACTTTCTGGACGTTCTTAGAATTAGTGTCATAGTTTTGTTCGTGCAATTGCAAATTGTTTCTGTTAAATTAACATGTATGAATTTATTTTGTGTCTCTCACATAACTAGTTTCTGTAATAAAATCACTATAGTAGGAACTTAACTTGAAGTTAGAATTGATTTACAGTGACTGATGAATAATAACCTACTAGTGAATAGTTTTTTTTTACCGAAGAGGAGGAGGAATAAATATGTAAATCTAAAAGTAAATATGATACTAATACTACAGAAGTGGGCATCTGTTTCTGGATGGTTCAATCATGTGTTCATCAAATTCCTTTACTGATGTGAGAAATTAGATAAAAATTTAAAGTGGTGTAAATTGCTAAAAAAAACCATTTATGTTCATCAGTTGAGCGGTGTGCAAAACAAGTGGTGGTAAACTGAAAATAGGCTATGAGTAGTACATCATTGGTTTTCATTTTGTCCATTTAATGATCAGAAACATGACCAGATGCATTCTAGTCGTCCTTAACTTCCTCAATAACTTTTTGTACTCGTTTTCTATGTTTATTGTTCCAAATTTCAATAAAATTTCTTTATCTGTAAAAGGTGGAATCCAGATGCTGTAGTTTTTGATACATATCAACATTATGGAACTCCAAGTTACTGGATGCAACACTTCTTCAAAGATTCAAATGGTGCTATTCTGCTCAACTCGGCATTGCAATCCAATTATTCTAGTTCACTAATTGCTTCTGCTATTCTTTGGCAAAACTCGAATGATAAAAAGAATTACTTGAAGATTAAGGTTTGACTTTCGCAGTCCAATTCCATTGCTTGATTTTTTATATTTTTTATTTTCCCCGGTTTTACGGATGTTTTGAAGGATCTCGTTATAAATTTCAGCAGTATTAATCTATTAAATCAAGAGTTGTACCAAAATCCAATAGTGACTTTGAGATGTCTTCTGGACATTGTGTTTAAAGTGTTATAAACATTAAACCTTTAAAATCTATTAATATTTTAGGAATTGTTTGTGGAAAGAAACAGAACAAAATTAAAACAATTTTGAGCTTTGAAGTTTTACAGGTTCTATCAGTACTTATCTCTTTCTTATGAACTAGACCTTTTTTTCTACAGGCTGTCAACTTTGGTAGCAGCTATGTTACTATGAAAATATCAATTGATGGATCTGACATGAACTCATTCCACTTGTATGGCTCAACAAAGACCGTACTTACGTCTAACAATGTGATGGATGAAAACTCTTTTCAAGAACCAAAAAAGGTATCTCACTCATTCAAAATACTTTCTAAAATGAAAGGGAGCAACTTTACTTGACCTATTTTTGAAAAGTTAATTTCTAGGAGTTTCTTTAGTGTAACAATCAGGTTTGTTTTTTTGTTTTCATATTTCTATAAATTTACTACTGCTGAACTATCTATCCAGTTTCTAATGTGTCTTGAATTACTACAACTCTAGTTTCTAGTACACGATATATGTACACTGCATTCTTGCCTCTTTCTGTCTAACTCAAACATGTTTATCTGTAGAAATTATCAAGTTCATCTAGTGGTAGTCCTAATATTCTTTTTTAATACAAATATAATTCAGGTAATTCCTTGGCCAAGTCTTCTAGATAACGTTGGCAAGAACATGGAGGTGACGCTGACACCGCACTCATTCACGTCGTTGGATTTGTTGGTGGACACAAGCAAACTGCAGATCCCAGGAGATGAATCTCCCTTAAAGTCTTCCACTTGATTTAATTAAAATAGCAAAGAAAAATGGAAATCATTAATTTATGTAGCAAGAAATAAGTGGATAATGGTTCTGTTTGGCTTCTCATGTTTTTATTTATGGTCTTGTTCTGTAATTGAAACGTTGTGGTTGGCTTATATTTGTAAATAATCAAGCTCGTAAGGATGCATGAAAACATGTGTCCTTTTATATAATTCAGATCAGAATCAAATACATCGGAAGCACATAAACGTCCACACCCAGTTAATTGTATCGAATGATAATTTGTACGTGTCATAAGCGAGGCAATACAACTTTGATAATTATGGTAATGTTAAGCAATTTGATCTTGATAAGCATGGTAACCGATAGTCGTTACTTGGGTTAATGATGCTACACTTAGGTAGTTAAAAGTATTATTGAAGCTGTGATAAGCAAGTCTCGGTAGACATTTTTTTTTCCGGTAAGTAAAAAAAAAATGTCTACCGAAAGTGTAATGCACATTTTGTCTTAGTTAACCTGCCTTAAAAGTGTAATATAATATGCATTCATTGCAAGCAACTTATTGATGTAATCATGTGATACACCATCCACTAACCAGACGTCGTTATACGTAGCGAAGCCACCCCTAAATGCGTCTCGTCTCCTACATTTTGTGTAAGGTATCATAAAAGATGACAAAAGAATGACCAAATGCTCAGATATCCAATAGCAATCGAAAAGAAGATAATCAGAGTAATTCGTGAACAAAATTAATAAAATATAAAATTGCAAACTCTAAAAAATGAATCTAACGAATAAATAAGGAGTGGAACAGGTTCAATAGAACCTGCAAATCATTGTGGTTTCTCCTCTCTGATAAATGTAAACACTAAATCTTTACCGGGTCAAATTCGTAATGCTAGCAAGTCATGTATCTAAATGTAATTTGTTATAATTTATCAAATTTACAAATTTAGTTCATGGGGTAAAATTGTGTTCTTGTATAAATTCTGAGGACCATATTGTTAAATTTTGATTAATATTTAAGTTTGGGATAGGCCCCGTAGGGTTCTATATTTTTATTTAGGTTTTTAGTGTGTTGTACAATTTGTTTTTAATTTATCAAATTCTAATTTGTTGAAAATAGAAAAAATAAATTAGTTATTGAAAAATATCATATAACCATTAATTTTATAATCTAATGGTGTTTAAGGTGACTGTACCATAAAGAGTCAAATAAGATACTGTTCCGAAGAGCTACTCAGCTTAAATTGTCGAATTTACGGACTTGTCTCTGGTCAAAAATGAAAGAGAGAGAGAGAGAGAGATGGAGATGAGAGAGAGAGACGACGAGTAGAGAGAGATGAGAGGAAAGATAAACGGGGTGGAGGAGAGAGAGAGAGAGAAAGGAGCTCCGCTCGAGGGGAGAGATATGACGGAGTAGGTGCGGTGGCGGGTTTTATGGCAAAATAGCACTGAAATGTAATGAATGGTTTTATTGGGTGTTTTTAGTAATAACGTTTCAATAGAAACACTTAGATGACATTTAATTTATATTTTATGCAACTCAACAAGCCGACTGGACAAAACCAAACCTCGTTTTTCATGTATTCGGAAATGAAAAACGACCAACCAAAAGCGTTTGGCTCGGGTTAGATTATTTAGGGGAGAAAAAAGAAGAAGAAGAAACTCCATTTTTGTATAATGGAATTACATTTCAATTCCAAAACACGTTAAAAAAAACAATTATTAGAGAAAATCAACAACATAATTAATCAAGTTTGAGACAAAACATATACAAAATATTCACAAAATAAATAAATGATGAGTATGACGAGCAAAGAGATACGTGTGATTGCATGTTATTAAGTGTAAAAATTCCAAACTGCCTGACTTTTTTTTTTGTGAAAGAAAGTGTCTAAAATACGTACCTATTTGGCATTTACCGCATTTAGTTTCCTGGATTATAAGTTATTAATTGTTAACATTTCAACGCATAAGATTAGAATTATAAAAACTACACGTCTAGTTCCTTGTCAGTGAAGGCATTACTATGCTATGAATAAACCATCACTCCCCTAATTCGGGATAAGCTCTATTAATTTGGCAATTCATGGTTTGTTATATCATAAAACAAGCTACACTTTTGTACTATATATGTATATATAATAAATGAGTTTACTGTCAAATTTTCGAGGAAAAACAAAGCAAGGGAAGGAAAGATGTAAACAAGAAAACAACAAGCATGACAGATAATGAAATAAACCATGTCAACAAAGATGGTGATTACTTTTTCAAATATGAATATAATAATTTTGTTGTATCTTCATTGCTCACGCGACAATGAAGTTGCAGATCATTCTGTTTTAGTCCATTCAGAATTATCGTTGTAAGTTTCTGTATTAGTGATAGTATTACTGTATTAGTGATGGTATATAGTATATATATAGAAGGATAAATGTTTTTTTGCAGAAAATTAGCAAGTTGACAAACTTTGGAGGAAAAACAAAGCAAGGGGAGGAAATATGTAAACAAACAATCAGCATAATGACAGATAATGAAATAAAACATGTCAACAAAGATGGTAATTACTTCTTCCAATATGAGTATACTGTCGCGCCATTATTCGATAATTTTGTCCTATCTTCAATGCTTACGCGACTGTGAAGTTTTCCATTCTTATCTTCCCACTCTCACTACATACATTTATCATGAAATAAATATTGTATTAGTTATAGTAGTATATATAGATGATTACCCAATACACAGATTTTTAAAATACACATAAGGGACCTTGAGTTTAGCTAAAAAGGTATGATATTTATCTATTTTGGTCCATTCAGAATTTATCATCTTAATTTTCTGTTACCCAGAATAATAAATTTGATTGGTAGACATCAGAGTAAATAATTTTTCTCTACTCTTCTTTTATTTTGATCAAATTGCAATTTTAATGGACATGGACTTATAATCTGCATAGTTATCACCATTCACTGTGATCATATTTGTTAATGGGATTAAGATGTATCTATCTATCCATATAAGTAAATATTTAGTATAAATGGTTCTTTTTTCTCCAAATTGGTCTTAAGCTGCCATGAGTCATAGGTGGTTAAACTCCCCCAAATGCTTTTAATGCATTCTTCCCATAATTAGTTTTATATTATGTTGTTTTTAATTCACTTAGATTCCCATGGAATCTCTATTCACATCCTTCTAAATCGAGTAAAGTTTAGTTGTAGACTCATCGTATCTTCATAGAGTTGTTCTAATCTACCCAAAAATCCCACCGGCCACCGCTAAGGCGCTAATGTGGTGTTTAAAATAAGTAGGAAATGCAGAATTGGTAAACATGGAGGTTTATATCACAAACTGAGGATTTTGGGCAGGAGAAATGAAGCATGTGGCATTTGTAATTGATTCTTAGAATACAATATCTAATTTACTTTTCTATTTTCCTTGGATAAAACAGGTGCTGGTATTTTCTTAAAATTGAAGAAGCTTGCAAAATGTGGAATTTCCATAGAGTTTTGTTCGTGGTTCTTATTGAGTTATTCGTTTTGTATCACTGTTCTGCATATGAGAATGTCGCTGAAATTAATCAAACAGCTGAGTTGTACGTATATGTATCTGCTTCACCAGGACGAAAGATACCAGATACTCTTTTTGGCTTGTTCTTTGAGGTGAATTATCGTTAGTTACACTAAAGCCTGCTTCTTAATACTGTTTCATCGATCGTATGCGTTTTGTGGTAGCCTAAATTTTCATTTATTAGCAGAATTAACTTTTAGCATTGGTATGGCTTATTGTCACAATCCTTGTGCTCTCTATCGAAATAATGAGCTACTTCTATATCGAGAAATAGCATATCATAATTTACTTTTCGTTGATAATATTTTCTTCGGAAATTATCATTTGGTTCAATGTAGACTTGTGGAATGTAGTTTTGCACTTTCTCTCTTTCTTTTTCTGGAGCCCCCTACTTTTGCTCTTATTTTAATGTGTGATGCTCTTATCTTGAGATGCCTATATAGTTTATGTTTTGATATGTTTATAAGATGGCATGTATTTGAATTGAAGGAGGTCATTTTATAAAAAAAATTACTGCTAAGCTGCAGGATATTAACCATGCTGGAGCTGGTGGTTTGTGGGCAGAGCTTGTCGACAATAGAGGTTCACTATTACTCTCCTAATGTTTATAAAGTAGAACAAAATAGCAGCTTATATTTTCCGATCTTTAGATTTGTTTAACTTCAGCTTTACATTTAAATGACTAAGAAGGGACTTTTCTTATAATCCTTGTTTGACGGAAGATTGTTTATTAGAAGGTGATAAATTATAGTTTACAGGTTTTGAAAAATGGGGGCCAAACACGCCATCCAACATTGAGCCTTGGGATATAGTAGGGAGTGATTCGCATCTGATCGTATCAACGGACAGGTCTTCATGCTTCGAAAGGAACAAGGTTGCACTTCGAATGGATGTTTTATGTGACAACATAGGCCCAAATCCGTGTCCAGTTGGCGGAGTGGGTATCTGGAATCCTGGATTTTGGGGAATGGTATGTTCTTTCCACCTTTTATCTGTCTGTTTGCGTTGGATGTGCTCTTGAACAGTGAGATTTTTTTTACCGCTTTTCTTTATACTCCGAAGAAAAATATCCATGTTAAATTATTTGAATATTCCACAAGTCCACCTTTTATCATTTGGCTGTACACAAGACTTGTAGAGTATAATTTAACATGGATCACATTAATGTGAATATTCTAGTTCTTGTGTACACTTCATAAGCTGTGCACCAAAGATATACCCGCCATATATGTTCTGAATTTAGTATATGATTACCAATCACCATGTATTACTCGCAATTATTTTCGATGTTTCTGCTTTTGTGTGCATATGATTCTTTGATATGACTAGGAAAGATTATGATTATGATAACATTATGATCTCATGACGTATGAGCAGTAAAAATCTCCACTAAAAATATTTAACTAAGTTCTAACCATATTATGATGCATAGTATGTATTAATGTTTTTTAAATGACACCATTTACGGTGACTATAAAGCTTCACCTTTATTTTTAATTTAAATCAGTACACTTACTTTTCTAAATTTTTAATACCCTGATATTACTAATATTGGTTCCTTCCTTCTTTTAAATATCTTTTTCAGAATATTGAGCAGGGAAAGACTTATAAAGTAGTATTGTATCTCCAAGCATTACAACCAGTCAATGTATCTATATCATTTACTAGCTCCGATGGTTTGCTTATTCAGGCAACTGCTAGTATTATGTGAGCTCATTTGGTCTATAGTAATTTTTTTTTTTTATGTTTATGTTTTAGCAACAGTCTAGAATATGAGTTCTTCTATCATTACCTAACCTCGCAGATCTAGCAATGTTTCAAATTGGGCAAGAACTGAGGTTCTGTTAACAGCTCAACAAACGGATCATCGCTCCCGATTGCAATTAACGACAAGCAGTAAAGGAGTTATATGGTTTGATCAAATCTCGGCAATGCCCGTAGATACTTACAAGGTTTCTGTCAATCTTTTATGGTTAAGTTTATATAACAAGTTTTTTATTGTGGAAACGGTTTTATTTTCGACACAGGTTAGTTTTTGAAATTCGAGAAATTGTAAGGGTGTCATGATCAGTAATCACTTTTCAGATTTTAATTTGAAAATTCTTTCTCTTTTTACAAAACAATGGGAAGATGTATTCTTTCTGTAGAATTATATCGTCTGGATGAATTTAAATAGTGTATAAGAGCGATGATTTCAGAAGTTCCATTATTCCCCCATTTGATACCATTATGACCAAACAAGAGTGGCCAGTGACGGAACCAAGAAATTGAAATGGGAAGGGCCGATTTTTTATAGAATTTTTTTTCCACACCCTATACGAGTTTTTTCCCCTTCATAATATGTGGTGGTGGTGGTGGTGGTGGTGGGGGGGGGGGGGTCTTCACCTAGTTCCTTCCCTGATAGTAGCCTTACGAGCTTCATCTGTATTGCGTTTTGAGATTTTAATAAGCCTACCTCGCAAAAGAGAATTTTTGCAATCTGATGATAGTAAAAGGAAATAAAAAAAACTCCAAACTCATTGAGTTGCTTGGTTGGGTTCACCTCTGGGCAGGGACACGGTTTCCGAACTGACCTCTTTAACATGTTGGCGGATTTAAAACCTGGATTCCTCAGATTTCCTGGTATGACTTGATAATATCTTATGCTGTTTGTTTAAGCTTTTATCTGAACCCTTGGTATGTCTGTATACTGCCCAAACACTTAATTAATCAAATTTAAAGCCTTACCTCCAGTTACAAGTTTGAATATCCGAAGTCAACCCATTTATGCTTTTAACATATTTAATCTTGACATTATATTTTCAAGCGTAGCTAATGTATGAAAATATGATATTTTGGTATAGGTGGCTGTTTCGTGCAAGGCGAACGGCTAAAAAATGCGGTGTAGTGGGAGTCAACTATCGGGCCTTGGGAAAACAGGCCTGGACACGAGGGCGATCATTGGAATTACTGGACCGATGATGGGATTGGTCACTTCGAATTTCTTCAAGTAATACTTCGGTGCTTTTTCCGATATTATTATTTTCGAAATGTACTTGCTGCAGCTAGTAACATGTGACCGGTTTTACTTTCTTACAGCTGGCTGAAGACCTTGGAGCTTTGCCTGTGTGGGTATTTAATAACGGTAATTGGCGATATTGCTCTATTTGGACTTGTTTTAAGAGTGTTTATAACATGTTTCCGAGACTGAAATATATGGAACTTATGAAAACTTCATTATTCTCATGTTATCTCCGTTTTCATACCTTGAGAATCCTGAAATCAGGGAATCAATTTCTTATTCACATGCACTGCAAATACCAAAAAAATCTTTTTTTGGACACAACTACCCTATGTAAATCTGGTTGTTAATCATTATGCAGGAATCAGCCGTAAGGAACAAGTATCCACCTCTCGTATTGGTGGTTATGTGCAGGTAAGACTTCTAACGAATTTCTGCGTTCTGTGTTGGCAACTTTTCATTTATTAGCTTGTCAATTAATCCAGATTCGAGATATTAACCGATTTACATCTGGGATTCCTTTTGGAACTAATTGTTTTTCATTTTTCTAAATTTGATAATTTAGACATTTGCTTGAATTTAATTTTTTTTCTTGGATTCTTCTCACTTGATTAAAGGACATCCTTAATGGAATTGAATTTGCAAGGGGCGATCCCAGCTTGACATGGGGTTCCATTCGAGCTAAAATGGGACATGTAGCACCTTTTGACTTGAGATATATTGCTATTGGGAATGAAGATTGTGGCATGCCATATTATACTGGTATGCACTTGTATACTTTTCTGTGAATTACGTTAAATTATTTGTAAGTAAAAGATTCGTTTTCTGTTCTAACACACCTTTGTTATTTAAAATTAGAAAGGTAAAAAAAAAACAATAACAACAAAAAAACTAAACTTTAGCTCTTGTCTTGTCAAGGTGAATATTTGCAAAAAAAAAAATAGAGAAGAAGGAGCACAAAATACTTACATGTCCCTTTGACATATGCACCAGGAAATTACAACAAGTTTTATAAGGCTATAAAAGCAGCCTATCCGGACATCAAATTAATATCAAACTGTGACGGGTCTGACAGAAGATTAGATCACCCAGCTGATTTATATGATTTTCATGTAAGATCTGACATGCAGAAATAGTAATTCTCATCTTTTTGTATATTTATCATTTTCTATTTAAATTTTTTTGCTCTTTAAGAACTAATTTGTTTGGTTGTAATTATTCGTTGACCAGATTTACCATAATGCCAGAACTATCTTTTCTATGGCTCATAAGTTTGATCACACACCCCGAATTGGTCCAAAGGTGTGACCATCTTCTTATAAATTTGAAAAATGTTACGCATCCTGCTTTATTCTAGAATTAGTCTCTACTTTTGCACATAATTTTGTCTCATAAAGCATATATTTAGGCTTTTGTAAGTGAGTATGGTGTAGTTGGACCGGATTCTGGGGTTAGAGGTAACCGAGGATCTCTTCTATCTGCATTGGGCGAGGCTGGTTTCCTTATTGGCTTAGAAAAGAACAGGTCATTTTACTCTCTCTGGTCTCTATGAGCTCGTTCGTTATGGTTTTCAAATTTCCCAAACATATCCCTATGCTTTTTGCATTCGGATATTACCTTGTCGTGTTTGCTATTCTCATGTTATAACAAAGATTTGTTGTATGCCAAAGCTGACCTTCAATGGTTTTGGTGCTTTTTGTCACACGTGATTAGTAAATGCTTTGTTTACTAAGATTTTGCATTTTGATATGCTAATGCAGTGACGTTGTTGAAATGTCATGTTTTGCGACGCTATTTGTGAACAAAAATGACAGAAGGTAAGAGGTTTGGTTTGGTTTTTTAAATTGTTAATTAGAGTTTATCTCCTTAATTTACTAGTTATGCATTAGTACAATCAGACCGGTGAAAGCAAATGCAATATATTCTGAATATTCTTACTCAAAAACTTTTGGTAGTCAAAAGTAACATTCTGGGTGTCTTAAAACTAGTGTCAAAGTTAGGTTCGTGCAATTGCAGAATAACTAATTGCTTTATAGTTTTTTATACTGCAGGAGGAGGAATAATTTTGAAAATCGAAAAGAAAATATAATACATACTCTATAGGGGGCCTCCAATCTTGGATGTTTCAATCATGTGTTCATCGAATTCCTTTACTGATGTTAGAAATTGGATAAGATTTTAAGGTGATGTAAATTGTTAAAATAGAAATCATATATGTTCACCAGTTGAAAAATGTGAAAACAAGTGGTGGTAAACTGTAAACAGGCTATTAGTAGTACTTAATTGTTTTTCATTTAGTCCATTTAATGATCAGAAAACTTTTCAGAAATATGACTAGATGCGTACTAGTCTTCCATAACTCCGTTGCTCAATTTTTGGACTCGTTTTCTATGTTATATATTCGTTCAAAATTTCAATAAAATTTCTTCATTTGTAAAAGGGTGAGCCCAGACGCTATAGTTTTCGATACATATCAACATTATGGAATTCCAAGTTACTGGATGCTACACTTCTTCAAAGAGTCAAATGGTGCTATTCTGCTCAACTCGTCACTGCAATCCAATTATTCGGGTTCACTAATTGCTTCTGCTATTCTTTGGAAAAACTCAAATGATAAGAAGAATTACTTGAGGATAAAGGTTTGACTTTCTCAGTCCAATTCCATTGCTTAAAAAATAGATTTCTTCTTTTTCTTTCGGTTTTACAGATGTTTCGAAGGATCTCATTAAAATAATTTAGCAGTAATAATCTATTGTTTAATAAAGAGTGGTTCTAAAATCTGATATTCACTTTGAGATGTCTTCTGGACATTATGAATTAAGTGTCCTAAACATTAAACCTTTAAAGTCTATTAATGTTTTGGGAATTTTTTACAGGTTCGAAAGGTATTTTTCTTATTTCTTATGAACTAAACATATGTTTTCTATAGGCTGTCAACTTTGGTAGCAGCAGTGTTACTGTAAAAATATCAATTGATGGATCAGACATGTACTCATTTCACTCGTACGGCTCAACAAAGACAGTACTTACGTCTAACAATAAGATGGATGAGAACTCTTTTGAAGAGCCAAGAAAGGTATCTCACTCATTCAAAATGCTTTCAAAAACGAAAGGGAGCAAGTTTACTTTTTCCAATTTTTGAAAAGTTAATTTATAGGAGTTAATTGAGCAAGTTTACTTTTTCATATTTCTATATTTACTTTTACTGGTGTACTATTATCCGGTTTCTAATTTGTCTTGAGTTACTTCAAGTCTACAACTCTGGTTTCTAGTACATGATTTGTATGTTCACTTGGATTCTTCCCTGTTTCTGCTCTTTAACCCCTCAAACATGTTAATATGCGGAAATTATTAAGTTCATCTAGTGGTAGTCTTAATATTCTTCTCTTTTTTGTAAATGGAAATATAATTCAGGTAATTCCTTTGACAAGTCTTCTACCCAATGTTGGCAAGAACATGGAGGTGATGCTGACATCGTACTCATTCACGTCGTTTGATTTGTTGATGGACACAAAGCAATCTGCAGATCCCAGGGGATAAATCTCCCTCTAAGCCTTCCATTTGAGTTATTTAATATAGAAAAGAAATATGGAAATCACTAATCATTATGTAATAAGAAATAAGAGGATAATGGTTTTCTTTGGCTTATCACATTTTTAATTATGATTTGGTTCTCTAATCAAAACGATGTGTGTCACGCTCCAATTTCCATAAACACGGATATCGAGGTATGACATTTTTAAAACAAAAGGAAAACTGAAACATGTTGGTACAAAATTAAAAATTTTAAAAGAAAAATACTTGCGATCTAAAGGAACAATAAATCAATTTAATAAAAGTGTTTGCCAAACGCGGCTACAAGACGAGATAAAATAAACGAATGAATTTGCCCGTAGTGTACAACCTCAAAAGATAATATAAATGAAAAGAAAGCAGAATCCCCGAGCCCATGTGATGCCTTGCTAAATCTCCCAACCAAAAGCCTCAACCTATAATGTACCTGAACAACAAAATTGTAACGGTGAGTCTCACGCACATAACTAGACGGGACGGCACCACAAATACCGTCACTCCATCCCATAGATGCAAGAGCTCACAAATTCTACAACTACGATAATCGACGTATAAAAGGAAATATAATAACATTTTACAACGGAATAAATTAAATAACGTCTACACAAATCTATAGCAAACATGGACCTCTCATGCCACCTACCCCAGTCCGTAAGGTAGGTCATTCCCTATCCCCTCGACCGTCTTCTGTCCCCGAAATTAGGAAGAGACAGAGACCATTGCTAACATAAAAGTAGATTTAAAGTGCGCACTTGGACCTCTCATGCCACTCGTCCCAGTCCGTAAGACGAGTCATTCCCTATCCCCACGGCCGTCTACTATCCCCGGAATTAGGAAGAGACAGAGACCATTGCTAACAGAAAAATAAATAGAGTGCACACTAGGACCTCTCATGCCACTCGCCACAGTCCGTAAGACGAGTCATTCCCTATCCCCACTGCCGTATTCTGTCCCCGGAATTAGTAAGAGACAGAGACCATTGCTAATGTATCAATATTAAGGCCTCGACCAATAATATTATACTATTCATATAACACAATCTCATACGTATAAATATTAAGGTCTCGGCCAATAATATTATACTATTCAAATAACACAAATTCATACGTCACTTAACGTAATACAACATAATCCAAAAACATAGGTGCTAGATTCACAACTAGCCAAACAAGTCTAATCAACATAAAAACTCATTCAGACATTTTAACAAACACCTTGTATGCGCAATATAAAACTCATCTTGATTCAATAATAATTTACCCAATTCTATCAACAAGTATAATAATACATAATCAACGCATATAACACGCAACCCATTAATATTATTATTAATCCGAAATCAAAAGACTAATCCACAACTAATCCAAAATCAAATAAGTGAATTAAAAATATAACAACTAAACCCCAATTAACAAATTAAGAACATAATCAATATAAAAGGCAAAAACCCCCAATTTATACTAAACGTAAAATCTAATCCTAACATACACACTCGTTTAGTCGCAATGGATAACCCCCAATTTCTAATAAACGTAAAACATAATCATAACATACACCCTCGTCTAGTCGCAATGAATAACCCCCGTTACCTTAGCGCGTAGAGGAGATGCTTCCGGTAATAACCCGTTAACGTGGCTTCTCTTCTTCTTCTTCTTCTTCTCTTTTCTCTCTTTTCTCTCTTGTTTTTAGGTTTACTGTTTTTGAAGAAAAGTGGGCTGATTTGGTTTAGAAAAAACTGTTTTGAGATAGTTTGTGATAACGAACTATTTGGTCCCCAAAATTCTAAAAGTTAACTCTTAATTCAAAAATAATGTTTTACTACTAAAAAATAACAAATCTTTTGAAACAAAACTATTGGGTCATTTTTATTTATAAAATTAGTAACAGGTTTTAAAAATAAAGTTTTTCGGAAGAGTTTCGGTTTTTGGTTAAAAATTTAGTCGAGTGACCGGTTTTTGGTAAAATTTTGAATAAAACGTTTTTGAATAAATTAAATCATAAATAAAACCATTTATAAAAATACGGGATGTTACAATGTGGTTGGCTTATAATTGTAAACAATCAAGCTCGTAAGGGTGCATGTAATAAACACGTTCGAAAATACACAAATAAGAAAACGATCAATTGCATAGTTGCGTACTTGCATTGGAAGCACATAAACGTCCACATGCAATTAGTTGTACCTATCGATAAGTTGTACATGACATAGAATAGGCAATACAGTATCAATTACCATAATGTCATCTATATGACTATACTATCTGCGATCAGGCTCTGTATAAGCTGTTCATGTTTTGGTTTTCTACACCAAAGTAACCCCTTTATCTTAATGTCATCTATACTATATGCGATTAGGCTCTGTATAAGTTAGTTACCTAGTTAAATTGTTTAATTAGTACCATAGAATTAAACAACCAAGCCGGATATATCAGGAACGTGCATATGTATTAATTGTTTACCAAGTAAGGCGTTATGAATTTTGTACTTGTGAAACTGGTTACCATAGAAGTAATTGATGTTTGGGTTCACTATGTTGGGTTGGATAATACATGTTCAGAGGGTTAAGCATGATAGAGAACAATTTTTTTAGTATCTAAGGGAATGAAAACAGAAAAAATGACACAACCTACTGTATTGGCGTTTTGAAAGCAAAGTAACCTAGTTTTGATCGGCTCGGAAACAGCGAGAATCTTCTTACAGCCGACATACCAATTCTCATAGAAAAAGTGCGCTTATTGATGAATTAAAAGAACTAATATCACCAAATCAACTCCACTAGAAAGAATATTCAGAAAGTAAATTTATTTCTACCGGGAAAAAAGAAAAAGAAAAGGGAAAACATCGAACTGTATATACACTAGCGAAGTGAATGACCTAAAGTAACACTAAATGGTAATGAATTTTTGGAGACTAACAACAAATGCTAATTAAGTTTATTTTTTTATACTAAGACCATCTCCAACATTTGACACCAAACCCCCATTGCACCATATTTGGCGCAATTTTCACACTAAACGGTGCTCCACATAACACCAAAATGGTGCAACCTTAAAACTCATTTTGGTGCAAATATATAGTGTTGCAATATTTTTAGTGCAACACTATTCATCCACATTAGTCACTTATATTATAATGTTTGAATATCTTAATATAATAGTATACATTTACACTAGACACTATTTAAATACATAACCATATTTTATACATCTTATAATGTTTTACAATAACAAAAATATTTTTTTATTAAAAAAAATGCTAATCATATTAACTTTTAATTTTATTAGTATATTCCTAATAAAAAAATGTCGAGTAAGAATATGAATTTAAATATTATTATTAAAATGATAATATATGATTAAAAAATATTATGAATTGATTTATAGAAATATTATTAAAAATGAAACAGTGAATATACTAAAGAATATATACGTGAGTTGGAGGAAAAATAGTAGATATTGAGTAATTTAACTATTTTAATACGAAAGTTATTACATCATCTTAGTACGTAGTTTAAAGAGATGACACTTAAACTCCCAAGTAACACATACTAATACTACATCGTTAATTTTGAGGTAAGTACAGTAAATGAATGCCACGTCACTCATATGTTACTGTTAGTTGGTCTTAGTTAATTAATTTGCGGCAAGTAATATTTGACCCTGGCATTCAGTTACAAATCAACTAAATGAAAGGTTTCACATTTTATCAAAAGTCACGAGGACATGAGGGTTATATATATATATATATATATGTCAACCTTATTTTCGAAAAAAGAGAACATTCATAGCATCTGTTTCTTTCATACTTGCATTAAAATAAAATTGTGTGTTTTAAGAGTGATAATATCAAATTAGTTTTAATTTTGATACTAACTATCAACCAAATAACGTTGTTGTATCTTCAAAGGGTTACGTCTATCAAATCCTGAAGTCGTACGAGGACGCATAAACCTTAATCAAAGAGACCAACCACGTCCCAGTCCTAGCAAAAATCGTTATCATAACTTTGATAACAGTCGTAGGTTTACATTATTATATTTAAATTTATGATTTCCATACTTGCATGCTTGTTTTGCATCTATTAGTTAGTAGCATATGATTATTTTTTATATAAAAGTTTAACACGGTTCATACAAAACGATCGCCTTTTTTCCAACATAAACAACTTAATAGATACACTTGGTGCATGTGAAGATTAAGCAACATAAACAGCCATATGTTATGATCTTTTCTGGGGATCTTGGTCTTAGAGTAAACACAAGAAAGTGTATGATTTATTTTCCGTTTATGGATTAAGTTATTGTTAACCTTTCAAGGAAAAATATTAGATTTACATACACTACACGTCTAGTTCCTTGCTAGAAGGCGTTACTATGTTGTGGAATAGTCCATTATCATTTCCCTATTTCGGAAGAAGCTGTATTAATTTGGCAATTTATGGTTTGCTATATCATAAATTAAGTAGTACGCAGATAAAATAAGCTACAGTATTGTGTTATATATAGAAGGATAAAAGTTTTTTGCAGCAAGTTGACAAATTTTGGAGGGAAAAAAAGCAAGAGAAGAAAAGATGTAAACAAGAAAACAACCAGCATAATGACAGATAATTAAATATACCATGTCAACAAAGATTGTAATTATTTCTTCAAATATGAGTATACTGTTGCGCCATTATTCGATAATTTTGTTGTATCTTCAGTGCTTACGCGACAGTGAAGTTCCATATCACCAGCCGAGAATTTTGGGCAGGAGAAAGGAAGCATGTCATATTTGTAAATGATTCTTGGAGCACAATATCTAATTTACTTTTCTATTCTCCTTGGATCAAACAGGTGCTGGTATTTCCTTAAAATTGAAGAAGCCGGCAAAATGCGGAATTTCAATAGAGTTTTGTTCGTGGTTCTTATTGAGTTATTCATTTTGTATCACTGTTCTGCATATGAGCATGTTGCTGAAATTAATCAAACAGCTAAGCTATACGTAGATGTATCTGCTTCATCAGGACGAAAGATACCTGATACTCTTTTTGGCTTGTTCTTTGAGGTAAACTATCTTCAATTACACTAAAGCATGCTTCTTAATATTTTTTCATTGTTTGTATGCTCTTTGTGGTAGCCTAAAGTTTCATGTAATAGCAAAATTATCTTTTAGCATTAGTATGGCTTATTGTCACAACTCACAATACATTGTTTGTTTTCCATGTGAATGTAACTTAGATCCTGGCCAGGTGCTCTCTATCGAAAATAATGAGATATTTCTATATTGAGAAATAGCATATCACAAGCAAATCACACACTATCCTATTCTTGTTAACTATAGATGGAGATAACCAAACAATAATTTAGTATTTGTTGATGATATTTTGCTTAGGAATTTATCATTTGGCTCAGTTTAAATGTAGACTTGTGAAATGGAGTTTTCCGCTTTCTCTCTTTCTTTTATGGATCCCCCTACTTTTGCTCTTATCTTAACATGTTAAGCATAGAGAGGTTCTTATCTTGATATGCCTATAGTTTACTTTTTTTGTTTGCAGGGATTTGATATGTTTGTATGTGTGTATGAATTTAATTAATTATGAAGAAGGTCAATTTTATAATAATAAAAATACTACTGCTGATCTGCAGGAAATTAACCACGCTGGGGCTGGTGGTTTGTGGGCAGAGCTTGTCGACAATAGAGGTTCACTATACTCTCCTCATGTTTATAAAGTAAATCAAAATAGCAGCTTAGTAATTTACATTTTTTGACTTTTAGATTTGTTTAACTTCAGATTACCTTTAAATGACCAAGGGACTTCTCTTATAATCCCTGTTTGACGAAAGATTGTTTATTTTTATTTTTATTTTCTTCCAAATTTGACGGAAGATTGTTTATTAGAAGGTAATAAATTAAATATTGCAGGTTTTGAAAAATGGGGGACAAACACGCCATCCAACATTGAGCCTTGGGATATAATAGGCAGTGATTCGCATTTGATTGTATCGACGGACAGGTCTTCATGCTTTGAAAGGAACAAAGTTGCACTTCGAATGGATGTTTTATGTGAAAACCTAGGCCCAAATCCGTGTCCAGTTGGCGGAGTGGGTATTTGGAATCCTGGATTTTGGGGGATGGTATGTTCTTTTCCACCTATATATTTGGCTATTTGCGTTAGATGCTCTTGAACAGTGAGACACATTTACCGCTTTTCTATTTATAATTTAACATGGATCACACATTAATGTGAATTTTCTAGTTCTTGTGTTATATACACTTCATAAGCTGTGGAACGAAGATATTCCCGCCATACATGTTCTTGAAAGCCATATTTTGCTAATGTTAATCCCTTCCTCTCTTTTTTTTTGATCTTTTCTTTAGAATATCGAGCAAGGAAAGACCTATAAAGTAGTATTGTATCTCCGAGCATTACAACCAGTCAATGTATCTATATCATTTACTAGCTCCAGTGGTTCCCTTACCCAGGCAACTGCTAGTATTATGTGAGCTCATTTGGTCTATAGTAAACTTACTATTTTTCTTATGGTTTATGTTTTAGCGATAATCTAGAAATTGAGTTCTTCTATCATTACCTCGCAGATCTAGCAATGTTTCAAATTGGGTAAGAACTGAGGTTCTGTTAACAGCTCAACAAACGGATCATCAGTCCCGCCTGCAATTAACGACAAGCAGTAAAGGAGTTATATGGCTTGATCAAATCTCGGCAATGCCCGTAGATACTTACAAGGTTTTTCTCAATCTTTTACGGTTAAGATTATACAACAAGTTTTTAATTGTGGAAAGGGTTTGATTTTCGACCCAGGTTAGATTTTGGAAATCGAGAAATTGTAAAGGCATCATGATCAGTATTTACTTTCCATTTTTTATTTTGAAAATTCTTTCTCTTTTTACAAAACCAATTCAAGAGCAATGATTTCAGAAGTTCCATTCTTTCCACCTTTGAGACCATAGTGAACCAAACAATAATGAGATTCAAATACTAATATTCATCTGTATTGGGGTTTAAGATTTTAATAGGCCTACCTCGCAAAAGAGCATTTTTGCTATCTGAGATAGTAAAAGGAAATAAAAAAACTTCAAACTCATTGAGTTGATTGGCTGGGATTTTAGTGGGATTTTATTTATCCTAGTACATTTTTTAAGCTACAAATAATTCTACGATTCTTTTTTTACTATGATTTCAATAACTTTTACCTCTGGACAGGGACATGGTTTCAGAACTGACCTCTTTAACATGATAGCGGATTTGAAACCTGGATTCCTTAGATTTCCTGGTATGACTTGATATTATCTTATGCTTGATTGTTTAAACTATTATCTGAACCCTTGGTATGTCTGTATTTAATAAATGCCATACTGCCCAAAACACTTTCTTAATAAAATATAAAATCTTACCTCCAGTTACAAGTTTTTGAACATCCGAACTCAACCCATTTTTTCTATTAACATATTTAATCTTGACATTATATTTCAAGCGTAGCTAATGTACGAAAATATGATATTTTGTTAGGTGGCTGTTTCGTGGAAGGCCAACGGCTAAAAAATGCGGTGTATTGGGAGTCAACTATTGGGCCTTGGGAAAACAGGCCTGGACACGAGGGCGATGTTTGGAATTACTGGACCGATGATGGGCTTGGTCACTTTGAGTTTCTTCAAGTAATACTTAGGTGCCTTTTTCGTTTTTTTTTTTCAAAATGTACTTGATGCAGCTTATAACATGTCACCGGCTTTACTTTCTTACAGCTGGCTGAAGACCTTGGAGCTTTGCCTGTTTGGGTATTTAATAACGGTAAATGGCAATATTCCTCTATATTAAAGTTGTTTTAAGAGTGTTTATAACGTGTTTCCGAGACTAAAATATGAAAACTTTTTTATTCTTATGTTATCTGAGTTTTCATACCTTGAGAATCCTGAAATCTGGGAACCAGAACCTCAAACACATGTACTGCAATTATCAAAATAAATAACCAATATTTGCACACAATTATGCTGGGTAATTCTGCTCTGGCTGTTTTATATATTAGTTAGCTTCAATAATATTGCAGGAATCAGCCATACGGATGAAGTATCCACCTCTCGTATTCGTGGTTTTGTGCAGGTAAGGCTTCATTACGAATTCCTGCGTTCTGTGTTGGCCACTTTTCATTTATTAAGTTGTTAATCAAAATTAGTTTCGAGATATTAACTGTTTTTCATTTTCTAAGTTTGATAATTTAGACGTTTGCTTGAATTAAATATTTTTTTGGATTCTTTTGACTTGATTATAGGATATCATCAACGGAATTGAATTTGCGAGGGGCGATGCCAGCTCGACATGGGGTTCCATTCGAGCTAAAATGGGACATGTAAAACCTTTTGACTTGAGATATATTGCTATTGGGAATGAAGATTGTGGCAAAACATATTATACTGGTATGCACTTGTATACTTTTATGTCAATTACATTAAATCTTTTGTAAGTAAAAGATACCTATGGAAAAACTGTACGGGTTTCCTTATTTAAAATTAGGAAGGTAAAAAAGCTAAACTTTAGCTCTTGTCCCGTCGAGGTGAATTTTTGCTAAAATTCTGAGAAGAAAGAGCACAATTTACTTACATATCCGTTTGACATATGCACCAGGAAATTACAAGAAGTTTTATAAGGCTATAAAAGCAGCCTATCCCGACATCAAATTAATATCAAACTGTGACGGGTCTGACAGAAGATTGGATCACCCAGCTGATTTATATGATTTTCATGTAAGATTTGATATGCAGGAATAGTAATTCTTATCTTCTTGTATTATTATCATTTTCTATTTGATTTTTTTTTTGCTCTTTAATAAATAATTTTGTTGGTTGTAATTATTCATTGACCAGATTTACAAAGATGCCAAAACTATATTTTCTATGGCTCATAAGTTTGATCGCACACCCCGAACTGGTCCAAAGGTATGTCCATCTTCTTACAAAAATTAAGCATCCTGATTTTATTCTAGAATTAGTTTCTACTTTTGCACATAATTTCGTCTCATAAAGTATGTATTTAGGCTTTTGTAAGTGAGTATGGTGTAATTGGACCGGATTCTGGGGTTAGAGGTAACCGTGGATCTCTTCTAACTGCATTGGCCGAGGCTGGTTTCCTTATTGGCTTAGAAAAGAACAGGTCATTTTACTCTCTCTAGCCTCTAGCTGTGAGCTCGTTATGATATGTTTTTTTTTTTCAGTTTTCCCAAAACATATCCCTAAGCTTTTTGCATTCGGATATTACCTTGTCGTGTTTGCTATTCTCATGGTATAAAGATTTGTTGTATGCCAAAGCTGACCTTCAATAGTTTTGGTGCTTTTTGTCACACGTGATTAGTAAATGCTTTGTTTACTAAGATTTTGCATTTTGATATGCTAATGCAGTGACGTTGTTGAAATGGCAAGTTTTGCGACGCTATTTGTAAACGAAAATAACAGAAGGTAGGAGGTTTGGTTTTCGTCCTTTTAGATTGTTTGATAAGAGTTCATCTCCTTATTTTACAAGTTATGCAACTGAGTACAATCTTGCATGTTTCAATCATGTTAGAAATTGGACAAGATTTTAAGGTGATCTAAATTGCTAAAAAAAAATCATATATGTTCATCAGTTGAACAAGGTGAAAACAACTGGTGGTAAACTGAAAACAGGCAATTAGTAGTACTTAATTCTTTTTATTTACTACATTTAATGATCAGAAAACTTTTCAGAAATTTTTTGGACTCGTTCTAGTCTTTCATAACTATGTCGTTCAATTTTTGGACTCGTTTTCCAGGCTATATATTAGTTTAAAATTTCTTCATTTGTAAAAGGGTGAGCCCAGATGCTATAGTTTTCAATACATATCAACATTATGGAATTCCAAACTACTGGATGCAACACTTTTTCAAAGAGTCAAATGGTGGTATTCTGCTCAACTCGGCACTGCAATCCAATTATTCGAGTTCACTAATTGCTTCTGCTATTCTTTGGCAAAACTCAAATCATAAGAAGAATTACTTGAGGATAAAGGTTTGACTTTCTCAGTCCAATTCCATTGCGTGAAAATTCGATTTCTTCTTTTTTTTTCGGTATTACAGATGTTTCGAAGGATCTCATTAGAAAAATTCAGCAGTATAAATCTATTTAATAAAGAGTGGTTCCAAAATCTAATATTCACTTTGAGATGTCTTCTGGACATTATTTTTTAGGTTTCCTAAACATTAAACCTTTAAAGTCTATTAATGTTTTAGGATTGTTTATGGCATGCGATGAAACGAAACAAAATGAAAACAATCTTATGAACTTTGAAGTTTTACAGGTTCGAAATGTCAGTATTTTTCCTTTCTTATGAACTAAACATGCTTAATTTCTACAGGCTGTCAACTTTGGTAGCAGCAATGTTACTGTAAAAATATCAATTGATGGATTGGACATGAACGCATTCCACTCAAACGGCTCAACAAAGACTGTACTTACGTCTAACAATGTAATGGATGAGAACTCTTTTCAAGAGCCAAGAAAGGTATCTCACCATTTAAAATGATTTCTAAAAAGAAGGGAACAAGTTTACTTTTTCCAATTTTTAGAAAATTAATTTTTTCGAGTTTCTTGAATTAAACAACCAGTTTTTTTTTTCTTCATATATCTATAAATTTACTTAGATAGCTGAACTACTGTCTGGTTTCTAATGTGTCTTGAATTACTACAACTCTAGTTTCTAGTACCCGTTTTGCATGTACACTTGGATTCTTCCCCGTTTCTGCTCTTTAACCCCTCAAACATGTTAATATGCAGAAATTATCAAGTTCATCTAGTGGTTGTCTTAATATTCTTGTCTCTTTTTTTAAATGCTTTTATAATTCAGGTAATTCCTCGGACAAGTCTTCTAGACAACGTTGGCAAGGACATGGAGGTGACGCTGACACCGCACTCATTCACGTCGTTGGATTTGTTGATGAACACAAAGCAATCTGCAGATCCCAAGAGATGAATCTCCCTGTCTTCCACTTGAGTTATTTAAAAGTATAGGAAAGAAATATGGAAATCATTAATCATTTTTTTCTTTTGATAAGCAAGAAATCATTATGTAATGTAGCAAGAAATAAGAGGATAATGGTTTTTCTCTGGCTTCTCGCATTTTTATTTACGGTCTTATTCTGTAATCGAAACGACGTGGTTGGCTTATTTATTGTATATGATCATGCTCGTAAGAATGCTGCAAACACTTGTGAGAATATACAAATAAGAAAATGATCAATTGTATTGGAAGCACATACACGTCCACACCCAGTTAATTGTATCAAGCCATAAGCTGTACATAATATAGACGGGGCCGGTTATAGACGGGGCCGGTTTAAGCGTAAGTCAAATAAGGCAAGTAGTTTAGGCGTCGGTCTCTAAATAGGCGTACAAAAATAAAAAAATAAAAAAAAATCTTCAGAAATAAGTCGTTTTGCTACCTTATAATAATACAAAAAGAACCTTTGTTATTTGATGGTACCTTTTTCGTAACGTAAAAGACAATATTTTATTTTATTGTGAC
This sequence comes from Primula vulgaris, assembly GCA_963920805.1. Lineage (NCBI taxonomy): Eukaryota > Viridiplantae > Streptophyta > Magnoliopsida > Ericales > Primulaceae > Primula > Primula vulgaris. Next base: position 9,879,841 of record OY987216.1, on the reverse strand, counting down.
AGCTTTAATTTTATAATTCTTGTGTAGTTTTTTTCTTTTACGTAACTTATGATTTTTTTTTGAACAAAATTAGAAAAACACCCTAAAAACTGTATGAATTAGGTGTAGAAACACGTCGGACCGGCCTCACTAACAATTATGTTAGCATTTAACAATTTGGTCTTCACCAGAGCATTCACAATTTTTTTTGAAAGAAAAAGCATTCACAATTGATATATCTAGACTAGAGCAACTAGATTAATTAAATCTTTAAATCGTTAATTCCTATTTTACATATTGTTTATTACGCGTCCCACCAACAATAAATATCTATTATACATATCCATTTAATAGTTTTTTTTTTCAAAAGTGTGGGCCAACATATACAAGTTTATACAATAATCTCATACATTGTTTATACAATAATCTGAAAGCATTCTCAATTGTTATTATAACTTTTCTATATAAATAGAGGATATATAGCCGGAGATAAATAACAAAATGCTATATTGTGCACAACAATACCTCTGTACACATGTGTATATAGGTATTATAAAAATATGTTTCCTAAGGATTTGTTTGACATCAACTTTTAAGCTCCAAGATTAATATTTCAATTTGAAGAAAAATATAGTTTTTTTTATGTATATGACAAAAGTTGACAGATTTAATAAACAAAATAAGCTTAACTTATCTTTTAAAACACATTTTTTTTACTTGAAAAATCAAGATCTCATCCGACCCTACTTGTCAAAAAAATTTAGATTTGCAACTTTGGATTGTTAGAATAAACACGTGAAATTAAAAGAACAATTGAATCGTATCTGCAAATGGGACACACGAAAGGAAAGTGAAGATGAAATTGAAGAGTTTTGTGTAGAAAAAATCTGATGTACAAACTCCAACAGAATAGCCAAAAAAATGAAATATAGTGACGAATTGGATTGATAATAATGATGAAACGGGTTGATGATGATGATCGAAGAGGCTAAAATGAATTCATGTGGATAATGGTGATGGGAGAGGGATGCAGAGGGAGAGCTTTTTAGGAAGAGAGAGAAGCAATTGAGAAAGTGAAGGAGAAAAAAAAAGTTTGATATAATTTTCTTCAGAAACTCTATATATGTAAAGAGAAATCGAAAAACATTTTAAACTTATACATTGGTGTAGCACTGTATGGTGACCCATGGGTAGCAAACTTTCACAATTTTATATAAACTTAGAGCATCCATATTGTGTTAATTTTAACAATATTAACTTTGACATATCATCTTAAATTTAAGATTCACATTAGTGTATTAAATTAACAAAATTAATTTTAATTAAAATTAATTATTAATTAAAATCTCATTAATTAGTTATTTTGTAAACTCACATTAATATAAGAAATAAAATAGGAGTAGTTGAAATATAGTTCGCATTTTAATTAATGGTATTTTGTCACATTATCAATTAACAACATTAAAAACATTGTTATATTTAACAAATTTTTTAACATTTTTAACATAACTAATGTAGACAAAAATACATTCTTATCTAACTATTTTAGTTAACAATAGAGATAGAATGCCCTCATTTTACTGTATAAAAATAGGTTACTTTCACACAAATAAAAACAAGGGGCAATTAACAAAAACATACCTTATCACTATAATATTAACAAAAACATATTATAATAATTTAAATTATCAAAAACATAACTATATATACTTATTATTTCTTTAATTCTAATCGGACCATAATCTAACATCTTTCTCTAACCGCAACTCTCTCTCTCTCTAATCGCACATATCTCTCTAACACACGATAATCACACATCTTTCTAATACGTGCTAATCACCCATCTCTCTCTAAAAATGACTAAAAATTCATAAAATATTCGTATGTTAATTATAAAACGTCATAACTTAATTTTAAAATTTCATATCCTAAATAATGTGGATCACAATCAAATATCTAAAAAAAAAAAGTTCATAGCTTAATTTTAAAACTTCATACCCTAATTTCAAAACTTTATACCCTAATTTCAAAACTTCATACCCTAATTTTAAAATTTTATACCCTAATTTCAAAACTTCATACCCTAATTTCAAAACTTCATACCCTCCATATGAATTTCTCTCAATACTGTACATATGGATTCTCCTCTTTCAACTTGAAGCCCACAAAGTTTACAATAGTCTCAAACCTCAATAAATAGAAAACAATCTCACCAATTTCATATATTTTTTATATATTACGGAGTATCAACCAGTGTAATAGTTGTGTATTACGTATGCATATATCTCTATTTATATGTATATGAATGTTTATATAATTTAGATGGTGTTCGGTAGTCAGTGACGGGTTTTCGTGATGGAGGAGTGGAGAGAGATAGAGTGGGATATGAAAGAAAGATAAAGAGAAGAATGGAGTAGAGAGATAGTAAGATCAGAGAGAGATACAGAGAAGAATTTATGAGAGATAAGAATGAAGGAGAGATAGAAGAATGAAGAGAGAGTAAGATGAGAGAGAGAGAAATAATAGAATAAACATTAAATTTGTTTGATATATTTTTAATAATAAAAAGTTTTTGGGTATATCTTTGTTAATTTAGTTTAAAAATAAGTATGCTTTATTAATTTATTCTAAAAATAACTATTATTATACTTGAGCGGCCGCAACTGAAACATTGTGAAGCTAATGTATAACATATTGCCCTAAACATTAAATAAAATTGGTCTTTACCCGCTTGGAAATAGTAAATAGCTTACCAATTCGTATACAAAAAGTGCCGCTTTCCGAGGAATTCAAAGAAGCTATCATCATCACTAAATCAACCCCATTAAAAAGAATATTTAGAAATTAAGAATTCTTATAACACAAAAAAAATAAAAAATAAGTTTAGTGTATGTACTACCGGTGATTAACGAATGAGCTACTACAGTATCACTTTTAACAATTGAGTTATTGATATACAAATTTTCGTATATTTAAGAACCTAAAACTTAATTGACGAAATTACAATTAGTATATTTCACATTTGAGATTTATTTTGGACATATATTGATAAAATTGCAATTATTATATGATAGTCAATAGAACGTGAGTGCATTTTCATCGTTTTGTTTAACTTTGAGTTTTAAATTGTGACAAAATTTGTGAATCTACACCCTAATTGTTAAAAAATATGGATTTGCACCTTAATCTTAAAATTGGTATTAAAATACTAAAAGTTAACTATTGATATTACGACACTGAAAGTATTTTTTTAAAAAAATAAAAATGAAGAAAATGAAAAATTGCAAGTTAGTTGTGAGGAGCTGGCAAATTTGATGCCAGTCCATTTCCCGCCCAGCCTAACCGTCTTTACTCATACCTAAATATATTATATATGCATAAAAATAAATATAAATATATATATATATATATATATATATATATATATATATATATATATATATATATATAAAGAGAAATATATATAAACAATATCACTCTAAACCCCTCTCTTCTCTCTCTTTCTACATCTCCATGGAGCCCAAAACCGAGACCCAGATCGACATGGTGCTACCCAACCACCGCACCTCGATCTCGGACCCAGAAAAGGTCCCGTTTTCCCTCTTCAGGAAGATGACTCAGAGGAGAGAGAACACTTGGGTTATATCTCTGCTGCTGGTGCTTAACCTTGTCGCTTTCGCAGCTACTATGTTCGTTAACGACTGCTGGAGAAGCTCGCATGCGGAGTGCTCGCTTAGTCCGCTCGGCCGCTTCTCTTTCCAGCCTTTAGCCGAGAACCCCCTCCTTGGCCCCTCCGCTGCTACGTAAGTTTTTTGATATTTTTTTATTTTTTTGGATTTTTGTTTATTTTTTTTTTTGTGTCTGGTTTTCGGTATCTGGGTTTTGTTAAAGATTATGTTTTGTTACTTTGGACCCTTCGCTTCTACGTAATTTCTGAATTTTTTAATGGTGTTTTTGTTTGTTTTATATAATTAGGGCTTCTGCGTTTTGTTAAAGATTATTTTTTTTTTAATTGGGTTTTCTTCAATTTCTGCAATTGTATTGGTTTCTCGGGTTTGTTAAAGATTCTGTTTTGTTACTCGGGTTTCGATTCGATTGGTATATGAAATCTAGTTTCCGCAACTTTATTTTGTTTTATTTAGGGTTTCTGGGTTTTGTTAAAGATTACGTTTTGTTACTTGGGTTTCAGTTGGATCAGTATATGAAATCTAGTTTCCGCAACTTTATTTGGTTTTTGTATTCAGGGTTTTTTGTTTCTGGGTTTTGTTACTTGGGTTTCGATCGGATTGATATATGAAATCTAGTTTTCGCAACTTTATTTGGTTTTTGTATTTAAGGTTTTTGGTTTCTGGGTTTTGTTAAAGGTTCTGCTTTGTAACTTGGGTTTCAATTGGATATTTGGATTGGCATATAAAATGTAGTTTTCGCAAGTTTTTTTGGTTTTTGTATTCAAGGTTTTTGGTTTCTGGGTTTTGTTATTGATTCTGTTTTGCAACTTTACTTGGTCTTTATTTGATTATCATGATTAGGGATTTGGGTTTGTGGGTTTTGTCGAAGATTCTGTAATTTGTGAAAATTCTATTTTGGATTTGTTTTAGTTGTGTGATTCGCTGTTTTTGGTTTCTGGGTTTTCTTAAAGATTAGGTTTTGTTACTTGGGTCTCAATTGGATTGGTATATGAAACCTTGTTTTCACAACTTTATTTGGTTTTTGTTTTATTATCATGATGAGGGATTTGGGTTTACGGGTTTTGTCAGAGATTCTGTTTATTCACTTGGGTTTTCTTCAATTCTGCTATTGGATTGGTATATGAAAATATTCATGTTTGTAACGTAATCGTGGCAACTCTATTTGGTTTTTATTAATTTAGTGTGCTTAGGATTTTGGGTTTTCTGGGATTTGACAAAGATGCTGTTTTTTTTTAATTTAATTGGGGCTTCTTTAATTTCTCCAATTGGATTGGTTTATGACAGTATTCATGATTTTACGTAATTTTTACACTTCTATTGGGATTTTATTTTAATTTGTGTAATTAAGGTTTGGGGTATCCCGGTTTTGTCAAAGTTTTATTTCTTCAGTAGTTTTTTTTTTCAGTTTCTGCAATTGGATTGGTTTATGACATTGTTCATGATTGTATGTAGTTTTTGCACAACTATTGGTTTATATATGTTTGAATTTCCTCTGCTTCTAGGGTGTCACATAATCTTTTGCAGTTAGCGTTTTGCTTAAAGATAAAAGATTTCATTAGAGTTTCTTAAAAAGATCTCATCTATTGATTGTATGTTGTGGATTATGCTTTTTTAGGGTGTGACGCGTCACATCAATATCTGTAGCTATTGTTTCATTTTATTGTTTTCTTCAAAGATTATGTTTTTACATTCTAGTTTCTTTAATTTTGTCAATTGAATTGGTATACAATTATGAATGATTGTGTGATACTCCCTCCTTTTCAAATTGCAACCGTCTAGTTATCAAAAGTAATTTTTTGTGTCTGATATAACTGTGTGTTCACTGTTACAACAAACTACTTAGAAGAATCGATTATCAGAAATAGTCTAGCATCAGCGATTTTCAATCGTTCCTATTTAATTGTCCACTACGAAAATACGCGTAATTTTGACAGGCCAAAAACTTGTGTTAAAATTGTCGGAATGAAAATTTTCAAAAGTTGAACATAAAGTTCAAATGTTAAATTTTATGATTAAATTTTTAAAAAATTCATTTCGACAATTTTGACACAAGTTATAAGCCGGTCAAAATTGCACATAGTTTCATAGTGGACAATTAAATGGGAACGGAGGGAGTATGTATCTTACTATGTTTTTCGCTTAAGTTTCTGCGATTAGGGTTTCTGTTTGTATTCAATGACTTTTTCTATAAGTAATAAGTACAATTTTCTTCGATTTTTGCAATTGGATGTATTTTACTTGCACCTACTTCTAGAGGGTGAGGTGCACTTCATTTTCATATATTAGGGTTTTGGGATTGTTGAATTTGATCGAAAAAGTCCTGATTTCTCCCTGGGCTTTCTCTTGTCTGCAATTGGCTTGATATACAGGATCTTTTATATAGGGAGTATTAGATTATTAGTTGTACTCTCATCTGCTTCATTGTGAGTTCTCACTCTCAAGGGATCACTTCTATTTCTGCAATTAAACATCGAAATCTACTTCTGCAGTTGGGGTTAGTGCACATGAATTTGTTTGCATTCTGCTTTGTTTACACATTTTCTGAAAATTCAATTTGTTAAACAGAAATGATTTTCTACCGTCGATCAATTGTTCTTTTTATGGTTTTGATTCAGTTTTTGCGATATGATTCCATCTTTTATTATCCAGAGGTTCTTGTTATCTGTCAGACTGTTACTTGTAGGATTTACATTTCATTTCTGCTATCAAGTTGATTAGCTTTGTCTTAGTAGCCAATTTCTAGGCGTTTGATTCAGTTTCTGGTATCAGGGTTCTGCACAACTTGTGAAAATCCAAATTCTGCAGTAAGGGTTTAGTTTGTTGTGTTTGATTTAGAATTGAGACTTTGAATTGATTTACTCTATTCCTTGTGGGTTTGGCTATTTAAGGAATGAGATGTTTAATTCTAGAGTTCTGTGGTAGACGTGAAGTTACTGTTTCTGCGTTAGTACTTACTTATAGGCTTCAACTCATTGTAAAATGTAATTATTTTAAAGTTCGCTGATTTTCTTCTAAATTCCTGAAAGGGAAAGGAAAGCAATTGCTACTTTAGTTTGACACTAGATCTTGTACTCGTTAAATATGCATAATTGCTTGCTGTCTCAGGCTGGACTCGATGGGGGCCCTTCGTAAAAGTCTTGTGATGAAAGACCATGAAATCTGGCGTTTTTTCACCAGCCCATTGTTGCATGCTGGTCTTTTTCACCTCATTATAAATCTTTGCACCATTGCTTTTGTTGGGATCCATCTAGAACAAGAGTTTGGACCTCGTAAGATATGCTTCTAAACTTTTTTACCGGTTTAATCTACATATAATGACACTTTGCACTAATATATTTGTGTATTTGCAGTTAGAATTGGCATTATCTACCTGCTCTCAGCCATCACTGGCAGTTTTGTTGCAGCCCTTTTTCTCGTGGACAGAGCCTCAGTGACTTCTTCTGGTGCTTTATTTGGGTTAATCGGTTCCATGCTTTCAGGGCTTATCCGAAATTGGACCTGCTACACCAAAAAGGTTTCACATTTTTTATATCTCTTCTTTTCTTTTTTCCCACCAACCATTGTGGACATATTCTCAAAAGCCAAAGAACAGAAAAATTGTCAGGTCCCTTCTACTGTCAGAAACTGAATTTCTTTTCCAAAAGTGATAATTACGAACTTCTTCTAACTTGTCAAGATAATATTTATTTTTTGTTTTTTGCCAGTTCGCAGCACTTGTCGCCATTCTGTCTATCTTGGCAATCAATCTGTCCCTTGGTCTTTTTCCTTATGTGAACAATTTTGCAAACATGGGAGGGTTTATATGCGGTTTTCTACTTGGTTTTGTTCTATTTTTCACTCCTCGGATCGACTACATGGCTAAAAACAAAGGGGGCTTGTTTGACTATGACAAAAAAAACTCCCTCAGGTTAAGGCAGAGGTTTGACAGGCCTGTTCTCAGAGTTGTTTCTCTCATCCTTCTTGTTATTCTGTAAGTCAACGATTCATAGTTTTTTCCTTCTTATTGTACTGAATTGGATGGGATAAAGTAATTTATGTTTTTTTTTCTTTTGGGTGTTTTAATTCCAGAGTTGCGGGAGTGGTTGTTGCTTTTATTCGCGACGTAAACATGAATGAGTATTGTGGGTGGTGTCAAAACATTGACTGTGTTCGCTGTAAATTGTGGAGCTGCAATGATAAACCAATGCATTGCGAGGTACAAATCTCAGAACTTGAATATCTTTTAGGATGATATTTGGGGATTATTTGCTTATTATGATTGTAATTTTTTGAAATTAGTAGATTGTTGATAAATTGTTGTTCCCTCTCTTAATTTAGTACCAACAGTAGAATCGATCAATTCTCAAGTCTCTTTAATGAACTTCAGATTTAGATTAAAGAAGAAGCAGAAAATTGATATTGTACTAATTGATGCACCATGAATTGAAAGCGCATACTTACAGTACTCTCCAGAGCTTGTTATCAAGTTAAAGCTTATTCATATGTATCTTTGTGCTACAAGTGTAATCGACAACTTTTCTTACTATAAGTGATATCCATTTGGCTGCCTGCGACTATTGCATAATAAAAAAATAGACTCTTCTTCCTTTATTTCACTAGATCATCTGTACTACTTATTATATTCATTTCACTGTACTACTGTCCTCTCTTTTCCTTTATTTATTTAATCTGATTTAGGAAAACCACTTGCACTAACTGGTTATATCTCCTTCATGTTAATACAAACAGAGTAGGATAAGCGGGGGAAGGTTGACAATGACATGCTTGGACAACGACAAATTCAGAGTTTTCCCCTTCACTGACTATTCGCAAACAAGGCTTCAAGATTTGTGCCACCTCATCTGCTCTTAATAATATTGAGCCATTCTGTCAAAATAGAGAAAAACATAAAACAGATATACCCCTTACCATTCTTTACATTCTACAGAAAAACTAATTCATCATGTACACCACTGTATGCCTAATATCCTTCACATTCTGTTTTTCGATATGAACTCAACTCAATTGATTTGTAAAACGGCTCTGATCTGATAGGTTATTGTGAAAGAAGGAAGTTTTTGTTGAACTGTAAAAACAATATGATCAAATGGTTGTTTGTTAAAGGAGGATTCTTTTGAATGTAATGATTCCACGTGCTGTATGTCAACTTTCTTACGGAAATTTTAACTCTAGGCCTCTTTTTGATCGGTATCAATTTCCTTGGTCTATTTTTATATGTTAGAGTCAGCTCCAAGTCTGCCTTTATCCAAATTTCCTTTATCAAACAATTTAAATATTTTTATTGCGCAATTTCACATTTTTTTTATAACATGGCATTTGATTAGGAGTTATATGATCAACTCTGTTGATTTGTGGAGCCAAATGTGGTTTGACCATGTTCACTAATTATCCCACGTCACTAAAAATTATAATAAGTCCAACTATGAGTTCTATATATGTCACACTTATCTTGTATTTTAATTATCACATATTTGAGAGAGAAAATTTTAAAGAGAGAGTTCTAGTTGCGAGAGAACCATAGTTTTGTGATCAAGGTAGATTACGTTTGTAATCCTCCTTATAATATATATATATATAAGTGTAACATGTAGCGGCCCGGAGACGTAGTCATTGTTGGGTGAACTCCGTTATCAAAGTGTGTGTGCGGTTTGCTTTTCTGTCTTTGTTTAAGCTCGTCTGATTTCCTAACAAGTAGTATCAGAGCCCGAATTTTGCAGAACTAAGGTCGAAGATCGAGAGGAAGATCAATGGCGAAAGAAGACAGAGGCGCACATGAGATCGAGAAGTTCGACGGAAAGGACTTCGCATTCTGGAGAATGCAAATAGAAGACTATCTATACGGGAATAAGATGCATCAGCCACTTCTTCTCGAGGAGAGGCCGACCACGACCACCGAGGAGACATGGAAACTCTTAGATCGACAAGTGTTGGGAGTGATCCGACTAACACTATCTAGGAGCGTGGCGCACAACGTCGCAAGAGAGACGATGACGATGGGAATGATGAAGGTCCTCACCGACATGTATGAAAAACCATCTGCAAACAACAAGGTACATCTCATGCGTAAGTTGTTCAACCTACGCATGGCTGAGAACACACATGTCGCAAACCACGTAAATAAGTTCATCGACACCGTAAATCAGTTGGATGCGGTCGAGAAAACTTTTGAAGACGAGGTAAGAGCCCTAATACTGCTAGCCTTTCTACCGAACAGTTGAGAGTTCATGAGAGCTGTTGTCAGCAACTCAATTGGAAAGGAGAAACTGACTTACAACGGCATCCGAGATCAAAAACTCGCTGAGGAACTCAGAAGACATATGGGTGAATGCTCAAATGACGGAGTAGGCTTGAACGTCGGTTCAAGATACCGGGGTAAGGACATATTGGACGAAAGAAGTCGTTCAAAATCCAGAGGTAGAAGAGGGCAGAACCGAGGTGGCAAAAATAGCGATCGAAGCAAGAAGAATCTCCGATGCTATAACTGCCAGGGTATGGGGCACTTCGCCCATGAGTGCAAGCAGCCGAAGAAGGAAACCGACAGATGTCATGTGGCAAATGTTGCGAGCGACGAGGATTCGGGTGACTGTTTAATGCTTACCGTACAGAGAAATATAGACTCGTGGATTCTAGACTCTGGGGAATCATTTCACACGACTGCTCAGAAGGATTTATTCAAAAATTACATTGCGGGTAATTTCGGTAAAGTGTATCTAGCCGACGGAGAAGCGTTGGATGTTGTTGGAATGGGCGATGTGAAGATTCGTATTCCAAACGGGTCGGTATGGAAGCTGACGAAAGTGAGGCATGTTCCGAGGTTGACCAAGAATCTTATCTCAGTAGGATAACTCGATGTAGAGGGACACTTCATTTCGTTTAGCAGTGGAGCTTGGAAAGTTTCACGAGGAGGTATGGTGATAGCACGAGGGAGTAAGGTCAATACATTGTACATGACGACCGATGATGAATGTACAATTGCGGCAGCTGTGTCGTAAAATTGCTATGAACCGTGGTATCGACGTTTAGGTCACATGAGTGAGAAGGGGATGAAGGTGTTAGCAAAGGACGGGAAATTTCCAGGCTTGAAGTCTGTCAACCTCGGCATGTGTGAAGGTTGCATCTTCGGGAAGTAAAAGAAGGTGAGCTTCCAGAAAGGTGGAAAAGCTCCTAGGGAGGAAAAGCTAGCACTTGTCCACTCCGATGTATAGGGGCCATCCCCAGTAACCTCACTTGGAGCATCTCAGTACTACGTGACCTTCATCGACGATTCGACGAGGAAGACATGGATATACTTCTTGAAACACAGTCTGAAGTGTTTAAGAAATTTCAAGAATGGAATGTCATGGTTAAACTAGAGACCAGGAATAAACTGAAATGTTTGAGGTCCGATAACGGCAGAGAGTACATTGATGCGAAGTTCGTAGAGTTCTGTGCACAAAGAGGCATTCGAATGGAGAAGACCATCCGAAGAACGCCACAACAAAATGGCATAGCCGAGCGAATGAACCGAACAATCAATGAGCGTTCTAGGAGAATGAGGCTGCAAAGTGGTCTGCCCAAAATTTTATGGGCACATGCAGCAAGCACGGCGGTTTATCTCATTAACCGCGGACCCTCAGTGCCATTAGAAAAGAGAATTCCCGAGGAAGTCTGGATAGGAAAGCCTATCTCTTATGAACATCTGCGAGTGTTCGGTTGTCTGTCATATATCCATGTCGATATAAACGATCGTACCAAGCTTGACTCAAAATCCAAAATTTGTTACTTTGTGGGGTACGGTGGAGCTGAGTTCAGATATCGCTTCTGGGATGGTCAAACAAAGAAGATCATTAGCAGTAAGGATGTCATCTTCAACGAAGGCATTTTGTACAAAGATCGACAAAATTTAGTGGTGGAAAAAGATGCGCTCCCGACCGAGGAAAGTGGTATGGTCGACATGAATGCGTTTCCAAGAATGGAGTTGGAAGATAACGCTGAAGATGAGCCAGTGGTGCTCGACAATCGACCAGCACATGCTGAAGAGGACGAGGAGTTACCCCAAACTCCTCAACCTAAATTGGGACGAGGTCATCGCGAAAGGAGACCTATTGTCCGATACTATTCTTCGATGCATTTCATACTACTCAATGATGCAGGCGAGCCTGAGAGTAGGGAGGAAGCTCTGGAACTGAAAGACTCGAGCAAGTGGGAGCTCGTCATGAAGGATGAGATGAAGTCACTAAACGAGAATGTGACTTGGCAGTTAGTCGAACTGCCCAAAGGGAAAAGGGTATTGAGTAACAAATGGGTGTTCCGACTAAAGGAGGAACAAAATGGCTCGAAACGGTATAAGGAACGATTAGTAGTCAAAGGGTTCCAGCAAAAGGAAGGAATTGACTACACTGAGATCTTTTCTCCGGTCGTAAAGTTGATGACTGTTCGGCTATTGTTGAGCATTGTTGTAAATGAGAATCTTCATCTTGATCAGTTGGATGTGAAAACTGCCTTTCTCTACGGAGATCTTGAAGAAGAAATTTACATGATACAACCTGATGGCTTCGCCGAAAGGGGAAAAGAGAGACTGGTTTGTAAACTAAAGAAGAGCTTGTACGGGCAAAAACAAGCACCACGGCAGTGGTATAAAAAGTTTGACAGTTTCATGATGGGTACCGGGTTCGAAAGAAGTGATAGTGATCACTGCTGTTTCGTGAAAAGATTCGAGAACTCTTCGTGCATCATTCTACTTCTGTACGTAGATGACATGTTGCTCACCGGGTCGAGCCTTGTAGAAATTAACAAAGTGAAACAACAGTTGGCAAAACACTTTAAGATGAAGGATTTGGGTGCCGCAAATTAGATCCTCGGTATGAGAATTTCCCGAGGAAGGGATGGGTCTTTGTTTCTGTCGCAAGCCGAGTATGTGAAGAAAGTGTTGACTCGGTTTAGGATGAGTGATGCCAAGCCTGTAGGCACACACCTAGCCGCACACTTTAACTTGTCGAAGGAACAATCACCATCGGACGAGGAAGGAAAGGATCGTATGTCGAACATACCCTACGCTTCAGCAATTGGTACCTTGATGTACGCTATGGTGTGTACAAGACCGGACATTGCCCATGCAGTGGGAGTTGTCAACCGTTACATGAGTAACCCGGGCAAGCACCATTGGGAAGCTGTGAAGTGGATATTGAGATATCTCTCGGGTACTGTGAGTTCGACATTATGTTTCCGAAAGACCTCGATAGGCCTGCACGGCTATGTTGATGCTGACATGGCCGGTGATCTGTATAGCCGAAAGAGCACAACGGGATGTGTTTGTACCTACGGTGGTACTGCTGTGAGTTGGACATCTAAGCTGTAAAAGATCGTTGCACTATCGACCACAGAGGCTGAGTACGTCGCGATGACAGAAACAAGCAAAGAGATGATTTGGTTGCAAGGTTTCTTAGAGGAGCTCGGTCAGAAAACCGACAAGGGAGTTCTGCACTGTGATAATCAAAGTGCAGTTCAGCTAGCTAAAAATCTTGTATTCCATTCACGCACCAAGCACATACAGATCCGTTACCATTTTATCTGGGCTGTTCTAGAAGATGGAATTTTCGTACTAGAAAAGATTGAGGGCGCTAAGAACCCTACCGATATGCTAACAAAGGCTGTTACAATCGACAAACTGAGGTTATGTGCGACCTCAGTAGGACTCCGAGCTTGAGACTCAGGGTCGCCGCTACACTGGAACTATGGATAACTCGCCGATGACGGAATAATACTAATTACTATACAAGGATACCGATGGGAGCATTCTGCTCGGGGGAGCACAGTGAGTTCGGTGGTCGGGGATAATCAGAGTTCTTTTGAAGCACTCGACATTTGACTCCAAGTGAGAGATTGTTGAGTTGTGGAGCCAAATGTGTTTTGCCTATGTTCACTAATTATCACACATCACTAAAAATTGTAAGAAGTCCCACTATGGGTTCTATATATGTCTCAGCTATCTTGTATTTTAATTATCACATATTTGAGAGAAAAAATTGTAAAGAGAGTTCTAGTTACGAGAGAACCATAGTTTTGTGATCAAGATAGATTACGTTTTTAATGGTTCTTATAATATATATATATATATAAGTGCCACGTGTAGCGGCCCGGAGACGTAGCCATTGTTGGGTGAACTCTGTTATCAAAGTGTGTGTACGGTTTGCTTTTCTGTCTTTGTTTAAACTCGTCTGATTTCCTAACAAACTCGAGGTTTGAAATTGCACGTTGTGCATAGTTCAAACTTTGAACTCCCTAAAAACTTGCTCTTTCATGTGCTTTCGGTTATTTTTAAATATAATTTTGTTGAATTTTATCTCTCTTTTGGAATGATGTTTCATTCTGTGAATCTCTATGGCTTCGAGTTAGTTTCAAGTCTTTCTCATCGAAAAACTGTAGATGTCTCTTCCCAGTGATCAATTCTCTGCATAATAGCACATTCAATTACAAGTCATGTGTAAAAAAGCATATCCAATTTATTTGGGGTTCTGATGAATGAGTTATGCATATTTTAAAATGTCCGACTTTGTGACTGAAAATTAGTTGGTCTCGGAGTCCAGATAAATTAAGTTTCTCATCTTACTGATGGAATTAAATGCTCTACGACGAATCATTAGAAATCTATTTGAATGTAGCTTCTATACCCACAAGTGAAATTTTATTACAAATTTTGCTGAGGAGAGGTCATTTCAATTTAAGTATCTGAACAGGTAAAAGCACAATGCAAAACAAGAGATGTGAAGACTTGGATTAAAATTTTAGCCGTCTGGATTTGCATGCCTTCAACGTTGTTCTCTTATTCTATTACTCGGAAGGCATGAAATTGAAAGATGCACATGGATTTATCTACATATACTCCAACAAAGTTATAGAAAAAATGACATAAAACATCCTATGTTGTACACTACAAGAAAGAGTTTCAATTTTCTTTCGTCCCGTCTTTCTGGAAGGTTGTGAAAAGAAATAGTTACAAATTTGTTTTAATTTCAAATTCACAATGTACTCTTAACAATAAAGACACATGTTTATATATTGGCAAGTGTTATTATGTGCCACATAGAGAAGTCAGTTTATGTAATATAAAAAAGTACATATGTGAGGAAAACGACGTTCATATATATATTTATCCAGCTTGTTAGATTCTTATGGTGGGAACACATGATCACCAGCCGGCATGTTATTTCAAAATTCAAATAAATAGTACTTCTTTTAGTACGTGGTGGTCACTAGTATATTGCAATCTATGTAATTCGAATTTAAGTTACTACAGTATTTATTTATAAAATATAATTTATACATTTATGTAAAATGACTTATTACATGTAACAATTGAACTTGAATTAAGTATAGATATTGGTTACCATAATTCAGATTCTGTAGGTGAAGATAAATATTTCCCAACATTTGTGTGCCTATTTGATAACTATTTCCTCCCTTGTCAATGGATCCTAAATTTCTAATATGGTAATGTCTCTGATAAATAAATTAGATAACAACTGGTACTATCTACAAATATGAGCACAATAGGTACACTAAAAGCTCTATAATCTAATATTGTGGAGATCACGAAAAAATATTAGAGGTTATTCCTATATAGAGTTTACATATTAAAAAAATAAAAAATATATATATTTATATAATATTATATACATATACATGGTTCATTTAGTTAAACAAATACATACGTAGAAAACAAATATTTTAACCGATGAAGAAATCGTTGCTGGAATTAGGCAAGCTGCATGAGAAGATAACCCGGAGGATGATAGTATAGAAATACAAAAGGTTTCATGTCAATAATCTTTTAAAATGATTGACAAGTTAGAAATGTTTTGGTTTCAACAAGATGGTATCCATGTCGACGAGCTAGTACGGACGCGCAAGTTAAAAGATGTGGTAGCAACACAAAAAATTAAGTCATCATCGCAAACAACATTACATAAGTATTTTACATCATCATAAATTTATTGTAACTTGATATATATATATTTTTGTAATTAAATGTATTTTATTCCTATAAGGAGGTGGATTTATAACTAACGGGAACATAAAAAACTACGGAATATGACAATAGAGAGTTTATTATTATTTTGAACTGATCCGAGTTACGACCGGAATTTTTTATTACTATAGAGAGGTTATTTCTATATGGAGTATAGAGATGTTTTACTGTATTTTGATATCAGAAAGTGTTCTACAATGGATAAAACTTTTCTTGGGAGTATTCACATATCTTGGGAGACTGAATCTGTTCTCTTTTCTAAATTTAAAGATAATAAATGTTACTAATTTAATTGAAAGGATCAAATAGAATCTTTGATCAAGCTATGACTATAAGACAAGTAGCACTAAATAGTCTAAATTGATGTAGTCGTGTAGATATTAAACAAGCATGACTGATGGTCTATAATTTATACGAGTCATGGTATCTCACGTGTTTCGTATGCGGTACGTAATTCAATAAAAATATAGAAAATATATATAGTTATGATATAAATATGTGGATGATACAAAAAAAATATAGTTTAAAATTTAAAAGAATGTTTGGTTGTTAAAGAGGGATAAATAGTTTTATTAGTTTTTAGTTTTTATATTTTTATGGGAGTATGATATTATTATAATCAATATAAAGGTTTAAGAGTATTTTTGAAAAAAGTGGCTAAATTGAACCGATTCATTTGTCTTGGTTGACTTATTATAATAGAATGATATGACATTAACGTATTATCAGAAACCGGATTAACAACTTCACACCCCAGCCTTACAACTATTTTCTTTAATCAAAAAATAAACCGATAGTAATATTTTAAGAATTTTAAAAAAAAAATGTAATTCGAATCATAAAATATAAAAAATTTATCTTGAAACATGATATAAAACCAAACTCAACATATTTGTTATTCAATTATCTTATTAAAACAAACAATTAATGTTACTTTTTTTACGTATTTTTTTAATCGACACCTAAGCAGAATGATTGTTTTGTCTCATAGTAGAGTCGTCCATGCTTAATATGATTATTCACTAACTTAACAAGCGACATATTTATTTTTTTACGCATTTTTTTAATCGACATCTAAGCAGAACGATTGTTTTGTCTCATAATAGAGCCGTCGATGCTTAATATGATTATTCAATGACTTAACAAGCGACAAATTTTGAAATGTATTTTACTTCAATACTACAATATAATAAATGTAAATGGATTTTCCTCGAGACCGTACGTGGAAAGTCACATTCTTAATATTTATGAAGCAGCCCATTTGAATTATTGATTTTTCATGCGATAAAAAAATTCAATAGTGTTTAGCAAAGTAAGCAGAACACTATAAATAAATTAAGTGCCAATATTTAAATCCACATAAAACAAACATTCCTTCTCGGACCCTTATTTTACAACTATTATTGATCGAGTCCAAATATTCTATCCATGATTTGTATTCCATTCCATATATTTTTTTAACTATTTTTGCTTAAATTTTGTATTTTTTTTAACTTTTTGTGTATGTTTATGAACTTTTATAACGTATTATATACATATTTTATAATATTAGGGCATACCGTTGAGTTATATTTTTATTTTTATTTTTTTATATTTAAGTTACACCGGTTCGTATTTTAATTCCAAAATAAAATATATTTGATTTTTTTGTAAGATTTTTTTTTATTGAAATGTATTGATACATGTCTAATTGTAGGTTTGATATTTTTTTAAATAATGATTTTGGATTAAAAAACTAATGAGATATAAAAAATGGTGCAAACGATTTGGAATCTTATTAACTACTATTATTTTAAGTCTCTTTGACTAGTTATTTAACTGTAATAGTAATTATTACAAGTATTAGTTTTGTAACAAGTTCCAAACAAGTTTCAACTCTGGTCAGTTTCTTATCTTGCCCAACATTAATTAATTAATTAAAGTCACACTTTTTCCATATTAAACGTTTTCTTACCATAATTTCTTGTTGTCCAACTATCTATCTCTATTTTGTAAGTATATATATATTGACCCACATATTATTTTCTATTTCTCTGTTTCTTGATAGAATAATTCAAGGAAAAATAATGAAGAGTAGGAATAATGGAGGAAAAATATCTGCTAAATGGGTTCCCATTTTTTGTCTCTCTTTTTTCTTCTTTGGAATGCTTTTCACCAACAGGTAACTTAAACTTTCTCTCTTGATCCTCTTTTATTTTCTAAAATATAATTATTTCAAGTTTAAATTGTTTAATCTACTGCTTTATTGTGCATCTGTTTTTTGACTATTGTTTATATTTAGGGAAATGATGCTTGTTTTGATTTGAAATTTTTATTTATATAGTTGTGAACTTTTGATGATTAGTTTGATTGATTGTGTTGTTTAATGGGAACAAACTGGAGTAAGCAAAAAGAAGATGGTTATTAAATTAGGAGTCATTTGGTTGCATCTTTTAACCTCAGCTTATAAGCTGCAGCACTTTATGGTTAAATTTAGAAAGTTGTGATTTTTAGATTTTCGAACCTAAAAAGTTAGAATCTTTATGTAGGAGAACTCATTTCTTTAGATTTTTAATAAGCTGATTATTAAACTTTGCAGCCACACATGCTCTAGTTTTGGCTGTTTGATCAATAAAATTAATTTTGACAAATTGTATTTAGGATAATTTTGATGACTAATTTAACAAATCTGCTGTTCATGAGAACAGCCTGAAATCTGCTGATCTCTAAATTAGTACTGATTTAGTTGCATCTTTAACTTCAGCTTATAAGCTGCGGTGCTTTCTGCTTTACAAGTTGAAAAGTTTATATTCTTGGGCTTCTGGACTGAAAAATTTCAAGCTTTAAGCAGGAAAGCTCATTTTTTTATGTCTTTTACAAGTCTGCTTATTTTCTTCATAATCTCAGCCAAGCCGGACCTTAGTTTCTTGCTATTGAAAAATCGAAATTTAAGAAAATAGTGGCTGATATTATCTTGGGTTGGGGTTTTCTTAGATTATGGGCTCCAATTGAATCGGATGGACAGCTAGTATCTAGACAGCGAAGGGACCAAGAGTTGCAGATTGTATCTGAAGACTGTGATACAAACAAGAAGGTACTTGTGGTCTCATATATTCTTTTATTCTTCTAGTTAGCAACTAATTGTCCTGAATACATATTGTTTAGGTATTCTGAATAGACAAATAACAGATGTGTGTTAAAGTAAATTTAATGCAGTTGCCATGTAATTCTTAGATTACCAAATTTGATGCCCCATCTTCAACTTGGTGATACTTTGTTTAAAGGAATTAATTTGAGGGGGCAACAATTGTGGCATTTCTTTTCCCGTGTGTCATAAAATTTTCGCTGTTTTATATAGTGAACTTGGAGCACTTACATATACCATTTTCTTTATACATAATGGAACTGAATAAAATTAGTTCCAGACAGATTCTTGCTAAAGATTGTGAGAATACTCATACCATGTCGTAGGATATTGCTATTGATGGAAAACCAGTTTGCACAGCAGAAAAAACGTGCTCAGATTCTTAGGTTTAGTATGTACGTATATTATCAAAGAAAAATCCTGATTTACCGTATAGGTTTAGATCATACCGAATAATAGAAGGGAACAAGTGACGGCTGTGAGATGGAACAGATCACATCAACTCTTCTACCTTATTCTTGACCAAGAAAAGGGCGTGCTATATGTAGGCTAAGGTAGGGACTTGTAGGCTGATTATGATAGAGCTCTTTAAAAAGATTTCGTGCTATCATATCTCCTTAAAACCCGAGATATAAACAATCAATTTAAATTGTGATTTATTCCACTAAAAATCACGACCGATCTCTCTTCCATAATCCGAATATTTAGTTCGTTTCAATTGTCAAACATGTTTATTATCTCCCCACGTAAAGATTAATCAGATACTCATTTATTAAATTAAATCACTGACTGATTTCTTATTTAATAAACGTATTATCCCTAAGCCTATCCGCTTAACTTATTTGTCGCGTCGGATTATAAATCCACCTGCAGGGTTTACACACACAAAACTTATAAGGTTCCTCAATGGAGTATCATCAATCACTTATGGGACGTGGATTTCTTTTATTACTAATAAACACTAATACGAATGATGCTGTCATTCAACTCATTAAGTTTATTGACTCGTGACGAATCTCACCATGTACGAATCAAAATGACAAACACATCCATACATGTCTAAATAGCAATATAGGAATTAAGAGCATAAACAATAACCATGACCACGAGTTATAAATCATTTTGTCTAGTCAGTCAACAAATAATTATTTCGTAACAGTCCTGTTTAATACACACAAAGTGCACTAGTAAATGGAGTTGGAATTTATTCGTTCCCTGTAGTCAAGGCAGATCTACTAAAACCACGTAGTACAACTCTACTGATGGTGTGTCCATTTCCATGTAAAGTTGTAAACATATAACTTATATTCCATTAGAACCGACAGTCTAATCTTCCGTGTGTAAGCTATACTCTACACACTAGACCATCTACTAAATAGAATAATAGACACTTATTTAGTCATTCAAACAATAATGATAAATAACAATTGCTCATATTATTCTCATTAAATAGATCAATTTAAAACATTGGCAACTATAAATCAAAAAACAAGCATGTCTTTTAGTATATTTCTAACAGCTATTACGTATATTCTTCTTGGTGTATATAACTTATATCCAGTTTTTTTGGTACATAGTGGACTTTAATACAATTGGTATCAGAAAAGTCATTGATAAATCATTGGACTTTCATCTTATTTCAGATAATTGTCGAAAGTTTTTTGTTTTAGCTAGAATATTTTAATACTAAATGAAACAATTTCAAGTTTTATCAAAGATTTGAAAATGTATAGTGCAAACACAGTTCATTTTTCCTTGAAGCCTTTGTAATATTATGCCTAAATATGATGAGCTTACAGTTGAAATAGCATCTGGAACTGTATTAAACCTTTAACTCTTATTTCATTCTTTAAGAGCTGTCACCCCATGACTGACCAAATGATGCTATTTAGGCCTATTTTGTAGTTTGGTTAGGATATACTGTCAAAACACAAACAATGCTACCAAATTCATCTCTGGTGGGGTCCATTGAACTCCACTTTTAATCCAAACCTCAAAGAGATGTGAACAGAGGCGCCTTCTTGATCGCGGTTTCACAATTTTGTTTAAATGTATCTCTCTTTTAGATTAAGCAAGGCATTTAAAAGGGACAAGTTTTCACAACTGTGTTTACGACGGAAGTAGATATACAATGCCAAGTACAAACACCAAGTTATTAATATTATACTTTATTACTACTTTCAGCATATTCTCATTGACGCAATGTTGCAAATTTACTAGCCCAAGCAACCGAAACAACCAACATCGATTCCAAATTCTAAGTAGACTTAGTCGAAATTAATATGTTCCCCACAATTAAAAAAATTCAAATTTCATGTTACAGAAGCCAGAACAAGATAAAGATGTAATGAGTGAGGTTTACAAAACCCATGAAGCAATACAGTGAGTTCACACCTTTTCTTTTCACTTGTGATCTGTAAATTGTTTGTTATTTTGAAGGTTGTATGCTTATTTTCTCTATTCTATAATTTGTTTGGAGGTCTGTCAGGCAACTAGACAAGTCAATTTCTTCGCTTCAAATGGAAATATCCTCTACTAGAAGTTCCCATGAGACACGTAAGACCATGGAGTCCACTTCCATTTCTACATTATCAAATGGGAACAAGTCAAGGAAAAAAGCTTTTATAGTTATTGGAATAAATACAGCTTTTAGTAGTAGGAAAAGGCGTGATTCGGTTCGACAGACTTGGATGCCTCAAGGTAATTTAATTTTTATTTACTAATTATTTTTCATCTTAATGCCGTATTGTGTTTTTTGTTATTTTAATTACTGGTAATTTTTGTGTAGGGGAGAAGCTTCTTCAGCTGGAACAAGAAAAAGGCATTATCGTCCGTTTCATGATTGGCCACAGGTAATTTACTCCTCGCATTATTTTCGAATTTGTTAATTCATTCAAGGAATAAATATCACTCAGTACAAAGTTTGGGACTTAATATCAAAAACCCATGGTTAAAATCTCTTTTAAGATTAGGTACAGATGCACAATGATGCTGCTTTTTTTTACTGTATTTTACTTGAATGCTCACTGATGCTACATTGATATGTGTCAATTCTTAAGCAAAAAACACAAATTGGAGGTTTGATAATTAAGTCCAAAAGTATGCATTAAACGTTAATTTTTCCTTGATTCAAGCCAGCTACTGTATTATATTGAATAATGGGCTTATTTTCCTTTTGATAAGAAATATTAGATAACAAGCAGGATAAGCAAACATACCTTATCTTATTTCCCAAGAGAAATCCATATATACTGTAGGATTATTAGATCTATTTTTAGAGGCATTCACGATTACCTATTCAGTCTACCGCCTATCTTTGTTTTTATTTTTTTGCTTTCTTCACAAATGTAAAATATCTTGATCGTCTTTCTTAGTGTATATATGAGCATGCTTTGCTGGTAATGTTCTTCTATGTGGAGTAATATAACCTAATATCATTAGGAAGGGACGAATTCGATAACTCGACTATCATCTACTTATCGACATGTTAATTGATATGATCACCATATCAATGTTTCTGAACATGGAAATACAGTAACTCTCGTAAAATATACTCTTAACTTAATGCTAAGCTGTAATTTACTTGAAGTAGTACCCTCAGGGGTTGAATGCGGCTATTAGCAAGTAAGATGGTATGATTATGTTGAAAAATAAAAACCTAAAAAATGTTCTTGAACTCGAGGCCATAAGCCAATTATGTGTACTCTGTATTCATTTGAACCTATAAATGTACTGATTCCTGTTGTGTTGATGGTGCAGTGCAACTTCTAACAGTATATTAGATCGGGCTATAGATTCAGAAGAAGCTCAGCATAAGGATTTTTTTCGCCTGGTAAGAATACAATCAGAATTGAAAAATGTGTACCAGAACAAATTTATTTTTCCTCAGTATCTTCTATTGAGTATTCACTTCTAATGTTTTTAAAATGCAGGAACATGTGGAAGGGTACCATGAACTTTCTGCTAAAACCAAAATCTTTTTTTCCACCGCTGTTGCAAAATGGGATGCTGATTTTTATGTCAAAGTAGATGACGATGTCCATGTCAATTTGGGTACCATTTCACCTCCACACTTCTTCTTTCCTGTTTTTTTTCAATAAATGTCGGTTTGTATCTATATACTGGGTGAATACAGGAGCCCTTGCTGGAACTCTTGCTCGTCACAGGTCGAAGCCTAGAGTTTACATTGGCTGTATGAAATCTGGACCAGTTCTTGCCCAAAAGTAATGATACAGAATTTGATTTCTGATTCTTTTTTGCTTGTTTTTCCCCATTGTAGCAGCATTACTGTTTTATTTATTTATTATTACTTATACATGTTGCTGCTTGTCAGGAATGTCAAATATCATGAACCAGAGTACTGGAAATTCGGAGAAGAAGGAAACAAATACTTCAGACATGCAACTGGCCAAATTTATGCAATCTCCAAGGATTTAGCTACATACATCTCAATCAACCAGTGAGAACTGTACATTTCTCTGTCTCGTTATTTTCTAAGCTATATTTGGTCAGAATCTTTTTATTCAAAAGGTACCATATATAATCAAGCCGGAAAATACTTGTTTTCCATTAACTATTTTCCTTTCACAAAACTGTCACATGTGAGTTTATATCCTGAAAGCACCAAGAGGAGGAGTCATTCAAATCTTTGTAGAATATTCTGCAACGGGTTTTGAAAATTATCAATCATTACCTTTGTAATAGATAATAGGTTTCTAAAAAGTGAATCCCTTGATTGTATGGAACTGGCAAAAGAAGGGCAGAAGTACCACTGGAAACAAACTGCAACGTAATATGCAAGAGTAAAATTTCCCATTTCTTGTAGTTTCTTCCTTTTCAGCATATATAATACCTAATCTTTTAGTTTTTCAACTCATAGAGGTCTGAATATTCTGCAGGCCTATATTGCACAAATTTGCCAATGAAGACGTTTCACTTGGGTCATGGTTTATTGGTCTTGAAGTTGAGCACATCGACGACCGTAATTTGTGTTGTGGGACGCCTCCAGGTAACCGTCTTGTATATATTTCTTATATGGTCTCTTCTTGATATTTCTATGCTCGGATTCTTATGATTGAGGAGGAAATAATTAATTAATTAGCAAATGAACTCACATAAAAAAGCTGAAAAAATAATGGGGACAAAGTATAGGCTGGAGATCATTTACGAGGTACTTTCCTGTTGATCCATAGCGATTCCAATCCGTAATTATAAATAGAAGAATATAGCTTTTTTTAAACTGTGAGAATCTTATGAATTAGTGTCTCACTTTTTGCATCTTAAAACAAATCAAAATTGTGCTATACATGATCTCACTGGAGGTTTCTGTTTTCTTAGTCATTCTATTTTTAGATGGGATTTTTTTTTTTTTTTTTTTTTTAGATGGGCTTAAAATCTAAAAGATTGCTATATGGTGTGAATGGGCTAACTGTTCTTTAATTAAAAAATAGTGTGTTACTAATTATTAAATTTCCCCGTCCTTCTAATTGCATTAAATTGTAGTTTGCATGCTTTGGGTTTTCCGCTTTTTGAATTTTAATTCTTCGAAGTCTGATAATATTTTCACCAAATGGCAGACTGTGAGTGGAAGGCACAAGCAGGTAATGTTTGCATTGCATCGTTTGATTGGAGCTGTAGTGGAATTTGTAAGTCTGTTGAGAGACTCAAATATGTACACGAGAAGTGTGGTGAAGGTGATGCGGCTGTTTGGAGTGCACTAGTTTAAGTTATCCGAGTTAACGATTTACTTCCCGACTTTCCAAGCAAATGAGAAAGCACCCATACTCATGTCAATTTCTCCACTAGGTGCCATAGAAATGTAGGGTTTTGTACATCTGCGAGATGATTGATTTCTTCGTATTTATGAGGTGACATGTTTTATACGGAGTATCCTTTTCAAGGTAGGACATTTAGTCTAATGGTTGGGTGAAACTTTTGAAACCATAATTTTATCACTTTTAGTAGTGTCTTGAACACGATAATACCCAATGTAATTATCTTGTCAAAACAGAGTTAAATTTTTTCTTGTGCTTGTTCACTTTTTTTTAATCAATTCAAGTCCTGAGTGATATCAGAAGCTAAAAGAGCATGTTGAGTTACTAGTACCGAATCAGCATCCATCACTGACCATTTCAAATTCCTACATTTTTTTCCTGCTTTTTTGCATTCAGAAATGTGCTGAGCATCATTTCTTTGTTGGTAAAAGATTACTTTTTCACTATACAGGGAATGTCAGCCTCGCCTGTAATATTCTGAAAAACTCAGCTGGTAACCTCCTGCGCTTGGCCTTCTATCCCATGATTCGTATGGTCTCTGAATTAAACAAGTGAGATTGAGTGCAACGCAGAATTCGAAAATCACTACAACAGAGTTTTTATAGATACTTGTTAAACTAAAGCAAAAGGCATACAACACAATTTTTATTTTCATAAAACTAAAACAAGAGAGTACAAAAGAAAATCAGAATTCAGATGGTATTAAAAGTTCCAATACAAAACTTAATATACGGGACATGATTTTTTAATGTATTAAAAAGAACCATTGAGACGGGGTACCTAAAGTATAAACATTTTAGTAATTTCAAGCTCTCTGTCTTGAGCTGGAGATATTTAACATTTTTGCTCAATTCTTTGACGAATTATTCAAATTGAGTTGAAATCTTTGTATAGGTCTAGATGGAACACGCTTTTGATCTTTAATGGAGTACTTAAGCTTGAGATATATGATGGTGTACTAGAAAATTGCAGGATATGGAAAAACGGGAACTCTTTAAATGAAAATAAATCACGTAAAACAAAATCGAAGGTATGACATTTCCAGGATCTGTCTTAAGGATTGTTAGGGAATGGCTTCACGGAAATTTTAACCCCGGACTACAATGATTTCTAGAACGAGAAATACCCGCATATAAGATATTTGAATAATAAACAAATAAATTATTAAAATAAATATATTATAGATAATATCTAGTACAACACATGGGTGTCGACAATAATTTTTTTTCCAGATTTTGTGGTGTAAAATTATTTGAGAACTTGTATGCATGATATTTATTATGGTTAAAGTATTGTTGTTGGGTCCCCATGCTTCAAATAGTCGTAAGAAAACATAGAAGTTAGTCCTAACAACCATCTTCAAAGCTACTTCGAAAAAATAAATAACATAAAAATGGGTTGTTTTATGCTGGACGGAGCTAGCTAGCCATGTCCATTACCTGGTCGGACCGGTTGGTTATTTAAATAAATTGTTTATTCACAGCTTTGCGAAGCTCATGGCAGGTCAGGCTCAGAGTCTGACAAATTTATTTATTTTAGATGGGTGTTTAGTATATTTTTGTTTTATTTTGCTCATTCAAAAATAATCTTGAAAAAACATATTATAAATTTTAATTTTCTTTTGAAAATTATTTGTCACTGTTATGCATGGGGCACGTTGATGGGTCAAGTTGCATGGGAGTATATATTACCGGCCTGCGCAATGATATATTTTGGACTAAAAAGAGGGGCTAGCATGCCTATTTTGACATATTTTGGATTTGAAGTTCTCTATACAACTTGGTATTCTGGACTAATATAATATTATATTAGAATGTATAATAGGGGTATGAAAATCCCTACCATTCAAATAATGTATATTTTGACATAATTTTTACATATAATATAACTTAATATAGTTGGTTAGCACACTATATATTTTGTTGGGATTCCACCACCTCCATTTCCGATTTCCGAATCCTAGCTAGCTCCACTGGTGCAACATGTATGGCTCAAAAATCTAACATGCGTTTAGAATTCCAAATCAAGAATCTGTTTAAGAACAAAGTTTAAAATGTATATATTCATATGTAACACTTAAATGTATTATTGTATGAGAGAATACTCCATCGAAGGTCTTTCACTAGTGAACTATAGTTTATATATTATATAGGAGTATAGGTTATCAATTTTGAATTTGCATTGTGGAGATATATATATGTTGTCCGCAGACTAGGGCTGGCGATCTTGACCACCCACACACCGAAGACCAAAACTTTCGGGTTTCGGTTATACTTGAGGTTTAGAAATAAATCAGTCGGGTTCATTTGGTTTTTTTTACAAACAATTACTATGCAGAACCGCCACGTACCCAAATATTATACGTCAACCCAATCCGTCATTCCCTGTTTTTGGGTTAACGGTTTTTCTGTTCTGTAAGCGAGTGAAGTTTACAATCATATATATCGTTATTCCTGTTTGTGTGTGTAATTTAAAACCCCTCAAAACAAATCACCATTAGAATCACGATTTCCGAGTCAGTTGGAGAGTGGTCTCACAGTCAATTAAATACAACCAGCAAAATTATATTTAAACCACCGAAATGAGGGACCAATGATATACCAACACATAACATTTAATTAAAAAGTGTAAGCCTTTTTGTCTTTTAAGCAATAAGTATGAATTTTTTTTCTCCATACCATGTAGGATTTTTTTTTTCAGAATGTGAGAAAAGGTTGGCTAGAAAGCTAATTTTAATGATTTTTTTGCAAAATACACAGAGAAAAATATTACTTTTTCTTCAATTTGTTAATCGAAATGGAAGGGGTAGCATACGTGACTACAACTATTTTCTTCAATGCAAAAAATACATATTCATTAACATTAATTTAAATTTCCCTATAAACAAGCTAGGAAAAAAGTTCGATACCAACAATATGGACAAAATCATGTGAGCCAGTTGTTTCAAACGACGAAATATTAATTCTTTTATAAAGAGCTACGAAAATGACGTACTATAAATTTTAAATTTGTAAGAAATGTACACGCTAGCTCGTAATGTACTTATTAAATTGGCTATGAACCGACAACTCAGCAACTCAAAGTAGGAATTTGTGATTTAACCTGACTGTTATGACATAAAACAAAATTAAAGAGAGAAAGGGGTGTGTTTATGTCATTTATATTAAATGATTCAATTGAAAACCATAGACAATGGAGGATTAGCATTAATCTGTAACTTAACTAGTATATAGATAGTTTAATATGGATTTTTTTTTTGTAAAAACGCTCCAAATAAATATTTGATTATTGCAAATTTTCATGATTTCACTACGGGAACACAAATATACGTATTGCTTTTTTTTCGAAATATATAATGACATGTTTTAAATTTTTAAATTTTATCATAATTTCCAAAACATGTCATTATATACATTTCATAAAAAAAATGTACGCATATTTGTGTTGCCGTCGTGAAATCGTGGAGATTTGCATTAATCAAATATTGATTTGGAGCGTTTTTATATATAAAAAAAATAATCTAAATTGATGTCTATATAACCCCTACCATATATATTTATTTACAATTTCCATTAAATACAGGCATCACTATAAAAAATGTTAAAATAGTGACATAAATTATGACGGATTTTTTTGTTACGAGTTTATTAGCTATAACTTTTGTAATAGTTTGTGACGGTTTATTAAAATAGTGACAGTTTTGTTATAATTTTTTGACAGTTTTTTAAAATTGTGATAGTTTTTTAACAGTTTTGTTATAATTTTTTCACAGTTTTTTAAAATTGTGATAGTTTTTTAACAGTTTTTAATCTTTCACTTAATCAACAATAGTTTGTAGTATATATTTGTCGAGAAATCAAATTGTCTTAAATAACATTCATTGTGGAGAGCACACATGCGGGTCCCCCTTATTGCAATAATTGTATAAGCGAACAAAAACTTGGATCGGCAGTGTATTTGTTACCCGAATATATCATGCTCACCGCCAGGATTGGAATCTTGTTTCATGCGAATTTTCGTAGGTTTTACCTCCAAATGAGTGATAAAAAAATTTAAAAAATACTATATATATATAAGTCAATTTAAAAAAAATGAGATTGTCAAATTTTGGCTATTTTTTTTAAAAATGTCTCAACTATTTTTTACTAATTACTTATTTACATTTATTCAATTCAAAATATAAAAAACACATAAAAATCATTATATTTTCAAAACAATTATAATCTTATAGCAAACAAAATCATTTACGTGTATTTTGTATAATAAAAGCATTATATTACTCACTATTTCTAATTTAATATATTCATTCAATCAATATAGTTTTTAAAAATTTATTTAACCGGATCATATATATATATATATATATATATATATATATATATATATATATATTACGTGTCGCACACACAACAGGTGAGTAACGATTAATATTATACATCTATACGAACAGGAGAACAAAGTTCTATTATAAATATAGGATATTAATTAAGTAAAATTCTAGAGAAATTTCCGCCGTAAATATCTATTGAAAAAATATGACGACACGCATATATCAAGATAAGATTAAAATCACGCAAATCATTAAAAGCTTTGGAAGCTACAGAAATGGATAAATTTTGGATTTATAGCAATTAGCAAGTCTCTATCTTTATAGTAATATATGAAAGAAATCCTAAGAGGACATAAATCTCTTTGTAGTGAACCCTGAAACATAAATTTAATGAAAAACAATATAATGTTATATGCATCGTGAAATAAGTGCTCAATGTTTAAATAAGTTGTTCATTATAATAATGTTTGGTGCTTGAAATTAAATTTATTCCATGTAACGGAGAATGGGAGTATATTATTCAGGGGTGATTACGTTTGTCGTATAAGCATACAATTAGTGACATGATAGTTTTTACTTGAATTTTGGGGCAATGTAGTACTTATTTAGGTCAAATCCTTTGTTTTTCATGAATCTGCATCATCATTTCCATCCATGGCGGAGCCAATCATTTCCATCCATGGCGGAGCCAGTAATTTATACTATGTGGTCAAAAATTCAATCTATAATCAATCGAGGGTGACAAAACAACGAAAAATCTCGACGACTACCATTTTTTACAGAAATTTTTGAAAAATATTATACGAAGTCACATTAATTTAATTAATTAACAACACATGAAAACTACATATTAACAACCCCATTGGGTGAATTATTTGCTAATTAATGGAAGTGAGTAAATACACCAACTACTTTCCATTGTTCGGATTTTGGAACACTAACTATTCTCAAGATTTTGTATAAGTGATATATTTGGATAGAAAGTTATTAAATTTCTACGGTTATGGTGTAGCTCATGTTTACATTATTTTTGTTGATATCATCTCTTACCTTAAACAGGGATTAAAATCAAACATATGGAAGGGGATACCTATTTTGTAATTTCTTAACTGTTATAGCCTATTAATTAGAAATAGAACTAAATAGACTAACTAAAACTTGAATTGAAACTATGAGAACCCTTTTATAGTTTATCCTAATTTCCTTTTATAGTTTATTCCAAATAACGAGTCCAAATCTTCTACCCCTTATTCTCTATACCCTTCTGTGCCCCCTTGCTTATTTTTACTCAAATTTTAAATTTTTACAACTTATAACGCAACTTTATAAACTTTTATATTATATTGTATTCAAATTTTAAAACATTTGAACATAATATTGTTTTCGACAATTTTTTTAATATTCAATGTTTAATTTACACTAATTTATACATTTATTCCAAAACAAATTTTGTGTGGATTTTATTTTAAAAATAATTATTGGAATGTATTGATACATGTATTATAGTAATTGTATAATTTTTTTCAAGTTTTTTAGAATTTATTTTTGAATAAAATAAACAAGAGGGCACGGAAGGGGATAGAGAAATGGGATAGAAGATTTGGACTCCCAAATAACGTGTGCTTCCATCGGCTAACCAAGTTTAAAAGTAGGGTATTGTTATATCCACCCAAATATCTGATTTAAAAATCTTGACTGTATATGTTGATGTTGATGTGGCGGATTTAATTTGATATTGGCACCCGATCTGATATATATATCGATCTCTCTCTAAAATAATACACATCACCGTCACCACGAATTAACCGGAGCTCCGCCGCTGCCGGAGATATATATGTATACATCATCTCTATCTTTATATTTATACAGAGAAACATATGTTGTGGGAGATGTGGGAGACATATATATGTATACATCATAATCATCCCATATCTATATATACAGAGAGAGATATATGTATCGTCATCATCCCATACAGAGATATATATGTATACATCATCAGCTGTCTATATATATGAATCTATATATATTGATCCATGACTATATCTAATCTATATGCATACATACACATATATATCAATTACATCGCTGCTTTCTCTCCACCTCTTATGGATATATTGTGGTGAGGCGACGACGTACGACGGTGGCTTATGATGGCGGAGAATCACTCGTTGAATTGTCTTCTGATATGCATATGCTTATATGTATATATGTATATTTGCTTTAACTACATGCGAATTAGACCGGAAAAATGAAACAAAATGGTTTTATTATTGAACGGTCCAATATTGTCCATATATGCATGTTTATTAAATAGTGGGGTATATTAATTGTGTATTAGACCGTAAAATATTTGTATTAAATTATCAAATTTTTTGTATTAAATTTCCGAAAAATCAATTTATATTGTCAATTTTTTTTTGTATTACACTGTCAAAAAAAATTGTATTACATTGTTAATTTTTGTATTGGATTGTCAATAATGTTGTATTAGATTGTCAAAAAAATTATATTAGATTGTTTAAAATTATGTATTAAATTGTCAATTTTTTTGTCTTAGATTGTCAAAAACATTGTATTAGATTGTCAATTTTTTTTTGTATTAGATTGTCAAAAAAGTTGTATTAGATTGTCAAAAAAATAGTAATAGATTGTTAAATTTTTTGTATTTGATTGTTAAAAATGGTATATTATATTGTCAATAAAGTTTATTAGATTGTCGAAAAATTGTATTAGATTATTAAAAATGGTGTATTAGATTGTCATTTTTTTTGTATTAGATTGTAAAAAATGGTGTATTAGATTGTCAAATAAATTGTATTAGATTGACAAATAAATTGTATTTATCAAGAAAAATTGTATTAAATTGCCAAAAATATTGTATTAGATTGTCAAATTTTTGTATTAGATTGTCACAAAAATTTCATTAGATTGTAAAAAAAAATGTTTTGATTTTTTTTTGGATTTTTGTAAAAAAAATATTTTTTTTGATTTTTTTAATTTTATTTCCAAACTCTCTAATTTTTTTAAAATAATTCTGGATTTTTTTTATTTATTTATTTTTAGGATTTTTTTGGATTTTTTTTTTATTTTCCTTTTATTTTGGTCAACACCGGAGACTGGCGGTCAAAATTTTGTATTAGATTGTCAAAAAAATATATTAGATTGTTAAAATTTTGTATTATATTGTCAAAAAAAATTATATTAAATTCATTATTTTGTCAAAAAAATTCATTATTTTGTCAAAAAAATTCATTAGATTGTATCATTTTTTTTTATTAGATTGTCAAAAAAATTCATTAGATTGTCAGAAAAAATTATATTAAATTGTCAAAAAAAGTTATTAGATTGTTAAAAAATTGTATTATAGTGTCAAAAAATTGTATTAGATTGTCACAAAAATTGTATTGTATTTTCTATTATATTGTCAAAAATTTGTATTAGATTGTCGAGAATTTGCATTATATTTTAAAAAAAATTGTATTAGATTGTCGAAAAAAAAATTAGATTGTCAAAAAATTTATATTAAATTTCTAAAAAGTTGTATTAAATTGTTAAAAAATTTGCATTATATCACAAAACTTGCATTAGATTGTCAAAAAGAATTGTATTAGATTGTCAAAAAAAATAAGTTTTTGGATTTTTTAAGAATTTTTTTTTTCCAAATTTTTTATTTTTTTCCAAATTTTATAAAATTTCTGGAATTTTTAATTTTTTCCGAAATTTTTCTTTATTTTAGTATTTTTTTCTGGAATTTTTATAAATTTTGTATTATTTTGTTCAAAAATTATTTTTGTTTTTTTATATTTGTAAAAAAAATATTTTTGGTATTTTTTTTAATTTTTTTTACTTTTTTTACTTTTTTTCCAAATTTTCTAGTTTTTCTGTTTTTTTTTTTTCCGGAATTTTTTTTATTTTTTTAGTATTTTTTATTTTTCCGGAATTTTTATAAATTTTGTAAGAGATTGTTAAAAAAAAAATATTTTTTTTGGATTTTTGTAATTTTTTTTTGTTTTTTTAAATTTTATAATTTTTTTCCAAATTTTTAATTGTTTTTCCAAATTTTCTATTTTTTCTGGAATTTTTTTAGAATTTTTTCATTTTTTTTTTCAATTTTTCAATTTTTTTTACATATTTTATAAATTTTTTATTTTTGTGGATTTTTTTATTTTTTCTAGATTTTATTTTAATTTTTTTATATTTTTTAATTGGACCAAATGTGTTGGGTTTATGTATATATTTATAAGATTTACTAATTTGCAATAAGTATTTTGAAATTGGTAGCAACTCTTAAATTAGTAGTTTTAAAAGGTATCAATCAAAAATTGCCTCTTAGTTCAATAGTCACATGCATTTCCAATTATTAAGGGTTATCATATCCGATCAGTGGCGAAATCAGAATTCAATTTATACCGGGCTGTTGAATAATTTTTTTTCATCTATTATATAGTACAATAATTCTATAAAGAAATCCGAAACTTAAAAGCTCAGTTGATTTGTTTATCAATCCAAAAATTTCAAACGACACAGAAAAACTAACTACGAATACGAATTTATTATAATTTAAACCCTTTATTTTTTTTATAAAAAATATGCAATTTGAGTGTAATTAATGTGAAAATCAAAGAATAAACAAATGCTAATTAAATTGAGAATTAAAAAGTAGCTAAAATTACTGGAAACACCAAATGAAGTAGATATCATAATTGGTTTCTTAAATATAAGGTAACATGTACACTTTTACAAATTTTGAGTAACAAGTTAACTTTATCCAGCTTTCTTAACATAACTCACTATCATAACTATACATTATTACTTTTCATTTTTATATTAACTTTTTTCCCTCCATAATTTTTCATCTTCCTTCTGGTTCTGGGGTCCAAATGAACATTGCCCAGAAATACATGCGACATGGTTAAACAATCTCCATCTCTCTTTACTGAACAATTCAAATAAATAAATGTGTTGGTATGTAACGTATGTTATTACAACTCATTTTACTAACAACTTTTCTGTTCCAAGTGCTTCACAAATCTATGTACATTTTTGTACTTCAAAGAATTCATAGATTGACATTTCATCACAATACACTTTTGTCAAAAATGGTTGTTTAAAGACTACACCTGTAGGATCACATTATTTCTGAGAGGAAAATAAGCTTTTCATACTTTACTTAAATATGCTTATATGAAAACTTTCTAATATTCTTTAACAATTGTGAATGTTAAGTGTGTATAAGAACATGCCTACTGGATATACTTCAGATTACCACAAAGATACATTGTTCTAACTGTATTTTAAAGGGAAGCACAAATGGCATTCGATCTCTGCTTATCTATGTTTTCACGAAAAGCATACAGTTTCATTCAACAGTGCTGTAGTCTAGACAGATCCGGAGACGTCAAATCTGGATTGTATCATCAACATAAACGTTGAAGATTTTTTGTAACTTGACCGCATGAAAAAACAGTATCTATTTTGGTAATGGAGCCTCCGGTTTACTGCCAATTCCATTGAAAAAACTGGATAAGACAAGCGAATCATCGTGGGTATCTCTCTCCAATAACCACTTTTCTTGAAGATGCACATCAATGTCTCTACATAATAGTGCATTAAACACATTAACATGAGGAAAATTTACCATCCATACACAGAAGCTGCAAATGTATTAGGAATTAGGGTAGATCTCAGTTGGTTAATAATTGAACAGTGTTAGAAGGAAAAGTTTAACTAGCGGCTCATGACTGACGAGCATTATTTGTTAGTTTAGAAATAATATTTTGCTTACGTATTAAACTTTGATTCCTCACTCAAGCTGATAAAGCCATAACTTTGGTCGGTCGCGTTAGGCTTTTCAACAATAATATAATGGTAAATTAAATGTAAATAATGAACACTTCTTGGTCTTTATTATTGATCGGATTATTACACTTGCTCGGATTATTACTTATTTATTACAATTGTGCTCGATTTGACTATTTAATCTCTTATCTTGGTCGATCTTTTTCTTCGATACTCGGCTCTTTCACTGTTCGGTTTCCTTCTTAATGGCTAGCCTTTGACTAGTTTCTCTCTTTTCTCAACTTCTCTCTATAATTTTTGAATAGATTTTCTCTCTTTTTCTAGGAGGAGTAGTTGGCTATTTATAAGCAACTACGCCTCCTTGGATGTTGACAAATGTCTCCATCTTAGAGGGTTTTTTAGATATGCGTCCCTAGTTAAGTGGGCTTGGGCTTTTATTAATATCTACCTCTATTTTCTAGGAAAGGCATGTGATGACCCATCAAGAATTGGATACCCATTTATGAAGTGTGGATCGATTGCTACCCGAATAGAATATTCGGGTCTAATTTTTATGTTCTATCAAGTGCTCCCTAACTTCCTCGGCGTGGTCTCCATGTCGAGGGAGTCATTATCGGTCGGTCGAAGATATTACTTCGGTTTTGCTGTTCCCAAGGTTACATCGAGAAATGCGATAGATTCACGACTGTTCCCTGGGGCCCATTTGAGGTCATTAAGAGGTACAATCTTGGTACCCTTTTTCGAGGAAAAACCCTTGATCTTCCCCACATTTATCTACTATAAAGGTGCCCCATCCCCCATTATCCCATTTATTATTACTTCGACTGTGACACGATGGCTTCTCCCAATGGTTCGACAGGAGACAACTCTTCAGATTACGTTGCTTACTTGGAGAATGAGGTCAAGAAGGTTCGCGTCCTGAAAAAGAAATTGGCGGACGTGACCAAAAGGTTGTCTGATATGGATGCGGAGCACCATATGACCATGGCTGATAGGGATTGGGCCTTCGAGCGTATAAAGAGGCTCGAGGCTTCTCTGGCTAAGCAAAAGGCAGCAAAAAGGGCCTATAAGCTTGCCTTCAAGGAGTTGCATGCTCGGTCTAAACCGAGTTCGGATGATGATGAAGATGGCTCTTCCTCGGATTAATTAGTCTTTTGTGATTTCTTTGTATCGGGTGTCCTCACCAAGTTGTAATCGAATCATGGAAAAATATTAATAAAACATATTTCATTTCCCTTCTTGTCTGTTTATTCCCTTGATACCTTATTGGATGACTTAATCGGCTTTGAACTGCTATAGTTAGCCATAAATGCTCTTGGGAAGTTCAAGAGGTTGTCTTTCTTCGAGATGACCTTTGGTCTACCCCTTGTTTCTTCCTATAAAAGGGGACTGTCCCTGTATTCTTTGTGCAACTCATTCTTTATTATCGTACAAATGGCTTCTCCTCGTGAAGATAGTGGTGACAACCTTCATGAATACGTTGCCCATCTCGAGGAGGAGGTTAGGAAGGCTCGTATCCTCGAAAGGAGGGTTGCCTTTTTAACCATGGAGGCTCGCCGAGCTGATGAGATGGACGAGCGCTTGGAGGCCATGGAGAGTGAATATCAGAAGTCTCTGATCGACAATATTTGGGCTCATGCTCGGATCAAAGAGCTTGAGGCTTCTAGAAATAGGCACATTGCTTCCAAGAGGGCTTACAAACTGGCCCTTAAAGAAGTGTATGCTCGGTCGAAGGGGAAGCCGAATGACGAAGCGGGCCTTTCTATGAAATGATTTTATTATTTTTATTGTATTTCCTTTATGTTGACTGCCTCTTCTGTAATAAAGTATCAATCAATCAATAAATATTACTTTCCCAATGCAATTTATTTGACCGCGCACGCTTGTGGCTTCATTAATGCTTTTTCTTGGGTTTTATGTTTGACCTTATCCACTGGACCTTCTTAATCTCTGTATCTAGGGACCACTGAGATTTCTTGAGCCCTGTGCACAAATCTTATCCTTTATATCTTAATTGCTGTACTTTTTCTAGATTGACACGTGCAGATGCTTTTCGAATTTCGCCCTCTTTTAAATACTAGCGTGAATCCAAGCGTTTCTTCTCAAGGGACTCAACTTTTAATAACGAATGGTTGCTCTTTCCCACTTAAACTTTTCTTAACAGACGCATCTTTTTAATTACCCCTGTTTCCAAGAGTCTTTTTGACGAACGGTTGCAATTCCCCACACTAAACCATCCTTAATTTTTCTATAAATACCCTCTCAAGATATGGATTTATTCATAATCTTTTCTTCATCTCCCCTTACCATATATAGAACTTTATCCCACAATCTTTTTAGAATGGCCAGTTCTTTCACCAAATCTGCATTGGTCTTGCAAGTGGAGGCTTTTGAAGCTTCCTATGGCCATGCATTAAAACTGTTGAAGGATGCTGAGGAGGAGTTAAAGGTGATGCGTT
The DNA here is from genome assembly GCA_963920805.1 of Primula vulgaris. Classification (NCBI taxonomy): domain Eukaryota; kingdom Viridiplantae; phylum Streptophyta; class Magnoliopsida; order Ericales; family Primulaceae; genus Primula; species Primula vulgaris. The sequence continues at coordinate 9,842,677 of OY987216.1, read as the reverse complement.
ATCACCATACCGAGATGGTTCGGGAATTAACTTAGCTAAGATCCGAATTGGATTATTGCCGACGTGCTCGTCAGGCTCTAGTTGAAGAGAATGAGGTGTTAAGGGGGAACCCGGCACTTCGAGACAGGAATGTCTCTGCCGGGCCCTCTCATCGATACCGATCGACCTCCCCCTAACCTCTCCATTTTCCTTTTTTTTCTTTTGATTTTCTTCAATTTTCTTCATTTCTTCATCTTTTCTCATCTTTTTTTTTTATATCCTTCTTATGCTTCTTTTTTCTTTTTTATCGTGTTCCTTTTACCTTCTTCATCCTCCATTTTCTTTTCACCATCTCTAGCTCTCTCTACTTTTTTCCTTTTTCTATTTCTTCCTCTTCTTTCTCACCACTACGACGTAACAATCAACCCTGTGATCCTAAGGGTTTTGTGTTACTTCTAGGGTTTTTGTCATTTTTCATTTTCCTCTTCTTGCTTTTCACTTCTTTATGTTCCTCTTCATCTTTTTCTTCCTCTTTTTATGCTTCTGTTCTTCGTCACCTGCTGTTCGCCGTATTTGTTGGTATTGTTGACCTTCTTAGGCCACGTTGTCTCCTGATGTATTAGACCACAATGTAGTAGATTGTCTTTTGATGTAATCCTTGGATGTAATAGACCTCAATGTAGTAGATTGTCTTTTGATGTAATGAACAATGATGTATTCCCTCTTTATTAATGAGAAGTATTTTTGCCCCTTTATTTTGGCACTTCTTTTCATGTTGCACTTGTGGTTTGTCGTTTCTGAAATCCAGATCTTTGAATATCTTCTTTATTTTATACTGTACTGTAGTATCAGATGTCAGTAGATGTACTGCCGACCATAGGTGCATGCTCCCAAGTATGTCAGGAAATATGCAAGTTTCCAAGCACTTGTCAGAAAATATCATGTTATCTTTTCTCTATAAATACTCCTCTTCTTTTCTTTAGTAGTTACCCTCTTTCATCAACTCTTAATTGTTTGTTTTTTCTCTCATCTCCTACTTTATCCTGCACTATAGCAATTTCCCAGAATGTCTGAACCTGTGGTGAGATATCATGCTCAGATGAAGGGTCTGGATGCGGAGGTATCTCGCGTCCGACGTCGAATGGGAAGGCTTGAGAAGGAGTACGGCATTTTGGCCTTGAGTCTGTTCGGCTCTCACCCCGAAGAGACAGTGAAATGGACCGAGATTTCGGCCTTGAGTCGTCAGCTCGATCACTTGTTGCTTCAGAGAAATCATCTGGCTAACTCCTGGTATGATGCCGAGGAGATTTGGGACCATGCTCAAGACGAGTTCGATAACTCCCCTCAAGGCCTAGCTAACATGATGCTTAGGAATGCTCGGCTAGAGGAGCGCGTCATGGTTCTCACTAGGGAGAAATCCGAACTCTCCGCGGAGAACGAAAATTTGATTGCCATGAATGATTCCTACCAAGCTCGGTTGAACTGCTCTGCTCGTTTTGCTTTCTCTCGGTCTGGTAGTTCGGTTTTTCTACCCATTGGTCCTTAGTTAGATTGGGCTGGTTTTCTGATGTATTTCCCGTTTTGGAACTTGTATCTTTTTTTTTTTTTTTTTTTGTATTTGAATCAGATGTATCTTTTCGTATCTCGTGCTTTTGTCTTGTGAACCGTTGTGACGCCTCGCGCTTTGTGCCCTTTGACTCTTTATAAATGCTCCCTATTGCCTGTACTTCATTACTCAATCTTCTTTTCTCTCTCTTGTTGATAATTTTTGTTTGCTCTAACTTGCTTTTGTTTGAGATGGCTCCCATTACCAGATCTGCCTCCAAAAAGAAAGTCCTGGACGAGGAGCCTACTTTTTTGCTACCTCGACTGAAACATGGTCTCAAGTGCTCAGACCGAGATGAAGCGGTACAGACAGCATTGGCCGGAAGAGAGCGCTGCTCGTTTTGAAGCCGAGCATAAGTGCAAGTCTCAATCTCATGTTTTAAAACAAGTGGAGAAGGATGCCGATATGGGGGGTAGCTCGAAGAAGTAGGATGGGTGTATTTTCTTGTAAAATTTTTTCTTTTTGGTTGTATTGTTGTGTGTTTTTCCCCCTTGTGGATGAATAAAACTTTTGCTTTACACTTGATTCTGTCTATTCTGTTTTATTTCTTGTTCGCTTTGCTTTTATGTCAATACAGTCGATGATGTCTCAATACACACCGAGCAATGTGCCCGGTTATCCCCCCGGAGAGCGTTGTTAGACTTGACGCTTAATGCCGTCAAGCTAAAAACGGTGTTCGTCCATCTTGTTCGGTGTGTCCTTTGGGTTGGAAAAGATTGGGCGTCGAGGATCGTAATCGGGGGGCATCCTCGGTGTGATAATATTGGTAGCGTAGGCTAGAAGCTTTTCGTGGTAGGGTCCACTGGCCGTTTATTTAGGTGTAATGATGTGACCTGCCTTGGGTATTGGGATACACACTGACGTGGCAAAATCTGGAGCGTTTATAAGTTAAAAATAGCAGCGGTTGTTGACTTATCTATGGTTGGAAAAAAGGTAAACCTCTGTCACACGAAAAGGTGGTTATTATTTTATTCTTTTCGTGACTCCACTCCTTTTTACTGTGCCAAGTAATCCCTTTAGTTTTTATCACATAATTTGCTGAAGAAAATATTTGTCTCTCTCTAAGGTATATTCTTCCCGCCAAAAAGGAAAAACGTGCTGCCGCTCGATCTAGGGTTTCGTTGTATTGTCGATATATTTGCTGCTTTTCGCACGTGTTTGCTCAGAATGACAACTGTAAGTGCTTTGTTATTATTATGTTCTTTTTGTTTTAGGACTGCTATTTGATTTGTTGTTGTGGTCGTAGATGTGGCGTTGGTAACTGGTCTTGGTTGTCTATATATGTCTGACGGTATTTAGTTATGTACTGGATTTACGTTGATTGGGATGGTAGTAAAACGTAGGGTTTCTGGTTAATTTTAGCAGGGGGGGGTGGCGGCTTTCGTTATGTTGATGTGGTTTGGGTTTGTGTTTGGTTAGTATATTGATGGAGTTTTGATGATGTTTGGATAGAAAATTTTGACCCAATGCCTGGCCCAAGTGGGCCCATTTGTGGAAAAGGATTTTAAGGAGCTTGCCGGAATACCCGCCGACATACATATTCGGCTTCCGATATCTGACAAGGAGGTGTTGGGGTTTGTTCCTGCCGGCGAGGTAGCTGTACTTTCCTCGGCATTCTTTACTGGGGGTTTAAGACTTCCTTTCAGTAACTGGGTGGCTTCGTTCTTTGAGGCCGTCCAGATTGCTCCGGCCCAACTGGCCCTGAATGGTTACCGTACCCAAAACGGTATTCAAAGGTTATCGGAGTTGTCCGGGATACCTATTGAACTGAAGGATGTGTTCGGGGTCTATAGTTTAAGTTTTGAGCGCCGTAGCTCTTATTTGAAGACTATGCGATCCTACTCTCGGCTTGTCTTTGGTCTGCCGGATACCAACAAGGGGGATAACTTTGGTGTTGTGATTGTTTCCGGTAATTGGGGTTGTGTGGGACACCAAATTCCCGGACCTGCTACCAAGGCTCCCACTATTCCAGACCTCGGCGCTCCCAATGTCGAGGCTCTCTTAGCTCTTTGGAAATGGTGGGGGCCTGGACCGACGAATGATCCAGATAGCCGTACTGCTCCCATGCTGCTCGGGTACCCTGCGGGGCCAGTGACAAAGGGGAATCCTGCGCCCGAGATCCCTAAAGAGCCCGAGGAGGAATTCTTAAAGGTGGTCCGAGCTCGGAGTGCTGCTCGGGTAGGAAAAAAGATCGTTCGTTCGAAGCGTCGTGGATCTGACCCCGTCGTTGGAACAACGAAGAGGGCTAGGGGGACCGATACATCGGTCACCGAGGAGGCTGCTAACGTTTGTACGGGTGAGGGGGTGTTGAGTGCTTCCCAAGGGGATACCACCGAGGATGCCCCTACGCCTGGCGAGGTATGTGTACATGTATATTGATTCTCGTCTTTTGATTGTTGTTTTGTTCTCTAGTTCTTTGCTTCATTGGTTATCTGGTTTCAGCTACTGACTTCTCCATTGGTTACTCTCGCTCTTCCCCGGTTTATGGGTATTATTGTGTTTCAGGGGTCGATCGATAACATATTCGAACATATAAACCTTCTGGTGAATATGGACGTGGATACGATGACCCTGCCTGTCATCTCGCCTGTGCGTGCCGAGGATACGAAGGTTCTGCCTGTTACGTCACCCATCCGTACTGAGGATGCAGGCGAGCACAGGGCCCCTGAGACTGCTCCTTCAGGGAAGGAGGTGAGGGAAGAGGTGGAGATGGAAGGCGTCACCGAGACTGCCGTGGGTGGTGGAAAGGGTGGTGAAGATGAGGTTCCCGAGGGACCTGAAAAGATGTTGGTGGACGGGGTTGCAATGACCCGTTTCATTGACCGATGTGGGGGTGAGTTGTTGGAGCAACCCCAAGCCTTGAAGATGGGGTATATTGTTCTTAAACCCCTCGCTTTCAAGGATGCAGAAAAAATAGCTGCTCGGCCTATAATGTCGGTTATAGAGCAGGCCAATGCTGATGCGCTGCGGGTATGTTGGGCGTGTATTTTGTATTGTATGTCATGATGTTCGTATTTTGGCTGGAATCTGATGTTTTGAAGTACAGGTTGTCTTGAGTACCGTGGTGTTGAGGGATCAGATGGCAGCGCTTGGGGCTGATAAAGAGAAGCTGGTGGCCGAGAAGAAGGCCATAGTCGAGGAGAACGATCGGAAGATAAAGGATCTGCTTGCGGATTTCGAGGCCGAGAAAGAGAAACTGGTTGCCGAGAATAAAATCCTGGGCGATAATTATGACAAGCTGTCGGCGAATTTCATGCGCCTGACCGAGGATGTCGGTAAGTTGGAGGATGAAAAAGAGAGTATGGTCGATAAGTACGACCAACTAGAGGCTGAGAATCTGCTCATGGCCGAGGATGTTGAAGCCGAAAAGGCCGAGGTTACTGCTCTGAAAGCGGCGCACGCGGAGGAGCGGACAAGGTTCGCAATGATGGCTAATTTCTCCGTCTATTGCGCTCATGTGCGTACGCTTAATTTCGCGAAGGTTCCTTTGTCGGATCGGGCATGGTCGGAATTGGTGTACCCCTGTACTCATGGTGCACCTCCTAAGCCTCAGGATTGGGCCAACCTCCGAGACGAGGAGCTCCCACGGCTGCCGGGACATACTACTTCGACAGCGCTCCGTCCCCATTCCGGGTCGGCTTCAACGACTCCTCGGTCTGCTGCTACCGTCACTCCCCCACCCGCATCCCCTCAGGTGGAGCCTTGACCATTTACTTGTAGTATTTTCTCTGTATCTTAGCGTAAAGTCTTTTGGTACCCGAATTGTGGGTCTCTTTTGTATCTAGAAACGTATTCTTTTGGGGAAGTGATAATATAGGTGCTGTGCTTTCTTTTTGTTTGGCTTTTCCGAGTTAATTTCCCTTTTCGAGGGTCATCATATTTTGAAGGATGTGAAAACAAAATATTGTCAGGTACCTAATAACCCTCTTGCCATGGTGGTCTGGACCTCGCCTAGTCGTAGCGGAGGTAACGTTATAGATGATCTTGAAAGATCTAAGGCTTTCCTAACTGCTGAATTGAATTCTGCTCGTCATAAAGTCGAGGATCTGAATGTTCATATTTCAAACATGTCGATTCGGTTACGTGACTTGGGAGAGAAATTCAGCAAAAAGACCGCATATTATACGGCGAACAAGGGTAAGGCGAAAGAGCTTCTTGGTGCACTTCGGCGCTCTCGTGATGAAGCCCGAGGCCGCGTGACGAGCTTGAACTTGGTCCTAGGGGCCGTTTTCGAGGATGCGGACCTGCTGCTATCCTTTGTCAAAGCGTATTGGGCCCGAGTTCGCGCTTTAGAGGTGCTCGAGCATGTAAAAGGGATGAGTGGTGTTGCCCGGGCAGAACGCATGGTTGATGCGACGGCCGGGGTAACTGAGACCACGGCTGCCTTGAACCGAGTCGATGCGGTCGTTCGTGTGCGTTTGGGGACGCAAATTGTTTCACTGCGAGATATTCATTTCGCTGATATAGTAGAGACCTCAGCGTCCGTTGATGGGTTATCGGATTAATAATTGAGTAGCTTGTTTTGTCGTTTTATTTGTAGCTTGTATAAAGATATTCGTTTTTTTTTGTTTTTTTTTTTTTGAGTATTCATCTCTTCCCTTCTTCCCCATTTTTTTTTTATATAGGCACATGCTACTACGTCGTACCAGCCTGGTTCTCCAAGCCTAGTTAGTCCGGGGCCAGGACCTACTGGTGCTGCCCGAGACGAGGTCCCATCTGGTGTGGCTAGTGACGGGCATGCCAAGGTTCCTTATATCTTTTTATTGGGTAAAAATGTCGAGTTGCTCAATCGGTGTGGCCGACTTAGGGCCAAGTTGAAAACTCAGGCGTCTTCTTTTCGTGAGTACGCTCGTCGTTCCGAGCATGTTGTTAAGGTTCAGGAGCGTCGTTTAGATCGATATTGGCGGGTAAAGGAAAAATACTTTGGTAAACTAAAGTCGTTGGTAACCCAAGCGAACATGCTGATGAAGTATTTCCGTTTGTCCCGATCCAGATACGATGCTTCTGCAGCTATGATCGAAGCTCGCAAGCTTCCTTTCGACGATGCTCGTCGGAAAGCGGCCTCAGATGCTCACGAGGTCGCTAAAGGAGCCGAGTTTTCTGCACGGCTTAAGACGCTGACATGCGTTGGTGCTCATACGAATGATCTAAACTAAAGTCGACGGATGACGAAGAAGTGTCACTCGGTCAGTTACCGTCGTGCTCCTCATGTAGTAGCTCTTAAATAAATTTCTTTATTTGTTGGTTGTACCCTGTTGCCTCCGTAATGCGGGCGAGGACTATTTGTTTTATTTCTTTACTCTTGTGTTCGGATCTTCTCATTGTCGTACGGATATTTCATTGATTGGATTGATTTTCTTTTGCTGATTTCTTCGTTTGGCATTGTGTTGCCTCCATAATGTGGGCCTTTATTATCTGCTTCATTTCGTTATACGTGTATTGGACATTCCCGTTGCTGCTATTTCATTGTTTTGATTGATTCCTTTTCATTGTTTTCGCCATTTGGTAATTTATCGTCCCCATAATGCAGGCCTGAATTATTCTTCTCATTGCTGTATTGCTTTTCATCCTTGCTCATTGGGTCAATGGGTAACTACATATACATAAGTATTCCTAGGCATTCTTTTAGACATGCCATGTTGGGAATTTCGTAGTATTCCTAGGCGTTCCTTTGATAACACGCCATGTTGGGAATTTCGTAGTATTCCTAGGCGTTCATTTGATAACACGCCATGTTGGGAATTTCATAGTATTCCTAGGCGTTCATTTGATAACACGCCATGTTGGGAATTTCATAGTATTCCTAGGCGTTCCTTTGATAACACGCCATGTTGGGAATTTCATAGTATTCCTAGGCACTTCGGCCATGTTGGGAATTTCATAGTATTCCTAGGCGTTCCTTTGATAACACGCCATGTTGGGAATTTCATAGTATTCCTAGGCACTTCGGCCATGTTGGGAATTTCATAGTATTCCTAGGCACTACGGCCATGTTGGGAATTTCATAGTATTCCTAGGCACTTCGGTCATGTTGGGAATTTCATAGTATTCCTAGGCACTTTGGCCGTTTGGTAATTTCAGCTACACTGGTTAGACAGCATGATAAGATACTTTATTTATTCAAAAGACAATGACATTAAGCTAGAAAGGTAAGGCGGCACCTGTATTTGTACTGATGAGATGGCTTATATGTAGTACTTCTTTAGGTTAGCCACATTTCAAGAATTTTTCTCCCCTCTGCTATTTTCGAACAGAACGCTTTTGAGTTTGTAGGTAACCGGGCTTGTTCTTTTGACGATCTCTTATGGTCCCTCCCAGGTGGGGCTCAATTTTCCATGTATTTCATTTCGGGTATAGACCGTTACTCGTCGCAGCACCAGTTCTCCGACCATGAACTCCTTGGTCCCTTTCACCCTCTTGTCATATGTTTGTTTGACGCCTTGTTGATACTTCGCTAGTGTAAGAGCTGCTATCTCTCGTTTCTCGTCTATCATGTCAAGTTCTTCTCTCATTCTTTGTTCATTGTTTCCCTGCTCGACTAAAGTCGTTCGGAGCATGGGTAGCCCAATTTCTGTTGGTATGATGGCCTCGACACCGTACGCTAAGCTAAATGGGGTTTCCTTGGTGCCCGTCTTCGGCGTAGTTCGGCACGACCACAAGACGTTGAGTAGCCGCTCGGGCCATCTCCCCTTTGCTTGCTCAAGGGTTGTCTTGATGCCGTCTAGTATTGTTCGGTTTGACACCTCGGCTTGCCCGTTTCCTTGTGGGTATGTCGGCGTCGAATAGAACTTTCGGATACCTAGTTCCTCGTACCACAGTTGTAATTGGCCATCATGTCAAGTTCTTCTCTCATTCTTTGTTCATTGTTTCTCTGCTCGACTAAAGTCGTTCGGAGCGTGGGTAGCCCAATTTCTGTTGGTATGATGGGCTCGACACCGTACGCTAAGCTAAATGGGGTTTCCTTGGTGCCCGTCTTCGGCGTAGTTCGGCACGACCACAAGACGTTGAGTAGCCGCTCGGGCCATCTCCCCTTTGCTTGCTCAAGGGTTGTCTTGATGCCGTCTAGTATTGTTCGGTTTGACACCTCGGCTTGCCCGTTTCCTTGTGGGTATGTCGGCGTCGAATAGAACTGTCGGATACCTAGTTCCTCGTACCACAGTTGTAATTGGGCATCTTTGAACTGGGTTCCGTTGTCGGCGACAATAGCGTACGGTATACCGAACCTGGTTATGATGTATTCCCATATGAATTGCTTGACGTTGTTGGCTTTGATTTCTCAGAGGGGTTTAGCTTCAACCCATTTGGTGAAATAATCCGTCGCGACGATCAGATATTCCACGCTTCCAGGTGCTTTTGGGAGTTTTCCGATCAAATCTATTGTCCATTGTGCAAACGGCCATGGAGCCGATACGGGGGCCATCAGAGACGAGGGGAGTCGTGGTATTTTGGCGAATCGTTGGCACTTATCGCAACGTTGGACATATACATCCGCGTCTCGCTTGATATAGGGCCACCAATACCCTTGGGTGACTGCCTTGTTTGCAAGGGATCGCCCTTTGATGTGTGCTCCGCAGGATCCTTCGTGGATTTCCTCCAGGACCGGCAATTGTAGCTCGGGAGGTACGCACAGTAGGTGGGGTCCCCGATAACTGGATTTGTACAGTTTGTCGTCCTCGGATAGCCAGAACCGAGGAGCTTTTCTCGTAATTTTCAGCGCTTTTATCTTGTCGGCCGGGAGTGTTCCACTTCGCAGATAATGAGTCATGTCATACATCCAACCGAGTTCGTACTGCACTGACGTCACTCGGTCTACCCTTTTAATTATGCTCGGGGTCATCAGTAGTTCCACTGTGATCGACCGGGTGTCGGTCAATGTTAATGTCGAGGCTAGGGTGGCCAAGGTATCGGCATGTGCATTTTCGGAGTGATTGATTCTGATTAACTCGCACTGTTCGAAGGTGGCCATCAAGCTTTGGACTTTCTCTTGATAGAGGATCATCCTGTCATCTTTGGCTTGGTACTCGCCGATGGCTTGATTGACGATGAGCATGGAGTCTGAACTTGCAACTAAGTGGGAGCACCCGAGGGACCGGGCGACGAGCATGCCATTTATCATGGCTTCGTATTCTGCCTCATTGTTGGTAGCTCGGAAGCCCAGTTTTATGCTTTTTTCGATGATTGCTCCCTCTCTAGACTTTAGGACGATCCCTGCTCCGGATCCGTCCTTGGTGGCTGATCCGTCGACATGTATCTGCCAGTGTGATTGTGGAGAGTGTCAATGGCTCGTCGTAGCCTTCGGTGAACTCCGCGACGAAATCGGCCAAGAATTGTCCTTTTATGGCATGTCGGGGTACGAACTCGATATGAAATTGGGATAGTTCGACCCCCCAGGCGGCAACTCGACCGCTTATGTCTGTCCGTCGAAGTGACTCTTTGATATGAAATTTCGTGTATACCCGGACCTGATGAGCTATAAAATAGTGTGGCAACTTCCTGGTTGCGACGACCAATGCCAGACACAGCTTTTCCAAGGATAGGTAACGTGTTTCGGCTTCGACCAGAGTTTTGCTGACGAAGTAGATCGGAAATTGTTCACGACCTTCTTCTCTTAGGATAACTGCACTCACAGCTGTAGTGGAAACTGCTAGGTAGCATGCCAGAATATCTCCTTTGTTTGGCCTTACCAGCAGTGGCAGCGTCCTCAAGTACTCTTTGAGATTGTTGAATGAAGCCTCACCCCGGGTCCCACACGAATTTTCTATCCTTCTTGAGTGATTCGAAAAACGGTCGTCCCTTGTCTGCGGATCGACTGATGAACCTGCTCAATGCGGCCATCATTCCCGTGAGCTCTTGTACCTGTTTCTTATTCTTGGGCGCTGCTAGGTTCTGTAGAGCTGTGATCTGATCGGGATTAGCCTCTATTCCTCGTCGGCTGACCATGTGCCCCAGAAATTTTCCTTTGCTGATGTCGAAGGCACACTTGCTCGCATTGAGTTTCAGTTTGTGCTCGCCCAACGTCCGGAAGACATCTCTGATATCTTGGAGGTGGGATGTAGCCCTTTCGCTTTTGACGACCATGTCGTCTATGTATACCTCCATCGTCTTCCCTATATGATCTCGACATACCCTGGTTATCATCCTTTGGTATGTTGCTCCCGCATTGCACAGGCCGAACGGTATTACCGTGTAGCAATAATTTCCTAAAGGCGATATAAACGACGTCTTTTCTTGATCTTCGTGGGCTAGGGGAATTTGGTGGTATCCTGAATATGCGTCAAGAAAGGTCATCCTTTCTGCTCCCGCAGTCGCGTCCACCAGTTGATCAATCCACGGAAGGGGAAAGTGGTCTCTCGGACAGGCTTTGTTGAGATTGGTGAAGTCTATACAGACTCTCTCCTTTCCGTTCTTTTTTGGGACGACGACTGGATTGGATAACCATTTGGGATAGAAAACCTCCCTTATGGCTCCAGCCTCCAATAGCTTTTGTACTTCAGCGATTATAGCTGCTCTGTGCTGTACAGACACTTTTCTGCTCCTTTGAGCTATCGGCTTGTACTCGGCATTAACACTTAGGTGGTGGCATGCCGTTTCGGGGTCTAGGCCTGGCATGTCTTTGGCACTCCAGGCGAATTTATCAACGTTGCTGAAGAGGAATGCTTCCAACTCTTCGGATTCCCGTTTTGGAAGGTTATCCCCGAGGAGGAAGTAGTGCTCCTCGTCCATATCAGGGATATACACCTTCCCAAGTGTTTCTCCTACTTGTTCTTCAACAACCCTCTCGGTTTTGGATATTTGGTTGATCAGCTTCTTTGTGCTGGTGGGTTGTTCGACAACGATCAGCTGTTTTTGTAGGGCTGCGGTAATGTCTTCACAGCGTCTTGAATCTTCTTGACATCCTCTGGTTGTCTCGATCTCTCCCCTGTCATTTGGGTATTTGACTTTTTGGTGGTAGGTCGAGGGTATGGCCCGCATGGCATGCAGCCAAGGTCGGCCCAAGATTGCGTTGTGGCCGGAGTTGTCGTTGACTACTAAGAACTCCACTGGAACTGAAACGGATCCAGTTGTGACATTGAGGACGATCTTACCCAAAGGTTTAGTCGTCTCGGAGATGAACCCGATCAATGTGACATCGGTAGGCTGGAGATCTTGTAGCTTGAGTTTCATTTTGTCAAAAAGCTCTCTGTACATGATGTCACAAGAGGCTCTTTGGTCGATAAGCACCCTGCTGACCGTGTCGAGGCCAATTTGAACACGGAGATTAATGGCGTCCCCATGGGGATAAATCACCCCTTCCTCGTCAAGACCCGAGAAGGAAATGGGTGGATGTCGTCGGGGCGTGCAGTCTTTTAGAGGTCGACGCTTGTGACGCCTTGGCTACCTGGCCGAAGTGCGCCAGTTGTCGTTGTCGTGATCGTTCTCCACCTGTTCCCTTGGGTCGTGACATGTGAACGACGTTGATCGTTTTGCCCTGCCGGTTGTCGGCTCCCTCGATGGCCAGTTGTTTGCCTTTAATCCCCGCGCCTTTGGTGAACTTGGCTAGGTATCCCGCATCACCCCACAGGTTCATTTTCCATCGCAGGTGACGGCAATGCTCGGTGAGGTGGCCGTGATCCTCGTGATATGTGCAGAAAAGCTTGGAGTCTCTCATATTGGGGGGAGAAGTGATCGGTTGTGGTCGGGAGTACCAACTTTCCCTGCATATATCCTTTAGGATATCTTCAGCGGACATGTTGAAAGTGTATCGTAATTCGACCGGTTCGAAGATATTTCGGCGTTCCCTCTCTTGGAACCGACCTTGTTGGAGCGGTTTGGGGGGCATTGGATAAGTGAGCTGGAACGGTTTATGTTCGTTGATCGGTGTTGGGTATGCGATCTGGAGCGGTTTGGGCTCAGGTTCTCGTTGTCGCTCTACCCTCCTATGGACCTCGGGACCTTTGTCCTTCCTGGTCGGTTTGAATGCTTCTTCCTGGTTGTTCCTGGCTCTTTTGCGACCCAGCTGTGCTTCCCGAACCGTTTCTCTTCTTAGTAGGGTTCGGTTGAGGAAACGAATTTCATCATTTTTATTAGTGAGGTGGGTACAGTAGGCCAGCAGAGAATCCGTGGTCGGAAAGTCTTTGCCTATGAACTTCCTTCTCGCCCAATAGCCATTAGGGATGGAGTTGATAAAGTTCTGGATGGCTATATTATTGGCGTATTGTGGAATCTGGTTTGCTACGTCGATGAAACGTATGCAATAGTCATTGAACCTCTCATTCGGCATCATCGTCATTTTCAGAAGGGTTTCGATGCTAACCTTCTTTTTCCTATGGGCAGCGTATCGGGTGGAGTACGCTCTTAGCAGCTCTGCCCAGTCTCTTATGGAGCCCCGTGGTAAGTTGTGATACCACGACGAAGCCTCTTGGCCCAAGCTGTTTTTGAAAAATTTGCACATGAGTGTCTGGTCATCACTCCACAATTCCATCTTCGTCTTGTAGTGCCTTAGATGGTCGATAGGACAACTCCTTCCATCATAAAGCCTGAACTCAGGGATGACGAACCCCGCCGGATTGCGATATCTCGTGATCTGTTCGGCACATGGGGTTTCTTGGCATAAGTTCCATGCCTGTTGGAACGCGTCATCCGAGGCTTGGTAGGGGGGTATCCCCCCTGATGGGGTGGTGGGCCGTATCCTTTCTTGGTCATGTGTTCGGGATATCTATCGTCCTTCGTGTGGGTGTCGAGGACACGTTCCCTATGAGTGTTTGGGTGGACGATTATCGGAGGGATCATCTCTGGGACATTGCCCCCTTGATGGGGCACTCTTGTATCGGTTCGTCGCCCTGCTGCTTCCAGGGCGGCCCTGTAAGCTGAATCTTCCGCTTCACGGCGTAGATCTTTGTCTGTATTGGCGAGTTGGGTAATTGGCAATGCGATGCCGGCTGCTGTCATGGCCGTCATGCATGCCGCCAGTTGAGCTTGTAGCTGGGCGTAGTTCCTTTCATCGGCTAATGGAACGTGTTGTACTTCCACCGTGGGTGGTGTAATTATCCTCGGCGGATGAGTCGGTAGTCGGGACAACTGTTCGAGTACATGATCCCCGGGCATACCATATCGGTGAGCTTCGTTCGTTTGTAAACGAGCGCCGGAGTTGACCGAGGCTGTTGGCAAAGGGACTCTTGAGCTCGGCCCTGCTTGGGATCCGGGTAGGCGTGTTCGTGCACGCCTTAATACGGGCATGACTTGTTCGTCATCCGAGGACGAGGAGTGTTCGTCAACAATCCCTTCAAGTTGTTGGGGTTGTTCTTGGTTGACATAGGAGGTTGTTGGTTGGTTTCCGGACTGGATAGCGTCATATCTGTCACGGATGGCGAGTAGATCGTCGAGGTCTTGTTGGCTGATTTGCGCGTTTTGGTTATTGGTTTCTACTATCTCGGGATGGGTTTCTTCTACATTGGTCACCATTGTCGTTCGTCTGCTAGAGTATTGGTATTCGAATTCTAAACTAGTTGGGGACTAGATGATTCCCGGAGACGGCGCCATTTGATAAAGCCATAACTTTGGTCGGTCGCGTTAGGCTTTTCAACAATAATATAATGGTAAATTAAATGTAAATAATGAACACTTCTTGGTCTTTATTATTGATCGGATTATTACACTTGCTCGGATTATTACTTATTTATTACAATTGTGCTCGATTTGACTATTTAATCTCTTATCTTGGTCGATCTCCTTTTTCTTCGATACTCGGCTCTTTCACTGTTCGGTTTCCTTCTTAATGGCTAGGCTTTGACTAGTTTCTCTCTTTTCTCAACTTCTCTCTATAATTTTTGAATAGATTTTCTCTCTTTTTTCTAGAAGGGGTAGTTGGCTATTTATAGGCAACTACGCCTCCTTGGATGTTGACAAGTGTCTCCATCTTAGGGGGTTTTTTAGATATGGGTCCCTAGTTAAGTGGGCTTGGGCTTTTATTAATATCTACCTCTATTTTCTAGGAAAGGCATGTGATGACCCATCAAGAATTGGATACCCATTTATGAAGTGTGGGTCGATTGCTACCCGAATAGAATATTCGGGTCTAATTTTTATGTTCTATCACAAGCAGTTTACCTAGCTTGATACCTTTGTTTGTTTATACTACGAGCTATAAGTAAAACGATAAATAAAACAGTAGGTATAATGTGTAGAACCACGTAAAAACAGATACATGAAAGGCAATACCTTCTCAAGGCAAGGACTTGATAGTTTCTTCGCAAATAATCGGCATATTTTGTTAAGGCCTCTTGGGCGTATTCTCGGGCCACAGTTCTTACAGCAGCTGCGTTCAGTAAATTTTCTAGCGAACCGTGTTTCTTTATGAGCTTAAGTGCAGTTTTTCGACCAAAACCAGGGACCATATGTTGAATACCCGGAATGCCATCAGTTTCATCACCCATCATACATCCTGTGACAACAGCAATTTCATGATTAAATATAGGGGCAATCACAAAAAAGAAACTCAATATAAACAATTAACTTGGCCTTATATGACCTCGTATAGAGTAAATGATCAAACCAAAAGATTAAATAAAATGTTGAATTTATACCAACCATTATTAAGCATCGGCCTTGGTCCTATATTTTTTAAGTGTAGACGCTAGTCACAGCAGATTTATTTTAACTGTTACTGAATAATTTTGCCACATGACGAAGGGGTAAAATGCAAGAATAATATGGCCTTGTCATATATCATATGTTAACAAAGAATAGTAAGATGTAAGAGTATATATAATTGGTTTCAATATAATATTAGTCATATATCATATATCATAATGACAAAGGCTGTTGATTTAAATATATTATTAGTCATAATGAGATGATGACTAAAACTTAACAGAAACTATTAAGCAGTTACCAAATATTACGTTGCTGAAACATGTGAAGTAGGGAAGTTTTTATTTATTTATTACGAACGGGTTCTTCTCTGTGCATATAACAGTAAAACAATGCACTTGATTTTCTTATCCCATCATAAAAGGATACAAATATATATAATTTAAAGCTTATTCATAAGGAAGAGTTAGGAGAGAGGAGTAGTCTCCTCATTATCTCGGTTTCTTCAGAGATTGTTTCTGAAGTAACCGATGTAGTGATTCTTTCCTAACCCTTTCCTATGAACAAGCATACTCTTATTTCTCTGCAATTTTGAACAGCGGCAAGAAAATAGAGTTTGGTGTCTCACTCAGAGAGAGAGAAAGACCAGTTCTCAATAAAACAGTCTTCCCCAGTTCTCAATAAGTGCATCAGGTCTTTGTTCTAATGAATTTTACGAAGCTCTTTGTTCAGAGATGAATGCCAGAGAAGGGAAAAAATCTTAAAAAACGGATTGACAAGGAATAAAAATGTAGGTGTATGGGCGGATGGAAAGAAGAGAACAAAAATAACTTTTTTGTTCAGAAAAAAAAGAAACCAATAAAATCTAAAAGCATGCCTCGACCATAATACATGAAACAGAGCACTCTTTTTCTTTCGCTTTTTACTCCTACTATATTTAAAACCTGGCAAACCATGTCCGTTAGACTCGTCCGAGGTTTAGAGACAAGAAAAATTCGGACACACAAATAGAATGCTACTTAAGATGATATGATGTGAACCTAAAAAAGTGATTTGTAAGGAAGGAAATAAAAATCCATCAAACTTACTAAGACTTAAATCAGATGATGGATCACAGCCATACTGAGCCATGTAGTGTTTCAAGGTATAAAAGGACCAGCGACCAAACTCAGGCATAGGCATAACTATTTGCACGTCCTCAGATATTAGTTGCTTAAAATCCTTATCAGGGGAAGCAATCACCGCCTTATATCCTCTTTCTAAAACTTGATCAGCGAGTGTTGCCATAACATCATCTGCTTCGACAGCTTCTATTTTTACAACCTACATCAGTATTTAATATAATGTATACAAAAACTAATATTGCAAGTTTAGTAAACACTGACAACGTAGGAAATTTATACTATAAATAAAGGGAATGGATCCTCAGCAATCCGTAATGGGACTGCTAAGCTAACAATGTATTGCTTAATCTTACGATACATGTCCTTATAAAAAATGTATGGTTAAGACGATACAGATAAAATGAAAAAAAAAATCATCACTTCCACAATTTAATTTGTGGCAATTTTCCAATACTCTACGCGCCCTCTTCCGTTCATTTAACTCATCACTCTCTAACCATTCTCCTGTGATTTCTTTTTTTAATTAGTTCTCACATCCAAACTCCAATAACCAGAGCTATATGTACAACTTATTCACACCAACCAAATTTTAGAACAGTTGGTGAGGCATAGCCTACCTTATTTTGGAACTCGTAAATAAAGATAGAAAAATCCATAAACACATTTGACTTAATCTGTGATTTTGTAAATACTCATTTGCAGCTGGAGTTATTAGTACTTATTCATAGACTGCTAGTCTTAGCAGTGCAACTATGATTGCTGCGGATCCGTGTCCATAAATAAAGCTCCTGAGAGAACTCAATTTCCAGTCTAAGCGCGCTATTTGTTTTGTCTGCACTTTTTTTTGTCTGTTTAAATTCGTTTATAACCACCCTCTTTCATTTGACTTAATGTGGACTCGTATTAAAAGCATTTTAAGGATCCTAGAGCCACGCTGTTTCTTTTATTTGAACAATTAAAGCCTAAATGTTGACCATAATCATAGAGTAAATTACACAAGGTTAATAAGATGTTGATTAGGTACCATACTTGTGGAATAGGTGTAGATACAAGCATCAAACCCATAGTTAAATTCCTTTCCACAACCATGTGAAACTTTCATGTCACCAAGTATTCAGATCACCTTAACACCCTTATTAATCTATTATCATAGAAGTAACAACAGATTGCCAAATATTCCGTGTACGGAAGCTATTACAGTAGCTCTGCACATGTTAAAAAGTGTTGAAATATTCCCACAATGCACATACAGCCGAAGTGAAAAATATGAAAAAGGCATTACCGGCACGTGTAGTTTTTTTAGAATATCGATGACAACTTGGTGTGATCTCGAAACCAGGCCTTTCGGAAACCTCTGTGATACAGTGTGTCTTGGTAAATTTCTCCTATGTGCTTTATATGAAGGTAACAATTGGTTGCGATACAGGTCCCCACTTTCTCCATCAATAACCTAGAATTTAACATTTACTTCAAACCTTAGGACACACACACACACACACACACATATATATACACTATTAGTTTATGTCAAGAGCCCTTATGAGGCCTTGAAACAAATAATTGCGAAACAACCCTACTATTAATAAAAATTACAAAAGTAAAGAGAGAAGTAACTGCAGGACGTTTGTAAAAATAAAACTGAATTCTAAATAATTGCTCTATCATTATTCACATCAAAATTTCCCCCTGCCTTTTTCTACCCATTATCTCTCCTCTTTTATATCTCTAATACTGCAAAAACCCATCTCTCTTTGTTAATCTTTTCATGATTCAAGTTTTTGAGGGAAATTAAAGTCTTAAAATAGTTTTTGCAGGGCACATTATTTCCTATATATGGTATGTATGTTTGCTTCTTCTCTGTTTTATGATTTCACTACCGTCCTGTTTTTTTTATTTGTTCATAAGATGATAAGATTTTACTTTTTAAATGATTCACGTGTTACACCACGCATCGCGTGGGCTATGTGCGCTAGTATATATAGATATATGAGCAAGATAAAAATCGTTTAAAGAAATTAATCATTTTTCTTATCGGCTAGCTTTTTTCCCCTCTCCTTTCTCCAGAAAAGACATGATCTTACAGTAACAAGTGAGCAAAAATGGTCTCCTAAACTAGCAGATTGGGATTTGTTAATATTAATAAGGGTTCACACATACACATATGCAACATATACATATAGTTCTTACTGATATCTTTTATCCTACCTATGAGCATGGGCGGATCTATATAGGTACAAAGGGGTGCACTTGCACCCCCACAATTTATGAAATTGTCAGTTTTTCTATAGATTTTTTTAAAAATAATTTAAAAATGATGAATCTCGCAACCCCGTAAAATAACATTTTGATTTGTGCAACCCCTTATGGTTAATCCTGGCTCCGCCCCTGCCTACGAGCATCTTATTGATATATTTTATCCTACCTATGAGCATCATAGAGCACCAATGAAGAAAAAGAGGAAAATACATATCAACAAAGACCGTCTTTAAAATACGAATTTGGTATAAAAAATATCATCAAATTTACATCTGCCCTATAAATGCAAAGTTGTACGAATCAGGATATACATGAATTATTCCAAATAGGGCTGTAAATGAAACGAAACGAACCGAACAAGACTCTGTTCATGTTCAGTTCATGAACTAAAACCCTTGTTCATGTTCATTTAAATACGAACGAACACTTGACAAACATGAACCGAATATTTGACGAACCGAACACGAGTTGTTCGTGAACATCTAATTTCTTCCAAAACATTCAATAATTAAAAAAACAAAAAATCTTTCTTATTAAAATATATTTTAATTTTATCATATATTACTATATTGTTAACTAGAATAAACTAGTTCACATATAACTTTAAGTTTATATATTGTATAAATTCTTTTTTACATACATATGATTATTTTAACGAGTTGAACACTTAACGATAAAAATCGGTGATTATATTGATAGTATGATGATATAACGTAATAAGTTCGAAATAAAACAAACATATCATTTATATTATTATAGCATAAATAGGTTTATTAATTGTGTAGTGATATATTAGTTTTTGTTACATCATTAATAGATTTAGTTTTTTATTTTATCAAACTTTATATATACTTACACAAACACGAACTTAGACGAACACTATATTCTTGTTCATTATCGTGTTCATTTATAAATGAACGAACATGAACCGAACATTAGCCGAGCCGAACACGAACGATTTCACGAACAGCTCATCTCATTTACAGCCCTAATTCCAAACCTTGTGTCACTTTCTGTGAGAATAAGGAATCATTTTTTCTTCAACAATTTGTGTCAATTATGGGCAAAAGAACTTGCATGACCTTCACCCAATTTTGGATGAAAAAACAAACTTTTCTGTCATTCCATCGTGTACTTAAGATGCTATTGGGATGAATAACTTAAAACAAAGCTACAGGTGGAAAGAAAAGCTTGAAATAGGAAAATAGATAGCAATGTAGAAAAAAGGATATGGAAATTTCATTAATTTGATAATGATTTAAATGGTAGTATACACATAAGGAGAGAGAAACAGTGTTGACAGTACCAGAAAAATATTTCCACGACAAAATACTTCTAGAAGTATATTAAGCATATATATCCATATATGTACTATTAAGTTGTTAACCATGTACTAATAGATCGGTTTCCCTACGGGGATTGTGGAAAGGAAATTGAGCGGACAAGCTCCAGCTCAAAGAGTGGGTTCTGTATACTAAGTTAGTTCTAACGGATTATCTAAACACTACAGTAGCTTTAGGAGCATTAGAAAAATGAAATCAACGGATATCACTGAATAGTGGATAGTGTGCGTTCCAATGAAATTTAGTTTGTGACTACGATATACTGCCCCAAACGGAAAAATAAGAAAAATTACAGTCAACGGAATGATATCGAAATGGAAGCTTTGTATTCTGAGTGACAACACTGCCAGTTTGGGGAATTTCATGGACATGCGCGATTTTTTCTTAATCCTTTTGAAACAACATTATGCATATAGGAGTACAAAATTCAGTATAGTTTATACTAATATCAGTCATGATCAACATAGGTTTTTAAACAACATTATGCACATATAAAATTTGTGTACATTAGGCCCAAAGTAATAATACTAGCAGATGAAAGCCTATTGACCAAAAATACTCAGTGAAAACAAAAATATGTTTTGCTAGCATCCTTTAACTCTTAACATTCTAGTTTATGTCCGTCCTACAAAAACTTCAGCCTGGTCCTCGAATGAATCATGGCGTCGCCAGTAGGCAGCGAGGCGACTAATATGAGACTAAACAAACTACTTACATAAATATATATACCTATCAGAAAGAAGCAAAAAACAAACAAACTTAGCTCCTTCGGACAGCAAAATCTTTACAGAAAAACAAGTAAAAAATATTTAACGCAAAACGAACAATATAGGTTGCCCAAGTGATTAGGGCCTTGGTATATTGCGCTTGTGATCAGGGTTCGATCCCTGCTACCTCTGTGAGGGCAATTATTATTGAAAAAGAATATTAACACAAAACTCGTATGCTTATATATATATTCATATAAAGAGAAGGAGTAGGATATTACAGCGATAACAGGGTCGGTGAGGGTGACTTGAGATAACAAAAGCGAAACCCAATAAGCAAAGCTGTTTAAACTTGGTACACTCCCATTATAACACAATGGATTTACATCCAACAAAAATACCCTCTTCTTCTTTTTCTTCTCCTTTTCATACCCATTATCCAAATTATTCAAAATATTGCTACTGTTTTTCTCATTATTGGTGTACACACCAAGTGTTCGATGAAATGCCACACAGGTGTTACATGAATTAACATTGTTTATATTAAGTGATTTTGTTTTTTGTTTAAGGAATGGATAAGATGGAAGCTGAGGAGGAATTAGTTGAACATAATTTGCCAACACCAACATTACAGATTTCAGTAATATATAAACTATAGATACATGTTTACAAAGTTCAGTTTTTTTTTTTTTGGAAATGAAAAGTTCAGTTGTTTTGGGAAAATGAAGATTCACAAGTAACTTTATTAATGAATTGCATTGTATTCTAATACAGTAGTAATAAAAATAGTCAAAGTCAAAAGTACAGACATGGTTACCCTAGTTCTAAGTTGAAAACTGATTGGTCCTTAAAGTTTTTATATAAACAGTGACAGTATACTATTTTAGATACGTGATACATAAACGTTTACTAAAATTTATTTAAAAGATTGAAATTATAACTTAAACTAGATCTAAATTATGAAATAATTAATTTTTTTCATGTGGATGCTTAAAATTAAGACTTTGTAAACGTTTACATTTATCGAATTTAAACACGCGGTAAGAACGGATATCGAAAGACATATATGATATCGAAGGACGAATGTTGACGATACAGGTGATTGTTTCAAGTAGAAATACGTCGTTTAGTTCGAAATACAAAAAATTGATGCATTAAATTTTTTATATGTGATGGATATATAAAATAAGATTATATAAGGAAATTTTCCAACTAAAAGCCAACATAGCACGCAGAATGTGTGTTTTCATGTGGATTAACTGCGTCAGGCCGGGGACGGACTGAATTTCGGTTAAGTGCAGACACAATATAATTGATATATATATATATATTTATTTATATATATATATTTTTAGATATAATAAGCGTTTGACAAATGATGTTCTCAATTCTTCAATATTCTTCCCTAATTGGTTAAATCGAACTATAACAATAAAGAATCAATTGCATTTTAATAAATTCAGACCATTTAGTTTATTTATATTTAGTACAACTACAAATATGTACTACTGGTTTTAAATTTCAATATTTATGAAGATTTTGAGAAAATATACAATATTTATAGACTTTTTTTTTGTAAAAATGAAACACAAAAAAAATATTCATATAATACACAGATAATAGTAGCAATGTAATATTTTTACAAAAAACCAAAATACGATAATTTCTCATGTGCAGATTCGAACCAACAACCGAGCACCAAATCAAAACTTATGATTTTAACATTGAACTATTATGCTACATTAGACTTTAATTAACAAATACATATAAAATAATAGTTTTTCAAATTTCAGTGGGGACTACAACCTTCACTGGGTATACATTGGCTCCGCCCCTGGCGTCAGGGACATGGATATTCTTGGCCGATTTTGTGGAAAGCATGTGAAGCTATACGTGAATGAGGTAAAAATTTCGTGAAAAATATTGTTGGTTTTGGTACTATTTCGAATACGATAAAAGAAAGGACAATAAAATAAAGAAGACAGGAACGCAATGGAAATAACAATTTATTTCTCACAATTGGAATATGAATTACAATTCCTGACTCGTACAGAATTTAAATTAAACTGCTGGACTGGTTTCGCAAATAACCAAACTGCCGGACTGTTTTGGAAATAAAACAAACTGCCGGACTGTTTTCAACAAATAAAAAACTGTCGGACTGTTTTGTAAATAAAACAAACTGCCGGACTGTTTTAACAAATAAGAAACTGTCGGACTGTTTTAAACAAACTGCCGGACTGTTTTAACAAAAATAAAAAACTGTCGGACTGGTTTTAAACAAACTGTCGGACTGGTTTTAACAAATAAAAAACTGCCGGACTGTTTTGTAAATAAAACAAACTGCCGGACTGTTTTTAACAAATAAAAAACTGCCGGACTGGGTTTTAACAAATAAAAAAACTGCCGGACTGTTTTTTGTAAATGCTGGAAATTACAGAACTGAAAAGTAAATTACATAATTGAAAGACTGAAAGTAAACAGTACTGAAAAGTAAATACAGGAAAGAAACAGTACAGAAAAGTAAATTACAGAAAGGAAATGGTACTGAAATGAAATGTACAGAATGTAAAGGACTGAAAAATAAATAACAGAAATAAAAATAAGAGGCAACTGCTGAGCAGTTTCCATTAAACAATATTTCCCGAACCACCTTTAAAGGTTTCTGGTTTCGGGACTTTGTTCCCAAGGTACAACTTATATCTCAGAGTGGCTCGTATGGAAACCGGCACCGAACCACAGGTCGAGCTGTTGGTGGTGCGGTTCTCTCTCACTAAGTGTATGCTTATGCTGTCAGGTTGTGTGTATTCTGGTGTGTTGAAATGAGAGGGGGATGGCTGCCTTTTATAGGTTCTACTGAAACCGCAGCCATAATTGTTGGTCATCAATTCTGGGAGTTACACCCCCAGAATCCGCTCACTTAATTCCTGAAACCGCAGCATTTAATTTCATTCATTGCTGACGTTTCTCTTTGCTGGAAACTCTAGGGACTCCTTTTGTATTTTATACAAAACTCCCTATTCGGGTTTGGACCCAAGACCCAAGACCCGAGACATTCCCTAAATCCCAAATCCCGAGCCCGAGCCCGAGACCCGAGACACGAGACACGAGCGAGCGAGCGTGTGTGGTACACACTAATACTCTTAGGTGTATGTGGACATGTTAGTTTAATAACTATATGGGTTGGTATGGTATATATATTGTAAAATTGACTCTCAATCTTCCAATATGGGATTATACTAAATGGTTTTCCATTACCATTTCGGTTTTCCAGATTTTCCAGATTTGAGCTTGCGAGGTACCAACTTTGAAGCCACTTTGTATTCACACCCATTCTCCAAATAGGTCATGCGATATACCGTTGCGAAGCCCGTCACACGGGCTACTCAACCACGTTGAGTATGGTATAAACAACTTAGCGCTGTCGCATGTAAAAATGACCCGAAGTTGGTCCAGCGACCATTCGGAAACACCCATGTTTTTCACATGTTTTTCCAACAATCCCCCACATGAATGCAATTGGCTGAAAATAAAAATGCTCCTAAATGCATACGAGAGAACCGCAAGAGTTCACTGCATAAGGACATGTAGCGCGCGCTTTGAACCTGCCGTAGTGACGTAAAATCTGATATGCTACTATTGGGTAGCCTTTAAGCCTTGAACCCTTTAGCGTTTGTGCATACCAGGGTAATGCGC
Organism: Primula vulgaris; assembly: GCA_963920805.1. Lineage (NCBI taxonomy): Eukaryota > Viridiplantae > Streptophyta > Magnoliopsida > Ericales > Primulaceae > Primula > Primula vulgaris. The sequence goes on along the minus strand of OY987216.1, from coordinate 9,818,397 downwards.
ACACAGTGTCCTCTCTACACCACTTACTAAGCCCTTTGGTTGTTGTCCATATTTGGCCGTGGACTGCCTTGGCAAAATTCAACCGAGTGCTCTAGTGATTTAGCCCATGGCTCATCACATAGTATCGGCCATACACACTCGTCATAGATGATTTCAAGTCAAGGGTGTCCTGACTCACCCCTCTCGACCTTCGAGATACTTGTTTTCATTAAGAGCCTCATGCTCACCCTTAAGATAGTCTAGGTCTATCACTCTTTCATCCTAGAAATGGGGTGGGAACTTAAGTTCCCGAGTGCTTTGTTCGGTCACCCCCACAGTTCGGTTTTCCCGTTGAACCCGACGCTGGAGAATCCAGTTCGGGTTGGGTTGCCTCTGAGGAGGTTTCCAGTTTGATGGGCTTCAACCCCATTCCCCTCGATGAAACTTCAACTCCTACCTGAGTCAAGCCTTTTGTAAATGGATCCGCTATATTGTCTTTAGATCTCACAAAATCTAATGACACCACACCGTTAGCTAACAATTCTCTTACGGATTTATGTCTCCGACGAATATGTCGGGACTTTCCATTATACATATGATCCTGCGCCCGTCCAATAGCCGACTGACTATCGCAGTGCATTCTTATTGCTGGGACAGGTTTCGGCCACATTGGAATTCCTTCCAGAAAGCTTCTCAGCCAATCAGCCTCTTCTGTTGCTAGATCCAATGCTATGAACTCGGATTCCATAGTTGATCTAGCTATGCACGTCTGCTTTGATGATCTCCATGAGACAGCTGCTCCTCCCATCACGAACACATATCCGCTAGTGGATCGTGTACTTTTGGAATCCGAGATCCAGTTTGCATCAGAATACCCTTCCACTACAGCTGGATATCTGGTATAATGCAACCCTCGGTCTGCTGTGTATCTTATGTATCTGAGAAGTCTCATGATGGCCTTCCAGTGTTCATCATTGGGATTATTGGTGTACCTACTCAGTCTACTCACTGAGTTGGCTATGTCTGGTCTAGTACAGTTCATAACGTACATCAGACTGCCTATTATTCGAGAATATTCCAATTGTCTCACACTCTCCCCAAAATTCTTTTTCAGGGTGGTTGAGATCTCTATCGGAGTTCTGGATGTAGCTCTACTATCTTTATCAAATTTGTCAAGCATCTGCTTGACATAGTGAGTTTGAGATAGCGCATATCCGTCTGATGTCTTGGTAATTTTCATACCAAGTATTACATCAGCGACATCCAAGTCCTTCATCTCGAACTTTTGTGACAGCATTCTCTTAGTGGAGTTGATGTTATCAATACTCCCTATTATAATCATGTCATCTACATAGAGGCAGACTACCACGTAGTCCTTTTCATTTCCTTTTACGTAGACGCATTTGTCACATTCGTTTATCCGAAAACCGTTTGATAGCATCACTCTATCAAATTTTTCGTGCCATTGTTTAGGTGCTTGTTTAAGTCCATACAAGGACTTCACAAGTTTACACACCTTGTGAGCTTTACCTGGAACCACAAACCCTTCCGGCTGTTCCATGTAAATTTCCTCTTCCAGTTCACCATTCAAGAACGCCGTTTTAACATCCATTTGATGTATTTCCAGGTCGAACAATGCTGCGAGAGCAATGACTATCCGGATTGACGTTTTCCTGGAGACAGGGGCATAGGTATCGAAATAGTCGACACCTTCGGTTTGTCTAAAACCTTTTACTACAAGCCTCGCCTTGTATTTCTCGATTGTTCCATCGAGCTTTCTCTTCCTCTTGAAGATCCACTTGTGTCCTAGTGGCTTACACCCGGGTGGTAGATCCACTAGTTCCCAAGTGTGATTTTGTAATATCGATTCAACCTCATTGTTGATCGCTTCCTCCCAATATTGGGCTTCCGGGGATGACATTGCTTGTTTGAATGTCGCCGGTTCGCCTTCTATCATGAAGGTTACAAAATCTGGACCGAAAGTCGTTTCCTTTCTAGCCCTTTTACTACGTCGAGGCTCTTCTTCTTCTTCCTCCAACGGTTCACTTGCCCCCACATTTTCCTCACTGTTTGACTCCTCAGTCTCTACAGTTATGGAAGACTTGCGGGGAAAGATCTCCTCAAAGAAAGAAGCTTCTCGAGCTTCGATGATAGTATCTACATGTACATCGGGATTATCCGACTTGTGCACGAGAAAGCGATAAGCACTACTGTTTTGTGCATATCCTATGAACACACAGTCTACCATCTTTGGCCCTATTCTCGTTCTTTTCGGAAGCGAGACAAGGACCTTCGCGAGACAACCCCAAACCCTTAAGAATTTATAGCTCGGCCTATGACCTTTCCATAGTTCATAAGGTGGTTTATCACGCTTCTTATGCGGTAGCTTGTTCAATACATAGTTGGTGGAAAGCAGCGCTTCCCCCCACATGTTCTGGGGTAACCCAGAACTTATTAGCATAGCATTCATCATTTCCTTGAGCGTTCTATTCTTACGCTCAGCAACCCCATTCTGCTCCGGAGAGTATGGGGCTGTGGTTTGATGTATAATACCATTTTCTGCCCATATCTGCGCAAACGATGCCTCGTATTCACCGCCTCTATCACTCCTCAACATTTTAATCTTTTTATTGAGTTGATTTTCTACTTCGGTCTTATAAAGAGCGAATTTCTCTACCGCTTTGTCTTTACTTCTCATTAAGTAGACATAGCAGTATCTAGTACAGTCATCTATAAATGTGATGAAATACTTTTTCCCTCCTCGCGTTTGTATAAACTTTAAGTCGCATACATCCGTGTGTATTAGACCGAGAGGTTCAGTACTTCGTTCAACATGTTGATACGAAGACTTGGTTAATTTTGCTTCAACACAAACCTCACATTTATGTTGTTTATCAAATACAAAATTAGGTAGTAGATTTAGTGATATCAATTTCTTCATAGAATTAGCATTCACATGACCTAATCTACCATGCCATAAATTAAATGAATCGCAAGAATAAGCAAAAGACGTTTTATTAGCCACTTGGGCAACATTAACGGTTACATTATTCTTGGTACTTGCCTCAGCATTAGTACCCACAATAGCAGACTCGGTCTTAGGTGCCGGAGTACCAACATTTAATTTAAACATGCCGTTGGTCATATAGCCACGGCCTACATACATTCCGTTCAAAATGATTATAATTTTTGCAGATTCAAATACAAGTTTAAATCCTTTGTTCACCATCACGGACCCGGAAACCAGATTCTTGCGAATTTCCGGCACATGGAGCACGCCATTCAGTGTGAGCTCCTTTCCCGATGTCATCTTCAGCAGCACGGTTCCTTTTCCTTCCACCCTGGAAGTAGCCGAGTTCCCCATGAAGCAGCTCTCATTGTCCACGGCCGTATAGGTCTTGAACATCCATTTGCTGGCACAGATGTGACTAGTGGCGCCTGTGTCCAGCCACCATTCCTTTGGGTTGCTCCCCACCAGGTTCACCTCCGAGACCACAGCACTCAGGTGCATGTAGTCTTGTCCAGCATCATCTCCTCCCTCAGCCACATTAGCCTGAGCAGGTGCCCTCTTCCTCCCTTTCCCTTGGAACTTCCTCTTTGAGGGGGAGGGGGTTTGGGCTTGTCGATGCGCATCTTACAATCCGCGGCACGATGGCCCGGTTTGTTGCACACAAAGCAATCTCCCATGAATTTCTTCTGGAGAGAAGCACCGACTACGCCGTCAAAGCGTTTCCGCTTAGACATAGCGTTCTCAACCACATGGGCCTTGGCAACCGCGTTGCCTGCTCCGCCACCGCCTTTCCTTCCGGATCGACGGTTGCTTTGCTCAACATTGAGCCTCTCAATGAGTCCCTCCAAGGTCATAGCCTTTCGCTTGTGTTTCAGGTAGTTTTGAAACTCTTTCCAAGAAGGTGGCAGTTTCTCAATCATTAATGCCACTTAGAAAGGTTCGTTGATAACTAGCCCCTCAACCTCAAGCCTATGGTATATGAGTTGGAGTTCCTCAACCTGCTCGATAACACTCTTCCCATCAGTCATCATGTACTCGTGAAAGTCCGTGACGACAAATTTCTTTGCGCCAGCGTTATTCACTTTGTACTTTCTTTCGAGAGACTTCCAAAGCTCCTTTGCAGAAGCCTTGGGCTCGAATACACTGAAGAGAGTGTCATCCAGAGCACACAGGATGTAGTTCCGGCATAGGTAGTCGCCGTGTTTCCACGTTTCTACCGCCGAAACTGTCTGCACGTCCTCATCATCCTCGCTTAGGACGGGTGCAGGCTCCTTAAGAAACCGAGTTAGATTAAGGGCAGTTAAATAAAATAGCATCTTTTGCTGCCAACGTTTGAAGTTGTTGCCCCTAAACTTTTCCGGTCTCTCCAGTTGAGAGTTTGGCAACATTGGCATAGACGGCGTTGCCGGAGCCTTGCCCTTTGTCCTGGCCGCAGCCACAAGCGCTGCCTTGGCCGCAGCCTTAGCAGCAGCCTGTGCTGCGGCCGCAGCCGCAGCCATAGCATCGGCCTCTGCCGCAGCGGCGTCGGCCGCAGCCTTTGCCGCAGCAGCTTCGGCCTCAGCCTGAGCCTGGGGCCCCCCACTCGCAGCGCTCGCATGTTATGGCTACTGCCAATCACAACTGCGCCCTGCACGAATCCCGAAGGATCGATGGGTGTTTGATCCTCATTAGTCATCTGAAATGACAAATTAAAACCGTTTAGTTTCTCGCAAGAAAACTAAAATTCTTAATCGCAAATACTAATTATAACTTAATTAGATTGCTTCAAAAGAATAAAACAATAAAAGATATTCTAGCGTGAAAATCAAATCACTTTTGATTTCACTAAGAATTCTTTATAGTATTCTAGAATAAAAGATTAAAATCAATTCGGATTTATTCTATGTGCAAATTTCAATTTCTAGTAAACTAGCAATGATTTTGCGAGAATAAAAACCGAGACGTCAACAAAAAATAAAAAAGAAAAGTCCTTTCTTATTTCGAAAATAGAAAAACCAAAAAATGATATTGTTTAAGATTGTTGGTTTTGGTACTATTTCGAATACGATAAAAGAAAGGACAATAAAATAAAGAAGACAGGAACGCAATGGAAATAACAATTTATTTCTCACAATTGGAATATGAATTACAATTCCTGACTCGTACAGAATTTAAATTAAACTGCTGGACTGGTTTCGCAAATAACCAAACTGCCGGACTGTTTTGGAAATAAAACAAATTGCCGGACTGTTTTCAACAAATAAAAAACTGCCGGACTGTTTTGTAAATAAAACAAACTGCCGGACTGTTTTAACAAATAAGAAACTGTCGGACTGTTTTAAACAAACTGCCGGACTGTTTTAACAAAAATAAAAAACTGCCGGACTGGTTTTAACAAATAAAAAACTGCCGGACTGTTTTGTAAATAAAACAAACTGCCGGACTGTTTTTAACAAATAAAAAACTGCCGGACTGGGTTTTAACAAATAAAAAAACTGTCGGACTGGGTTTTGTAAATGCTGGAAATTACAGAACTGAAAAGTAAATTACATAATTGAAAGACTGAAAGTAAACAGTACTGAAAAGTAAATACAGGAAAGAAACAGTATAGAAAAGTAAATTACAGAAAGGAAATGGTACTGAAATGAAATGTACAGAATGTAAATGACTGAAAAATAAATAACAGAAATAAAAATAAGAGGCAACTGCTGAGCAGTTTCCCTTAAACAATATTTCCCGAACCACCTTTAAAGGTTTCTGGTTTCGGGACTTTGTTCCCAAGGTACAACTTATATCTCAGAGTGGCTCGTATGGAAACCGGCACCGAACCACAGGTCGAGCTGTTGGTGGTGCGGTTCTCTCTCACTAAGTGTATGCTTATGCTGTCAGGTTGTGTGTATTCTGGTGTGTTGAAATAAGAGGGGGATGGCTGCCTTTTATAGGTTCTACTGAAACCGCAGCCATAAATGTTGGTCATCAATTCTGGGAGTTACATCCCCAGAATCCGCTCACTTAATTCCTGAAACCGCAGCATTTAATTTCATTCATTGCTGACGTTTCTCTTTGCTGGAAACTCTAGGGACTCCTTTTGTATTTTATACAAAACTCCCTATTCGGGTTTGGACCCAAGACCCAAGACCCGAGACATTCCCCAAATCCCAAATCCCGAGCCCGAGCCCGAGCCCGAGACCCGAGACACGAGACACGAGCGAGCGCGCGTGTGTGGTACACACTAATACTCTTAGGTGTATGTGGACATGTTAGTTTAATAACTACATGGGTTGGTATGGTATATATATTGTAAAATTGACTCTCAATCTTCCAATATGGGATTATACTAAATGGTTTTCCATTACCATTTCGGTTTTCCAGATTTGAGCTTGCGAGTTACCAACTTTGAAGCCACTTTGTATTCACACCCATTCTCCAAATAGGTCATGCGATATACCGTTGCGAAGCTCGTCACACGGACTACTCAACCACGTTGAGTATGGTATAAACAACTTAGCGCTGTCGCATGTAAAAATGACCCGAAGTTGGTCCAGCGACCATTCGGAAACACCCATGTTTTTCACATGTTTTTCCAACAAATATTGTGTTCGTTTTTTTAGTAACTTGTCTCGTT